>JBBBDQ010000387.1:4062500-4455000 GCA_037127315.1 Ascarosepion bandense | reverse complement strand
ATGTTACACATTTTCATAAAAAATTATCGTAAATAATCAGGCCGGTAGAAATAAATATATAATACTGTTTCATTTAAAACAAAATATCTACTTAAATACGAGTATCGATAAAAAATAATGTTCAAGCATTTCATTTCACACACACACACACACACACACACACACATATATGTGTGTGTGTATGTATGTATGTCACGGACATGCGCACACCACGAAATAAAACATAGATAAAACAAATCCTCTTTAACCTTTGGAGAAAGTCAAACAAACGGTCAGGTCACACATGCTTAGATAAACCACATATTAAAGTAGACTGATATCATCAGACCAGAAAAAGGTCCCAACTGTCAAACACACACACTACAATTAATGACAGCAGCAGCAGCCGCCAGGAATGACCATTCCTCGAAAGGCACGGACTCACTCGGACAGACAAACGCTTCTCTGCCATTCTGAAAATGAGATTCTGATCTCGAAATATGAATGAATAATAAATAGGTCAGACCAAAAAACATTCTTTACCTTCCTTTATTTTACTGAACGCATTGTGACAGATTTCAAGACCTAACCATACATCATATATATATATATATATATATAGTAACAAATATAAGCTCTATAATACTTATTATATTGAGCACTGTTCATAATAAATGCCGGGACACTCAAAATAATAAAACCTCGAGTCATCTTCACCTGGAATTATATATGAGAGAGATGATAAAATATAATTTTCAGGTATGCTATATTTATGGGTAAAATTGCTCAATATGAGTTAGAATCTATATAAATAGAAAAATAAAATTCGATACTGAGGTCAGCACCAAGTGGCAACTGTCTTTTTCATGCTTCAACACAATCTTTAGGCCATGTGTGTTGTGTTTCAGCTCGACTATTTATATATGCTAGTCAGTGGTGTATTATGAGTAGCAAGGTCTATTGTATTATCCTGGCGATTAGTGGGCGAGCAGTAATTCTTATTTTTGCAATAATTTTTGAAATTTTGAAGAGAAAAAAACTTATCTCTATCTATTTTATTGATTGATTTATTGATTAATAATTCATTATTTTTCATTTATTAATTATTTGCTTTATACTATTTACGTTGTCTGGACTGTCGTCCTCATCTGTATTGCCATGTTTACGACGTTTCGGCCGTTGTACGCCCTGACCTTCTTCAGTTAAGAGGAATTTCGAACCGAACTCTTTATTTCGATCAACTGCAAGGTGTTCGGGATGATTACAAGTGATGGTAACGTTATGCCTTCATTCGTCTTCCCACAGAGCTTTATAACCAACACAGAGGCCGACATTAAGTAACTTGAGGAGGCAGTGCTGCCAGTTGTGGCAGTTAAACAATTTTTGCGAGAACATCATCCCTTACATCTGGCCACCTACTTTAAGAAACTGGATTATTATATGCCAAGCGCAGTTCAACAAGAAACCAACAAAACTCCGTATAACACCAAAAATGAACAAAAGGCAACGATTATGGCAGCATTCACTAACTTAAACGAGGCAACCGTCCATACGAGTTGCAAGAGATTCCGAAGTCGTATCGTGGCCGTGGTTGAAACCGATGGCAATTTTATGGAACAGATTTACTCTTGAGTATTTGAGGATATTTTTGTGTAATTTTGGTAAATATATCTGCTAATACATATAGGAAGTGCGTTGTGGGGCAGTGGATATCGGCTTGGAACGAGACTTCGGGGTGCCGAGTTCGAATTCCAGTTGAATTCTTCGCGTTCACCTACCCTTGGAAAAGGTATTAATCTCTCTTCCCCCCAGTTATGGGTTAAGTAACAAGGCAGATTGGATTCTATAGACTTGGTCGGCAACCAGTCTACCGCAGAAAGTAATGGCAATTTACTGCGGGATAATCTTCTGCCCAGTTAGTCATGTCTCTTTCCAGACATGATCACCCAAGAGTGTATCACGTATGGCACTTAAATAATTGACTGATATCTGCTAAAATGAGTAATTTTGGAAAACATATCTGCTATTATCTATCTATATATATATATATATATATATATATATATATATATATATACCATGATGTTCGTTAGAAAAGACTATACAAAACAAAAAAAAACTTCAAAAAATAATGACCAAAATACTTTGGAGTTCACAAACTAGAAGTATACGCACATAAACACGCACACACAATAGGCACAAAAGGCCCTTTTCCGCTTTGGTAAAAGTCAAACTAACGGTTAGGTCAACACACACTTAGATAAACGACATATCAAAGCACACTGATACCATCAGACCATGAAAATCCCAACTATCAATCGCACATATACACACCATAAACACACACACATAGACTACAATTAGCAGCAGCAGCCAGGAAGGACCATTTGTTGAAAGTCGCGGTTCAATCACAATTCCTTTAAGATTCTGAAGATGACATTTTTATCTCGAAATATTAATGTAACATAAATAGGTGATATCCAGCAACTTATTCACCTTCCTTTATTTTACTAAACGCATTGTGACAGCCTTCAAAACCTAACCATATATATATATATATATATATATATATATATATATATATATATCCTCTTCAAAATCTTGCCGTTGCTCACTTGTTCTGTGCATGGTATCCTCAGCATCCTTCTGTAGAACCACATTTCGGTTTTTTCATCTTTGATGAGATTGTACAGCATTCGCTGCCATATTGAAGGACAGACATCACATACACTCTCAGTACTCTCTTTATTTCTAGCGAAATTGTCCTGTCTCTTAATACTCTACTCAGCTCCTGGAATGCATTCTTGTGCTTTTGGATCTCAGGAATAAAAATGTGTAGAAACTGCTGCGAGCACAAAGTGAGGGGTCAGTTTATATATTAATTGTAATATGGAACTGATCCCCCACTTTATATACAGTATGCTTCTGTAGAAGCACATTTCAGCTGCTTCAAGATTTTCCATCATCTTTGATGATATTGTCCAGCATTCACTGCCATACTCAAGAACTGATATCACATAGCAATCCGGTACTCTCTTCTTTGTTTCTAGCGAAATTGTCCTGTCTCTTAATACTCCGCTCAGTTTCTGGAATGCATCCTTGTGATTTTTGATATCAGGAATATAAATGTATAGAAACTGCTGTGATCACAAAGTGAGGGGTCAGTTTATATATTGATTGTAATATGGAACTGATCCCCCACTTTATATCCAGTATGCTTCTGTAGAACCACATTTCGGTTGCTTCAAGTCTTTTCTTCATCTTTGATGAGATTGTCCAGTATTCGCTGCCATATTGAAGGACAGACATCACATAACAAACCGGTACTCTCTTATTTGCTTGCAGCAAAAATTTCCTTTCTCATAAAGAGAAAGTTTTTTTGTTTTTTTTATGCAAACAAATAATATAGCTTCAAGTTGTCGACGTACATTTATGCTTATTTCTTTTTCTACTTTGACTTTCTTGGTTTTTTGGCTGACATTTCTTTGTCTCGAGAGCTTTTTTTTTATTACCGCAAGGTAGAATTTCCCAAAATATGCGTCGCGACCAACTAGCGAAATGTTAGTGGGTCGTAAAAGTTATATCAGAATAACGCATTAGCTTCGATTAAACGCTATCTGTTGATAGTTCAAAACCCGAGCTTTCATTTCCAGGCTGATGTTGTATCAAGCAGTATTTTGTTTAGCCGAGCTTAGCGACTCGGTGTGGCCTATACGCTCAGTCATTAATCACTTTAAAAAGAAAACAAATTTTCACCCGTTTTTATGAATAATACTTTTTTATGTTCTTTCACGTGTTTTTGTACTTACTGTAGCATAGTTTTCGCACTGAAAGTTATAATCGTGCTTTGTCGGGTGCTAATCGACTTAACGCACCCTAAATGTTAGGAACTTGGTAATCTTATACCGAAAGCTGACTCCTTAGTATTCGGCTTACTGCCGACTAATATCAACTGCCTAGTAGCTCTACTGAACTCTAATAGAACTCTCTAGAACTTATTGATTGTAATATGGAACTGATCCCCCACTTTATATCCAGTATTCTTCTGTAGAACCACATTTCAGTTGCTTCAAGTTTTTCCTTCATTTTTGATGATATTGTCCAACATTCACTGCCATATTGAAGAACCGACATCACAGCAATCCAGTACTCTCTTCTTTGTTTCTAGCGAAATTGTTCTGTCTCTTAATACTCCGCTCAGTTTCTGGAATGCATCTTTGTGATTTTTGATATCAGGAATATAAATGTATAGAAACTTTTGTGACCAAAAAGTGAGGGGTCAGTTTATATATTGATTGTAATATGGAACTGATCACGTATGAACCTCCCAAGAACTTCAGAAGAACTTCTCGAGTTAACTTCCTGTTAACTCTTATTAATATAGGAAGGAGAGTCCATTATCTGAAGGAGAGAGTCCATTATCTGAAGGAGAGAGTCCATTATCTGAAGGAGAGGTGTATTTCGCAATAACACTACTCCATAGCTTTTTTTCTCGCACTTCCCGCCTTTCTGTTTACTTGATTCGCCGACAGCTACTATCTCCAAGAATTTAAATATAAAGTCAATAGTCATCTCCTATCTCACTAACCTGCATCCTCTCTCTCTCTCATGTTCCTTTCTCCGTCCACTTCACTCTCATCAGTATTCTCATCCTTCTCTTACCCACTTCCTGACATCCCCTATAACCTGTCACTCTTTCTCATAACTTACCTCCTATGTAACCCCCTGCAAAACATTTGCTGTAAAATGCCTTGCTTGGGGTGATATGATTATAAAAAAAAAATCTGGCCTGTGAGTATCAAATTCTCCAAACCCTTCTTCCTCATTGCATGTCCCAGGAACTTTAGCTGTCTGTTCCTGATGCTCAGTATTAATTTCCTTTTCGTTTACATTCTTTCCAAAACCTCATCATTGCTCACGCGCTCAATCCATGATATCTGCAGCATCCTTCTGTAGAACGACATTTTAGTTGCTTCAAGTTTTTCCTTCATCGTCGATGACATTGTCAAGCTTTCACTGCCATATTTGTGTTGCTGGTGTATATTCTACTATAAAGAATATGTTGCAGGGTCTCCCTCTCAGTCTGACCAAGAGGACTCTCTCTGAAAACTGGCAGTATCCCAGAAGGCATTTCTTTATTTCTTCGTTTAGTATTAAACCGACTCCATTTTCGTTATTCTTGCGCACTAGTCTCGCCTTGCTTGGGGTGAAATGATTAAAAAATTCCTAATGAAAATTATCCAAAGTGAGTTTTCAGAACAGTGACCTCTTTGGTGTTCACACTAACTTGAAATAAAATATTCGTAGCAAAAATGAAACCTACAAACGTTTCCCACCTAACTTCATATCAATGAACGTGAACCAAAGAAGGTGCAAAAAGTTACACTTTTGGAGGTTAGCATCAGCCATACAGATGGAAGGAAGAAAAGGTTCTCTATAGCATTCTTGTTTTGGAAGCGTTTAAATTTTCAAAATCCATTTTTTTCCTCATCTAAAACTCGATTGATGATCATTTTCAATCTGCTAATTTTATTTGGTTGGATCCTCCCTTTTTTTTTCTTTTTTTTTTATAAGAAACTTTATAACTCAACCAATACTAAGCCTAATTTTTATGGCAGAATTGTTTAAATTATTTTAACCCAAGCGTTTTATCAAGAATCGAGATAAAATGTAACCGCAATTTCTACTACAACAGCTTCTTTTCTCGCACTTCCCGCCTGTGGAATTCCCTCCCACATACTTGCTTCCCCGACAGCTACAATCTCCAGGCGTTAAAATGTAAGGTCAATAGACACCTTTTAACACACTAACTCGCACCCATTCTCTCAAACACTCATCCTATGTACCTCGTTACTCGTCTATCACCCTCCTTCTGACATTTCCTATATCTAATCGCTCTCTCAGCACCTTCCCCTATGTAACCCCTTTGCGCTATAGTGGTAGTGGAATGCCTTGCTTTGGGTGAAATGATTAAATATATATATATATATATATATATATATATATATATATCCAGAGCATCACACCAGATATGGCGACAATGTTTAATGCACTGCTGAATACTAGATTTATGAAGGAGCAAGATGGATTCTGGTGAAAAAAACGGTCCTTACGTATTATCGGGAGGACCTTTGTGGCCCGCTTATAACACTAAGGAACTGGAAAAATCAGGCTTTCATCACCTCAACGTCAACCACAAGTACAACTTTGTGGATTCGAACACCGGGGCTCATACGCAGACAGTGGAACGCCTATGGGGATCGACAAAGTGGCGAAACAAGAAGCACTGTGGCACTGCACGTCACCATTTGGAGTCGTATTTGGCCGAATTCATGTGGCGGAAGCATGTTGCCTGTACTGATGTCTTTGAGTCACTTTTGGAAGCAATTGCGACGTTCTGGCCTCCGGAATTACAAATGTAATGTTATTTTATTGTTTTAACCGTTTCAATAAATAATTTACTTTAATTTTTGAGTCGTTTTTTTAAAGGTCCTCCCGATAATACGTAAGCACAAAAAAAAACTGTCTGGCACGACGCAGTGAGCCTACCTTCCCAGCTGCAGACACAGCGTTTGATTCGATCTGATCACTCCACTCGAGGTCCGAAGGAAAAACTTGAACTGAAGAAGGCACAAAATAAGTTGTCTTCTCTATAGGTTAGCATCAGCCAAGCCGATGGAAGGCAGGAAAGATTCACTGTGGTGATTAAATGATAGCAGTTTCGTTTTAGAGGTGTTAACATTTACAGGCTGTTCCTTTCTTTAGTTAACCACTGGTCGTTAGTCATTTTTAAGAGCAGCTACCAGTTTCATTTTACCGGATATGTCAAGCCAGAGATCGATCTGGAGCTGGCGTCTCGACTTCAGTCACTTTTCAGCCGCCGTGGCGTGGTTTCTTCTGTCTGTTTCCTCAATATTTTCACGGTCAGTCAGTTAAGTGCCATACGCGATACACGCTTTGAGCGATCATGTCTCAAAAGAGACATGACTGACTGGGCAGAAGATTATCCCGCAGTAGGTTGCCATTGCTTTCTGCGGCAGACTGGTGAATTATATTTTTCTATTAATAAGTAGTAATTGGTGGGGGATCAGTTTATTACTTCATGACAATAGAAAACCGATCACCCACTTTATGCCCAGTAGATGCCTTAATCATGTTTCTGTTATATTCAGTCAGTCAGTTAAGTGCCATACGTGATACACGCTTTGAGCGATCATGTCTCGAAAGAGACATGACTGACTGGGCAGAATATTATCCCGCAGTAGTTTGCCATTGCTTTCTGCGGTAGACTGGTTGCTGACCAAGGCTATAGAACCCAATCTGTCCTGCTATTTAACCCATAACTGGAAGGAAGAGACGGATTAATACCTTTCCCAAGGGTATTTGCGCAAAAGTGAATGCAATGAATTTTCACGGTACTTGTTCTAATGAGCTTTCCTCTTTTCTATCTTTGGTCCTGGACATGACGTTAAACTGCATCCAGCAGCAACGCTTCTGGTTGGGAGGAGCATGGAACCACATCTTAATTGCTTTTGTTCCCAGGTCCACCCCGACCCGGAGTGGTAGCACCTGTTAGGGTCCCAGCTATGGGCAAATAGTTAACCCCTAAAATGGGGTCAAAACACAATGAAAGTATATTTTTTAAAACATATACATAAAAATAGACTTTTCTATAAAAATATACATTTTTGAAGGGAGACTATTACCAACAATATATTTTTGAAAGAAAAATAATTATCAGCAAAATATTTTTAATACAAAACTAGAAGACATTTTCAGTTTTCTAAAATAAAAAGAAATAAAAACAAAACAAAAATTTCATCAAAATCTGACTAAATCAACTTTCATACTATAGCTGAACTTTAAAAAAAATACTTTAAAACCCCTTTTTGACTTTAAATAACCCACAGAGGTTTATACGCCGTTAAACAAAACTCAAACTCCTTTCTATCTTGACTACATGAATTTAAACGTCGTTCTACATTGCCTGTTAGGTCTCTGTTTTACTGTCGACCGAGCTAGATAGAACTGTATGTTCTTTATATGTCCAGGAAAAAGATATCGATCTGATTCGAGGTAGCTTAGCGGTTTAGTCAAATGTAACCGGGTAGGCAATCTAGCAAGTAGACGTAATGGACGGTACTCGTAGTATGCAGTATCCTGAGACGCAGGCGTAGTCAATAGACCTATGAACCTCTATCGGTAGACCTATGGACGTAGACCGCTATGCGTCCTCGCCTTAGTCTGTATTTATGGCTGAGACCTGCCAATCACATTACTGTGAAGGGGAACCAAGATGCATGCATATTCATTACATATTCCATATTCATTAGTTCTATTCTAGGTTTCTTTTTTCGCACGTTTCGCACGTTTCGCCTGTTAAATCTATTCCGGTTCCTTGCTTTCCTGACACCCACGATCTTTAAAATGACATGCAACGTCTGTCGCCATCTTCGGTCTTCTTGAAACTTGTTCTTTTATTGTCCTTTCTTCTCACTAAATCTTCGCATTTACTTTAACTCCAGTAACACCTTGAGTCTTAATATGATAGCTTTCCTTGATGTGAGATCATTAAAAACTAATTCTTCAGTTGTTTTTGTTTTTTTTGTTTTTTTTTTTTGTTTTTTTTGTTTTTGTTTTTGTTTTTTTTTTGTTTTTTTTTGTTTTTGTTACGCTTACATTTTCAAAAATAAGAAGAAATAGGTTTACTATTTGCTTCTCTGTTGTTCACTAAATTTACTTTCAAAATCAATTGGAGTAGATAGACTGAACTATTGCCCGGTTCACACTCCACCCATATCTATTGAACAGGTGAAGAGGCTCATCCCTTGTTTCCTGTTTAGGACGCGGTTTTCGGTTTTCTCTTTTTTAATCTTCTCACTCTTATGTAGCCCCCTGCACATCAGCGGCGTTACCGCCTTGCTTGGGTGATATGATTAAAAAAAACCCAAAAAAAACCAAGACTTCAAATACAAATTGGTGTGTAACGACATTAAGTGGAAGAGCCTATCGCTGAACAGACGACATTACAAAAGATATGACATCTAATATGTCTGCCATCTTTGATTTACTCAAAGTTATTTTTATTTCATGCTGAGTTTCTTTCTTTCTTTTACGTTGCAGATATGCGTTGCTGATCTATAAGCAACTGTAACCCGAGAAGATATGTGCATGTTTCTATTTTAAGTCTCTCTCATTGGTTACTAAATCACTCATAAGAGTTCCCATACGTCACACGATCTAATACACGAAAATGTTTTCATGGTTGCCTAATGCAAGATACCACTATCTCTCTCTCTCTCTCTCTCTATATATATATATATATATATATAAAGGGCAAGATGTTTGTGTGCGTGTGTATCTCTGTATGTCTGTCTGTATGTCGTTTATACAAATCCACAAGTTTTATCCTATTCTCACCAAACTTCAAACAAATATTCTTTAGGCTTCCGGTCAGATCATGGTTTACTTATTTCTTTCCGATTTCCACCCCCTCCGATATTGGAAATCGATACCACGATATTCGATCAGGTCTGATCAAGATCAGAATTTCAGCCCTTTTATTTTAGTTTTTGCTCTAAGTAGGTATGATTGTAGTTTTTAGATAATTTTATAGTCTCAAACATTAGTAGACTCTCAGACGACTCATTTTCCCCGATATCGGAAATCGATACCCATGATATTCTATCGAATCTAATCAAAAACCTATATTCAGCCATCAATATGGCTCATTTTTTCCAATTTTACTCCTGATGAGGACGGTAAGTTTTCATGGACTTACTTAGGTTAGTTTATCCTTGGATGACTTATTTGACTCCGATATTGGAAATCGATACCCCGATGATCAAAATCAGGTTTTCAGCCCTTTTATTTTAGTTTTTGCTCTAAGTAGGTATGATTGTAGTTTTTAGTCTCAACCATGATACCATTTACTCAGAGGATTTATTTAGCCTTCAAAATTTTATTTGCGACGGAAAACTTATTTGACATCAATACCGGAAATCAAAATTTGACTTACATCCATTCATTTTTCTTTTAGTCTATGGTTTCACTTTAACTGGAAACAACTATTGCTTTTTAGTCTTTCGTACCAACGTCCAAAGAGTCTGAGCTCCAGGTCCATTACACCCGAGCAACGCCGGGCTATACTGCTAGTTACATCTAAAACGTTGTTGTGAATTGTTTTAATATAGAAATGCATTGCTGGTATTTTTGCTATGAAAGAATATTTTTTTTAATCTGTGAATTGCTAGGATGCGTTGTAGTGCAATGGTTATCAGTTCGGAACGACAAATATCGGATCCGAATTCGAATTCCAGTTAAATTTCTTGCATTCACTTACGCACAAATACCCTTGGGAAAGGTATTAATCCGTCACATCCCTTCAGTTATGGGTTAAATAAGACAGATTGCGTTCTATAGTCTTGGCTGGCAACCAGTCTACCGCGGAAAGCGGGATAATCTTCTGCACAGTCAGTCATGTCTCTTTCGAGACATGATCACCTGACACAACTGACTGAATGAATATAATAGTTGGAGACATGATTAAGGCTTCTACTGGGCATAAAGTAGGGGATGGGTTTTCTATTGTTATAAAGTAATAAACTGATCCCTTACTAATTACTACTTAGTAATATAATACAGATCTTCCCCCTTTAGCTATGAGTCAAATAACAGAACAAATTGGGTTCTATAGCCTTGGCTGGCAACCAGTCTACCGCATAAAGCAATGGCAAACTAATGCGGGATAATCATCTGCCCAGTCAGTCAGGTCTCTTTCGAGACATGATCGCCCAAAGTCGAGTGCTTTACGTGATACAATCTTGATGAATCACGTAAGGCACTCAACTGACTCCTGTCGATCAAGGGGATTACATCTTACTCGTTACATTGTATATATTTACAGGAGCGTGTTAGGGGGGAAGTGGGTAGCGGAAGAAAAAAAAATATGATTAAGCGCTTCAAATTTCAAAGATTCTACTGAGCAGAGTAAAATTTAAGGAGTGGGCATTCCTTTTTTTATCTTCGGGGGTTTTGCAACGGTCAGAGCAAGTTAAATGACTCTCTGCGCGCGCGCACACACACACACACACACACACACACAGAACTTCCCAAAAACATTACTGTTACTAGAATCAACCTTAGAATTTCAGACAGATTTACAAAGTTCCCGCCACTGGTGCTGACATTTCTGCCCCTTGTATGCTGGATGGAAAGGGGTCAAATATTTCAATTTTTTTTTTAATCATATCACCCCAAGCAAGGCAGTCCACTGCCACTGTAGCGCAGGGGGTTACATAGAGCGATTGGGAATAGGAAATGTCAGAGGGAGGGTGATAGATGAGTTAGGAGGTACGTAGGAGAGTTTTGGAGGGAATGGGTGCGAGTTAGTGTGTTAGGAGGTGTCTATTGACCTTACATTTAAACTCCTGGAGATTGTAGCCGTCGGGGAAGCAATCATGCGGAAGGGAATTAAACGAAATAGAATAAAAACAAGCATTATAAAAATAAAATAAAAACATACAGTGGAACCTCTACTTACGAAAGGCTATACATACGAAATTTTCGGGTTATAAAACGCCGCTTCGAAAAATATCGCCTCTTGTTACAAAAGAAATCTCAGGATACGAAAGGCGAAAATTTCAAAATACGTGCTGCACTAGCAGCTCCCAGAGACCACCTCATTGCCTCCTCATTCTCGATAATGCCCCTGAGGGCCTCGAAGAATGACATCCTGGAGGAGTTCTCGTTTATTAAGGTGCTGTACCTCCCACCTAACACCACCTCTGTCCTCCAGCCCATGGACCAACAAGTCATTCCGAACTTCAAGAAACACCTGTTCAAGAGGTGTTTCGGCATCACTGAAAACACCCAGGTTACCCTTCGTGTGTTTTGGAAGCAGCACTTCGATATTGTTGTTTGCTTCAAGATAATCGACCTGGCTTAGCAGGAGGTGACCAGACATACCCTTCATGCGGCTTGGGGAAAACTGTGGCCCGATGCTGTTGCTTCACGAGACTTTGAGGGGTTAGAGATTTTGAGGTGGAGACTTGGACCTGATTAGGGCGTTTATAGGGTAAAAAGCGTCTCTATTTACGAAATTTTCACGTTACGAAACGACTTCCAGAACGAATTAATTTCGTCACTGTAGGTTCCACTGTATACCAAAAGACAGGTTCAACGATATTAATTATACTGAATACGATAATTAGCTTAGCCTAACAAAGCTAGCTGGGTCAAGTGAAACTGAGAATAAAAAAATCTTTAAATGGAGTGGCCATTTCACTTTTTTTCTTATACAAACATATCCTAAACTTATCGTCGGCATTAAATAACCCATTGAGGTTGATATGCCACAAACTAAACTAAACCTAATGGCATTTTAATAAGTTGAAGACTATTAACTATCATGGATGTGAGGTCTAATTCCTTTTCTCGATAAACTTTTTTTTATTTTATCATTTCACCCTGAGCAAGGCGGAAATGCCACTGATGTGCAGGGGGTTACATAAATGTAAAAAGATTAATTAGAAAAGAGTGAGGAGTACAAACTAGTTAGAAAGGAGCAATAGAAAGCTGAGAAAGCGTGTGCGATGACAGATACATAGGTGGAGAGAAAGGGAGGGTTATACAGGGGTGGGGAGAGAGCTAGAGTTCAGTGGTTAGTAGATGAGTATTGACTTTGCATTTAAATTTCTGGAGGTTGTAGCCATCAGGAAAGCAAGAATACGGGAGTGAGTTCCACAGACGGGAAGTGCGAGAGAAGAAGCTGCAGGAGTAGAATTGTCGTCTGCATTTGGCTAACCTGACTGTGAATGGGTGGGACCCAGTTGCCAGTCTGGTTGCACGGGTAAACACCTGTTGAGGAGGCATCAGTGACTTAAGTTCGTCTGAGCAGAAGCCATGAAAGTATTTATAGAACAGACAAAGGGAGGCCGCATTTCGACGATGGGGAAGTGGCTGCAGTCGAGTTGCCAGATCAGTACCTATCACATGACAGACTCTCCTTATTGATTATAACGTTCATAACTTTATTGCTTCACCGTTTTAAAAGTATTTCCAGTTCTCATTCTTAGATCTTAAACTTCAAAAGATTCAATTTAATCACAATTTAATTAAAAAATCTACATCAATCTCAACGTCTAAATCAATTTTTCGTCAATGAATTAAGTAACGTCAAACATTTAACAATGGCTTCCCTAATTATACTGTTGGCTCACAGCGACATGACGTTGAAACAACAGTTCCAGTAAGAACACCAGAGTTAAGCAACGTCAAGCCTAGTAAATACCTTGATGAATGACCGCTTGGGAATATTAGTAAGAATACATGTGTGCGTGGTTTAAATGGATAATGACAATGAGATAATCTAAAAAAATGTCTGTCTTTAAATAACCTGATAACAGTCGGAAAGTTGTAAAAAAAAATTAACCATTTAATAAAAATAAAAGATTAAATACGCTTCCTGTCTGCTTAACGCTTAGGATCATATGACGTTGAAACACCGGTTACCATATAATCACGGAAGTTAAGCAACATCGAGTCTGGTCAGTAACTAGATGGGTGACAGCTTGGGAATACCAGTTACTGTAAGCTTTAAAGGTGATTTTGTAAGCGTAGCTTAGATTTGGCACAAAGCCGAAAAACATGTAGAGCTCAGTGAAGATTGAACTCGCTGTTCAATCGTACTGTAAGCCTGGATGTGCCGGTGGTGTAATGGTATAATGCCTCGGAATTGTTAATCAACGAACCGAATTTCAATTTCTATTGGGTGTGATATATTCTTTTATGCGCAAAATCCCTTGGCAAAGGCGTAATCTACCTCTTCTCCCCCAGCTATGGGGAAAACTTGTATGTGTCTGTTACCTATAGACTCCGAAACGGTTGAAAATTTACACAGTTGTACTATAAGCGTCTGCGAGTGTTCTTAGCTAGGTTTTGTGTCGAGGTACCCCCGGTAAATATCGAAAATCCATAATCGAAAAAATCGGGTTATAGAAGGCGTGGTCCGATTTTAATCAAATTTGATACACTCATAGACAAAGACATAAACAATATTCAGAAGTTTCAAGGTTGCAATTCTTACAATAGTGCAGAAAATCGTAAACACACACACACACACATATATATATATATATATATAAAAGGCAAGATGTTTCTGTCTGTCTGTTTATCTACCTGTATGTCTGTATTTTTCTCAGCCCTTTTTTTAGTTTTTGCTTCGGGTTTAGCTCTAAGTAGGTATAATTGTAGTTCTTAGTCTCAGCCATGATACCATTTACGCAGAAGTCTTACGACAAAAAAAAAAACTAGTTTAATATCGATACCAGGAAATCAAAATTTGACTTACATCCAATCATTTTCCGTAAGTCTACGGTTTCGCTTTAACTGGAAACTATTGCTTTTTAGTCTTTTGTGCCAACGTCCAAAGAGTCTGAGCTCCAGGACCATGGATTAGCTTTAAAGCTTTCATTACACCCGAGAAACGCCGTGCTATACTGCTGGTATATATATATATATATATATATATATATATATATATAGTCATCCACACACACACACATACATGTATATATATATGTGTGT
The DNA here is from genome assembly GCA_037127315.1 of Ascarosepion bandense. Classification (NCBI taxonomy): domain Eukaryota; kingdom Metazoa; phylum Mollusca; class Cephalopoda; order Sepiida; family Sepiidae; genus Ascarosepion; species Ascarosepion bandense. The sequence continues at coordinate 4,440,435 of JBBBDQ010000387.1, read as the reverse complement.
ATGTATACATGTATATATATATATATATATATATATGTGTGTATGTATATATATATATATATATTAGTCATCCACACACACACACACACATACATGTATATATATATGTGTGTATGTATACATGTATATATATATATATGTGTGTATGTATATATATATATATATATTAGTCCATCCACACACACACACACACACACATACATGTATATATATATGTGTGTATGTATACATGTATATATATATATATGTGTGTATGTATATATATATATATATATATATATATATATATTTGGGCATCAATCTCTCTTTTATACAGGTTTCATTAAAAATGACAGACAAGGCATTGTCATTAAGTTTTAATATAATTTTTTGTGTTCGTTTTTTTTCTTTTGTTGTTTTGATTTTTTTTTCTTTTCGGAAATCAAATTCTCAAAATAAATTGCCTAAAGTTTTTGTACTTTTGAGTGCTTTCGGCTATACTCTTAGTCATTATCATAAATTAATTTTGTTTTACTTGTAAATAAATATGAGTAAAGTTAAGACACGATATACCTAAATTTTACACATGTTTTTCCGCCTCACCAGTGATGTTTTGTTTCTGTATTGATATAGATGTGTCGACCTGTACGGATTGCCTTTCATTTAACGGCCTTCTTTACTTTCAATTTAAGAACAAACCTAATAATTATATTTAACTACTAAAAAAGGGAATGATAGATAAATCGACATCACAAGTTAACACGAGAAAACGCGATACATGGAAAAACCACCGACGTGGGAAAAGGAAAATTAACAATGAAAATGACAACAAAAATAACAGAGGTATTATATTTTGATTGGTTGATTGTTCGTTTTCTACGGCTTATCAACCATCTGCAGGTTATTTAAAGTCAGAAAATATTTTCTTCTTTTTTATAATTTAGTCTGGTCACCTTACCAAAACCAAAGATTTATTCATTTTTTATGGCTTATCTACCATTTTACAGGTTATTTAAAGCCAGAAATATTTTTTAATGGTGAGAGGATCATAATGATTTAGAGATAGAGGTTTTACTAATTAACACATATCTGGGGGGGGGGGAACAGGTGGGTTTATGCCTTTCCAAATGGTATTTCTGCAGAAGTGAATATAATGAACCTGATTGAAAATTGAACTCGGCTTTCCTAGTAACAATTCCGAGCTATTATCCATTACACCACCCGCACATCAAAGATTACTCCACCTGGTATTCCCAAGCGGTCTCACAGTCGAGATACTGACCAAGGTTGCTGAACTTTGGTGATCGTAAGGGAACAGGTATTTCAGTTTGATATGGTCGTAAGCCGGTTATAATTTGAAACAAGCCTCATAATGTAAATGTCAGTCAGTTAAGTGCCATACGTGATACACGCTTGGGCGATCATGTCTCGGAAGAGACATGACTGACTGGGCAGAAGATTATTCCGCAGTAGGTTGCCATTGCTTTCTGTGGTAGACTGGTTGCCGACCAAGGCTATAGAACCCAATCTGTCCTGGAAGAGATGTTATATTATCAATAGTAATTGTTGGGGGATCAGTTTATTACTTCATAACAATAGAAAACCGATCCCCCACTTTATGTCCAGTAGAAGTTTTAATTATTTTTCCAACTATTATATTCAGTCAGTCAGTTAAGTTAGATATGTGATACACGCTTGGGCGATCATGTCTCGGAAGAGACATAACTGACTGGGCAGAAGATTATCCCGCAGTAGGCTGCCATTACTTTCTGCGGTAGACTGGTTGCCGACCAAGGCTATAGAACCCAATCTGTTTAATTATTTAACCCATGACTGGAAGGAATAGACGGATTAAGACCTTCCCCAAGGGTATTTGCGCGTAAATGAACGCAGTGAATTATGTTTCTTTAAGTAGGTCTTCAAGACCTAATCGTATATCTTTAATTAGTATTGTATAAGCGTGTGCGCCGGGAGGCAAGCAACTGACACACTCGGTTTAGCCATAGTGTCGTACGTTGTACTGAAGAGATGCCTGTTCAGTGAACCTGAGTGGGCGGAGACACTAATAACCACGGCTGTCTCCACTGCAATGCAATCAGGTTTGATTGAAACGAGATCGATTGATATATTTACCTTCTTTTATTTTTTCCTTTTTTTTTTCTCAATCCTTGCAACGAAAACAACCACATCACCAAGATTCTTGGCTCACCTAGTAAACTATTTCGAACAACACAGTGATTTAAAATCGCTCGCCGAATCTAAGATTTCTAATGCTAATTTTCAAAATAGTCATGTCTAACGTGAAAGTTATAGCACAATACAATCTTCTTAAACAAGTCCATCTCTCGCACTTCCCGCCAGTGGAACTTCTTTCTGTATGCTTGCTTCCTTGACGGCTACAGTCTCCAGGAATTTAAACGCAATGTGATTCCCATTTTTTGTCCATTTGACTCCAGTCTTTCTTTCGTCCTTTCCCCCATCACATTGTGTATCTTGTTCTCTTCCTTTCTCACTCTACCCTCGCAACTGTCTTCACACTGGTATTCCCATCCTTCCCTTGTCCTTTCTCCGAACCCCCTGTAACTGGTTCGTCTTTCTCTTTGCTCTTCTCCTCCTTAAACTTTCACTCTTCTCTTATGTAGCCCCCTGCACACCAGTGGAGGTAGCGCAATGTTTGATGTGAAACGATTTAAAATTAGAGTCCTGGGTTTAAATAATAACACCAATTTTCCCTACAAAATTGAATTTCTTAAAATTTCATGAATTTACGTGGATCGGGTAATAGATGTAAAAAATATTTTTTACCAAGATTTCTTAAAATGATAGTTAAAAAATCTTGGTAAAATAATTTTTACCAAGATTTCTTAAAATGATAGTTAAAAAATAATTTAATGTATTTGTGAATAAGTTTTGAAAGTTTCATTAAAATCCGACCATTATTTGATTTTTGCAAGAATTTTCAAATTAATATGTTTGTCACCAGAAAAAAATGAGTTAGGTAATATTACGTTTTCCATTGCAAATTCTCGTAAGGATTTGGTTACCTGCTAACTAAAATCAGAACAGGATTTTGTTCCAAAATTTTGAAGATTTTAGAAATGATTCAATTTTAAATTTAAATATACTTTGATCTTTCTTTTTAATAATAATAAAAACATTTTGATGAGAAAGGTTCGTTGTTATTAAGTTGGGGGCTTTTTTTATTCATACTATGCTGTTTTTTTCAGCGATTTCGTATAGGTATTTAGTCTTTAGGGGCGACATTATCACACCTAAAATGCTTCTGATTGGTGATCCAATTTCAGACAATTTCTTATCATATTCTCATTGGTCAACCAACCATAGTTCGTTTTATAATTTACGGAAGTGTGGGGGAGGGGCCTTCTAAATCCCTGATTCGACACTTCTTTGACTTATTACATTCGTATAAACCGGCGAATATGAAGATGAACCTAAATATGTCTCCTGTTTGATTTCACTTCAGATTTGACCTTCAAATCTGAAAGCAGCCAGGATGACGTAAGCAGGTCAAATGCAAATTATGCAGGTGCTGTGAATTTTGTCAGTTTTTAAAGTCATTTTCTTGCGGTAAACTTTCAACATCGAGACTGACTCCGAAAGCAACAATTAAACAACAGGTGTCTCGCATTTTGACAGACTCGAACTTATTAACCTTTTAGTGACCTTTAAAATAACCAAATCAGAGGAAAATGCTTTGTTGTCAATAAAATTTTATTCTTGACAGAATTTTATGAGAAAAAAAAAAGAAATATTTTCCTCTTAATAATTTTAAAATGCCAATTAACAATCTCATCTTGTCACATTTAGTTAACTGGTTTTTACAGAATGCATTAAGCAAAAAGACTGCTCGCCTTATAAAATGGAATGATTTGTTATGGAATGAGCTATTACGACCTGTCTCTTATTATGGAATGATCTATTACGATCTGCACAGGATACAAATCTTATATCCAAGTAAAACGCAAAAAGTAAAATTACACAACCGCAAAATAGGTCAGAACATCTGAAAACATTTTGGAAAAACCAAGACCAGGGCAAATTTCACAAGTTAGTGTGAAAATTAAGATTCTGGATTTTGATTGGATAGGAAATAGACCCCGGTCAATGTTTCTTAACACCTAAAAAAATGTGTATGCTGTTGGATTCAGTCACATGAGTAGATTCCACTACTTAACCACATCTTCAAATGGGAGCAGGAATTAGAGACGACACGATAAAATGTAACAAAAAGAAATTTCAAAACGCCGACCCAGTCATGCCTCGTCGACATACATTCATTCTTTTCTTTCTTCGGCTTCACTCACACGCCGTCAAAGAAAACAAGATACTTAAATAACTCCGATAAGTACAATTTTCTTTATTGCTTCACCTTCCTTTTCACACTTTAGCCAGCCATAAAAAGGAAAGTAACACAAACTTTATAAGTAGCCTGATTAATTATTTTATATACTCACATTCTGACACTTACTACGATGCCTCTGGAATATTTAACTACGGACATCTTTCTCTTTGAACATTTTATTCTATTTACAAATCTGTTATTCATTTCTATTAATAAAATTCCACTTATTTTACAAACAAAATATTTTTATTTTTTCAGTCATTCAATCTGATGATATTTTAAATTGTGAGGACTTCGGTTGTGTCACAAGGCCAATTTGACAAACATAGCCGAGGCCTCTACACATGACATAATTTTTATTTAGATAAATTTATTTTCATTTTTTTTCTAATTGCATTGTTCACCTATATTGCATATTATCCATTATTGTACGTAATTAGGTTACAGTAAAATTTGTATTTAATATGAATACGATCTTATGAAAATTAAAATATAGAAGAGTAGGAGCCTCGTATGATGAATTCAGAGGCAGGGAAATCTATCAGCTCAAAATAAAGATTAGAACTGATTGGAAACGGTTAACGTCGACAGATTTCAGCGAAAGGTGGATAAATGTGGTGAGCCTGGTTCGCGTGAACGGGGCTAGCCTTGATTTTCTCTTTTAAGTCTGCTAATCGCATCGGGGTGGATTCTTCTGGAACCTTCCCCTTGGTTAATGTAAGTCCCTTTTTGTGTACCTGGTTAATGTGAGTGAATGTGTTTCCCGGCCTGTTCCCGACACTGCCTTTTTTGTTATGATCCAGTTTGAGATTCCCAGTTCCGTTTGATCTCGTCTGGTTCAGTATTTTATTGCTTCCCAGCCAATTTATTTTCGCCTCTCCACTCCCCGTAGAAAGAGAGCTACTTGATTTTGTCCTATGGGCAGAATACTTGTGGCCTCTTTGTTTTTTGAGGGTGGGTTGGGTCCAGCTAATATGTTTTTGTTTGTATTTTGTGTTGAAAATTTCAGTTGGGGAAAATATCATACCCCTCCCCCTCATGTCATATCATATGCAATTTTTATATATTTTTGTAAATTATTGAGCATTGTAAAATTTTTATGTTTATTTGAGGTGTTTTTAGGTCCCTGGTATGTTGTGTGGTGTTTTGGTATTTGGTAGTGTGAGTGTTGATAGATAAGTGCTTATGGTGAAAGAGAAACATTGTAAGGTATGTCTGGGTCGTGAGTCAGATTAGCTAGGCATAAGAAAGATAATTGAGGACCATTCCAAATTTTGTTTCCCCCACCCTTTTTCGGCCCTGTTCCATAATCATGTAAATCCATCTAAACTTATTTATAAATGAAACTTTATCTGTGTGTGTCTGTATCCGTTACCTATAGACTCCGAAACGGCTGAACCGATTTTCTTCAAAATTTACACAGTTGTACTATATGCGTCTGCGAGTGTTCTTAGCTAGGTTTTGTGTCAAGGTACACCCGATAAATATCGAAAATCGATAATCGAAAAAATCGGGTTATAGAAGAAGTGGTCCGATTTTAATCAAATTTGATACACACATAGACAAAGACATTAGAAAGGATATTCAGAAGTTTCAAGGTTGAAGTTTCTACAACAGTGCAGAAAATCGATTATTTATATATATATATATATATATATATATATATATATATATATGGCAAGATGTTTGTGCGTTTGTTTATCTGCCTGTCTGTCTATCTGTCTTTTTTTTTTTTTTCTTTTTTTTTTTTTTCAGCCCTTTTATTTGAGTTTTTGCTTCGGGTTTGGCTTTAAGTAGGTATAATTGTAGTTCTTAGTCTCAGCCATGATCCCATTTACTCAGTGGACTTATTTCAGTTTACGACGAAAAAAACTTATTTGATATCGATACCAGGAAATTAAAATTTGACTTACATCCATTCATTATTCTTTCAGTCTACGGTTTCGCTTTAACTGGAAACAACTATTGCTTTTTAGTCTTTCGTGCCAACGTCCAAAGAGTCTGAGCCCCAGGACCATGGATTAGCTTTAAAGCTTTCACTATACCCGAGCAACGCCGGGCTATACTACTGGTGATAAATAAACATAGGTGGTACATCATTTTACTTGTTGGATACAATAAAAAAAACTCAGAAGCAGTGACTTTGAAACTAGTATAAACTTCGTTCGTTTGACATTAACCATTCTACGCGCATTAATATACTTGTTTATCTTTATGTAAACAGTCGCGCTAGATTGTTGATATACTTACGTCTTTTCGCATCGAAACATGTCGTGATAAGACGAATTTTTACTTATTTTACACACCACCAAAACCTAATCTAATAATACCTTTTTTTTCTTTTTCTATTTTAGGTAAGTGTGAATACATTCTTTATTGTCTCCTTGGACGAGAGTCTCGCTCAGGTAAGCCTGTTGATAATTCGATTATACCGACATCCATGAATACGTTGTTCGGGGCTCTTTTAACAGAGACCTTATCGCCAAGATGCCAACAGCTATGTTTTAAGTCGATTTTCAATGAAAGGAGGACATTAGAAGAGGAATAATAGCAACAATGAAGAAATAACCAGAGAGAAAGACGGACAAGAAAGCAAAATAAAGAGGAAAAAAAGAATTTTCTTTTCCAAAATGAAGAAATTGTGAGAAACAAGCGAATTATGTAGCGACATTGTCTGAACAGCTTCGCTTCCGTAATGCCAAAATGAAATCTACCGCTTCACGGTGCCAGACAAAATTCAATCACGCCTGCTTCAAACGTATAGGTCTTTCGAGCCTTGTATTTTTAAGTATTTTGTGGTCCCTTCTCAAAGTTGATATATATATATATATATATATCACACGTCTATTATTCATATATATATATATATATATCACACGTCTATTATTCATATATATATATATCACACGTCTATTATTCATATATATATATCACACGTCTATTATTCATATATATATATCACACGTCTATTATTCATATATATATATCACACGTCTATTATTCATATATATATATATATCACACGTCTATTATTCATATATATATATCACACGTCTATTATTCATATATATATATATATCACACGTCTATTATTCATATATATATATATATATATATCACGTCTATTATTCATATATATATCACACGTCTATTATTCATATATATATATATATCACACGTCTATTATTCATATATATATATATATATATATATATATATATCACACGTTTATTTTTCATATATATATATATATATGCATACACACACACTTCACACATCTATATAGACATATATCATCAAACATCTGTTTTTCACATATATATAATTTCATATGTCTTTCAGAGATATATATATATATATATATATATATATATATGAAAGTACCTTCAAAAAACGTGATACCCAAGGTTGAAAATGAATTTTTAAAAATTAAAATCTTACCCGAGGCTTTTATGTTATTTCACGTTGGATTAAACTTAATATTTCCTTTAAATTTAATACATTGCTGTATTTCAAAATTAATTTAAATTTATTGGAACGTTTTTTTGTTGTTTGGATATCGTTAAAAACCGCTGAATTTAGCCATTTTTAACCATCTGTCGGCACAATGTAATATTATTTATTAATGAAATTTAGCCGAATATCAGTTGATTTATTGTTTAATTAATCTAATTTGAAACAAAAATGACTTTTAGTTTCAAATATCCCAGAAATTATTTTTTAACACGGAAGTAGGTGTATATTTCAGGTGTTGAAAGTTTTATTGCAAGCTTTATTAACAATCGGACATTTAAATATTATCTTTACGGTGGACATATCTACAAAATTACTTAAGGAGTATAACGTGAGTGCCTTGTCTATCGTATTTTAACTGCATGGTAATCTTTCAAACTTTTGAAAATATTCTCTGTAGTCTAAGGTTCTATTGCACATTGGATATTTTGGCTTGAAATTTATTGTAGTTACTGCTTACGTTTTCTGATAATGCCGTGTATGAACTTCTAAATTTAGAAAAATCGGACATTTATGCACATAAATACATTTTTTTTTCATAAATACTAGGGGCCGCTAGCTTTATCATTTTTATTAGTAAATACAATTTTTAATTAATATCCATATTGTGATATCTAACCCACACAAATTATAGTTTATTAAAATATTTATTATAATTATTATTCAAATTATTATTTTATTAAAAAAATAAATTCTTGTAAAAATCCATTTCACATCGAAAGAAAACGTTTTTAAAAGCAATAATGTTCATAATAAAACTTACTTATGAAAGCTACTAAAAGCTTTTTCTAATTGAATAATGTCGAAGTATAATTGCATTTTTTCCCGATTCAGAGCGAATTTTCAGTAACTGGGGGTCCTGTTTACAAAAAATCTGACGATATAAATTCTTCAAGAACTTCTGCGTATAACTAATATAAACATTAAGCTGTACAAAAATTATGTCCATATTTACAAAAATGGGCAGTTGCTAAATTGTTGTAAGCCTTTTCATTTATGATGAGCAAATATAATTTTAATTAATAACAATATCACCTAATTGGTATAAATTGATAAAAAAATTTAAAAGATAGGAAATTTTTATTCAAATTAAAATAAAATAAAATAAAAATTCTTGTAAAAATTCATTAATTCATCGAAAAAAGTTTCTTATGACAGTAGTGCCCATAATATATCTTATTTATAAAAGCAATTAAAAGCTTTTCTAATTAAATAATGTCTTAGTTTAAGTGATTTTTTTTTAATTTTATGAACCAGAGTATGGTCCTGGGCATGACGGTAAACTGCATCCGGCAGCAAGGTCTCCTATTGAGAGGCTGTGAGGAGCATGGAACCACTTCTTTATTGTTATTGTCCCCAAGTCCACCCTGACCCGGAGTGGTAGCACCTGTTAGGGTCCCAGCTATGGGCAAAATAGTTAACCCACAAACTGGGGTCAAAACATTTTGAAAGCATAAAAATACACTTTTACAGAAATATATACATAAAAATAGTCTTTTATAGAAAGATATACACTTTTGAAGTAAAAAAAAAAATTATTGCCATAATACATTTTCGAAGGAAAAATTCTTGCAAGCAATACATTTTTAATATAAAACTAGAAGACATCAGTTTTCTAAAATAAAGAAATTTTTCGTCAAAATCTAAATCAAATTTCTAATTGAAAATATACTGTAAAATCCCACCTTTTTGGCATTAAAAAACCCACAGAGGTGTTGATATGCCGTTAAACAAAACTCAAACAAACAAGAACCAGAGCAGATTTTCGATAAAAGCAAAAAAAAAAAGGATCATTTTAAATTCTCGAAGGAAAACAAGTAATGATTTAATTTATTAATTATTATAAGCAGAACGCAAATAAATAACCAATAAATTATATTTTTTTATGTTTTTTGCCTGCCGCGGATTTAATTTTATGAAATTTTGTAAATTATAATTATTTGAACATTATTTTGATCGATTTAAGTAGATATTCTGTTTATAATCAAACAGTATTATATATTTCTTTCTACCTGCCTGATTATTCATCGTAACAACCATCTCTGCTCTGAAATGTATCGTAATGTCAACAAATGCAACCATGTTACGGAAATTAACGAAGATTAACGAAACTGGTTAAACAACCGACGATTTGAAATGATTTGTTTAGACAATATTTTTGATCGATACTCGTATTTAAGTTGATATTCTGCTTATAATCATCAATATTATATATTTATTTCTATTCGCCTGATTATTCAAGATAAATCTTTTTTACGAAAATGTGTGTCATTCGGCAGGATTCAAACCTGCGACTCCTATCCACATAAGGGAAGCCACGAGGTGATCTGTCGCGTCTTAGACCTCTCGACCACGAACGACGATCAGTCTAACGAAGTCAAATTAAGCCTATAACACAACTTTCGAATTCATCGTAATAACCATCTCTGCTCTGAAATGGATCATAAAGTCAACAATTGTAAACATATTACGGAAATTAACCAACATAGCCAGTTTCGTTAATCTTCATATATATATATATATATATATATATATATAAAGACAGAAAATCTAAGCAAGGGCCAACAACCTACCACGGTTTCGCCCAACGGCACGTCATGGAAATTGGCACTGTCTGTCTATTTTCTGTCTTTGTTTGCTCTACTTTCGTATTGAGCGCTTTAGTGTTAGGGTTTTCGTCTTGGGGTTTTTTTTTCTTTCTTACGAGTGCTTGACTTTTTGTTCATGTACTTCGTTTGTTTCTTTTTTTACTTCCCCTTCTTTTCCCTCCGAGTTCGTTCTCGGTGGGTTGTACAAGACGATTTAAATTATAGCTTAATTAATACTAGTTTCGGCATAGTTAGTTTTGTTACTATTAGTTCTTCTTTTAATCGTGTCACCCCAAGCAAGAAATTCCACTGCCACTATAGTGCAGGGGGTTACATAGAGCGACTGGGTATAGAAAATGTCAGAAGGAGGGTGATAGACGACTTAGGATGTACATAGGGAGAGAGTTGGAGAGAGTGGGTGTGAGTTAGTGTGTTAGGTGTCTATTGACCTTACATTTAAACTCCTGGAGGTTGTAGCCGTCGGGAAATCAAGCATGCAGGAGGGAATTCCACAGGCGGGAAGCGCGAGGAAAGAAGCTGTTGGAGTAGAAATTGCGGTTACATTTCATCGGTTTCACTGTAAAAGGGTGGGACCTAGTTGCCAATCTAGTATCTCGTGCAAATTCACATCTAGGGTCACCAGTTCGTCAGAGCAGAAGCCATGAAAGTATTTATAGAAGAGGCACAGGGAAGCCACGTCACGCCGGTGAGAAAGATACTGCAGGCGGTCAGCCAAGTCTGTATCAATCACATTACAGATTCTTCGCTGTATTTTGTCAAGAACCCCGAGGAGAATAGAAGGGGCACCCGACCAGATGTGGCAGCAGTACTCAATACACGGGCGGATGGTGGATTTATATAATTGCAGGATAGATTCAGGCAGAAAGAATTTCCGGGCCCTGCACAGAGCCGACTTTCATAGCTGCGGATTTAGCAATGGATTTGACGTAGGTCCGCTGAGAGTGTCAGGCCAAGCAGGCGTAGTGATTTACTCTCTGGGAGGCAAGCCTGTTCCATGCTAACGGGAGGGAGGGAGGTGCGGTTGTCTGTGGTGGTTAATTGACAGCAGCTTCGTTTTGGAAAAATTGAATTTTACGAGTCATTTCTTACCCCAATCCACCACGGATTGGAGGTCCTTCTCAAGCTCGGCAGCGAGGGTCGCCTTGTCACCTACACTAGATTTTTGATCGAGGCGAGAGTAAACTATGGTATCATCGGCGTATATGCCGACTTGTGATCTTATGGTATCGGGGAGATCATTGATATCGATTAGAAAGAGCGTAGGACCTAGGATTGAGCCTTGGGGTACACCCGCGTTTGTGGAGTAGTTCTGGGAGGCATGTCCGTTTAATACCACCTTCAGTGTACGGTTAGAGAGGAATGACCGGATTAAGTCCAACAGAGGTCCAGTTATGCCATAGCTTCGCAGTTTCCGTAGAAGGCCGGCATGCCATACTCTGTCGAATGCTTTAGAGATATCAAAGGTTCGGGCTTCACCATTCTTGTCGAGAGCCTGGGATATATACTCGGTGATGGTCGTTAGCATGTCAGCAGTGGACCTGGTGAAGCGGAAGCCATACTGTTTGTCCGAGAGGAGCCCGTGGGCTGTGAGATGCTGAACGACCTCGGCATTCTTATAATCATCAATATTATATATTTATTTCTATTCGCCTGATTATTCAAGATAAATCTTTTTTACGAAAATGTGTGTCATTCGGCAGGATTCAAACCTGCGACTCCTATCCACATAAGGGAAGCCACGAGGTGATCTGTCGCGTCTTAGACCTCTCGACCACGAACGACGATCGTCTTCGGCAAAGTGTTCGAAGCCATTATGGCTTCGAACACTTTGCCGAAGACCGGAAGAAGGATGATGGGGCGGTAATTTGCGGGGTCTGAGGGTTCACCAGTGTTCTTGAATATTGGAACCACAGAAGAAGACTTCCAACAGTTCAGGGGCACAATTCTTCAAAACTATGACTGGGATTCCATCCCCACCACTCGCTTTTTGAGGGTCCAGTTTTGAGACTATGCTAGAAATCAGAGAGGGCGTGATGGAGACGTCATTCAACTGGGCCTCAGTTCTAAATGGGAAATCGGGTGTATGGATTCCAGACGAATCCAGAGTCAAATTGGTCGAGAATCTATGGGCAAAGCATTCAGCCATGTCCGCTGAGGAGGTGAAGACCTCAAACTCGTTTATTAGTGGTGGTATTGAGGACTTACTCTTGCTAAGCACACGTTTGCAGAGGCGCCAGTAGTCTTTGGTACCGAACTTGGATGCTATGCGCTGCTTCATCCTGGCAGCAAACATCTTAGCTTCGTTAAGTATCTTTTTACACTTATTACGAGCTGAGGCGAAAAGGCGCCTGTTTTGGTCCGACACGTGGCTACGATAAAGCTATTGTTGTTACTATAGTTATAGTTATATATATATATATATATATATATATATATATATATATATACTACCGACCATAAGTCTGGTACCACCCAAATTTTTATCAGAATCCAATTCTCCGAGTTTGTATTTTTTGTTATTCTTATGCAGATGTCAAGTAAAAAAAATTATTATTTTCAACTTTAAAGTAAACATTTACTCAGTTTGCTACTTGACTCCTCTTATTGTGATCAAGTTTTTTTCCGAAAATTCAGATTTATTCACATATTATAATTCTGGTATAATTTATTTTTGTAAATCATATTACTACGGTATAAATGGCAAGAAAGAAACAGATTAGCATTGAAAAAAGAGCTCAAGTTGAAATTCTTTCGAAAGAAGGATATTCTGAACGTGTTATCGCTAAAAAAATTAAGCCTATCAAAAATGGCGTGCATTATTGCCTTCAACGACTTCTTGAAACTGAGTTATTGACAGAAAAAGATCTGGTAGGCCCAGAGTAACATCTATTGTAGAGGATAGGCACTTGTTCATATCTAGCTAGAGGAATAGAAGAAAAACCGCTTCGGAATTAATAGATAAATTGAATTCTACTCGGCAACATCAAACATCTGTTACGACTGTTACGAGACGACTTTATTCCGCTGGGCTGTGTAGCAGTTAAGAAACCACTATTAAAGGAGGAGAATAAGGGATGAAATTGATCGTACAGTTCGAAATGAACTTCTTAAAAATGAACAAATGTCACAGGATGCTTGGAAATCACTTTCACCAACTTATAAAAATAAGTTATTAGAAAGAATGCCAAGGATTTTCTCTGCAGTAATAAAGGCTCGTGGTGGTTTCTTTGATGAAAAGAAAATATGAACTAATTTTAATTAAATTTGAAATTACTCTGTTAATTTTGGTTTTAATTATTGTTCAATGTTGAACAACAATGAAATATATCTATATTTATTCTTCTAAGACATAACATTTGTTATTTCTTTCTCTTAGAGAATAAATCTAAGTGGTCCCGAACTTATGGTCGGTAGTGTGTGTGTGTGTATATATATATATATATATATATATATAATATAAAATAATAATTTTGTTATTACAGTGGTTTATAAAGTCATTAGTGATATAATGCTTTTATAAACCATTGCAATGACAAAATTAAAATATTAAGCTCTACTCTGTATTAAGCACTCTTTATAATAGTAAATGCTTGAACAGTGGTTTTTTTAATCTACATGTTCTTTCACTTTCTGATAATATATATTATCGTTTCACCCCAAGCAAGGCGGTATCGCCACTCATGCGCAGGGGGTTACATAAGAGAGTAAAAGTTTAGATAGAAGGAGAGTGAAGAGAAAGACGAACCAGTTACAGTGGGTGTCAGAGAAAGGGCAAGAGAAGGATGGGAACACAGGTGTGAAAACAGTTGCGAAGGTAGAGAGAAAGAACAAGATATACTGGGTTATGTAGAAAGAGCTGGTTTCAAGTGGATAAGAGATGGGAATTGAGATTGCATTTAAATTCCTGGAGGTTGTATTCGACATAAAAACAAGTATACAGAAGGGAGTTCCATAGGTGGGAAGTGCGAGAAAAGAGCTGCTGGTGTAGAATTATCGGCTGCATTTGGTTGATCTAATTGTGGGATCTTGTTGCCAGTTTGGTCGCATGAGTAAATTCTTGTGGGTGGAAAGTCATATTAAAATAAATTTCTCGAAATTTCATGAAATTAAATAAATGGAGGGTAAAAGATGTAAAAAAAAAAAAAAAATTTTTTTCCAAAGATTTTCTAAAAAAATAAAATTTCACAATTATTTGATTTTTGCCAGAATTTACAAATCAGTGCTTTTCCTCGCAAGAAGACGCGAAAAAGAGCCTATACTAATTTATAGTCACCTGTCGAAGAAAAACAAAAACAAAATTTCAAACCAATATTTCAAACGTTCTGAAAAGGATCAAAAAATAAAATTTAATAATTAAAAAATCGTTTGGTCTTTCCTCTTAATAACGTCAGTACTAACGTGGGTGATCATGTCTCGAAAGAGACATGGCTGACTGGGCAGAAGATTATCCCGTAGTAGATTGCCATTGCTTTCTGCTGTAGACTGGTTGCCAGCCAAGGCTATAGAACCCAATCTGTTTTGTTATTTAACCCATAACTGGAAGGAAGACATGGTTAATACCTTTCCTAAGGGTATTTGCGCGTAAGTGAATGCAATGTATTCAATTGGAATTCGAACGCGGCTCCCCGATTTCTCGTTCCGAGCCGATATCCACTGCGCCACGACGCACATCATCTTGATAATGACGTAGTTAATTTCTTAAGCACCTCTTAGATGTGGCACAAGGCCGAAAATATGGAGTCCCAGTGAGGATCGAACTCGCTACTCAGTGCTAGTAAGACTAACTTGCTAATTATTACACCACGTTAAGGTGCCCTGGAGTCGGATGAGTTCGTATTAGGATAAACAGTACCGACCAGCCTTCCTTAATGCTTCTTTAGCCTTGTGTCACAAAACAATATGTAAAAAAAAAAAAAAAAAAAATATTGTTTAAATAAACCTTCCAATACGGATTAGAACCAACAATATTTCGCCCTCTCAGCAAATGATTTCTGAATAGAGAGAAAAAAATATTTCTGGATATTATTTCCTCTTTTCTTTTCTTTTTTTATCCAAATACCGAACTGTAGCAATTTGATCCATCATCTCCGAAGACACCGTTGTTTGATCTGTAATCAAATAATAATAGTAATTACTTCACTGATTTTTGTCCATTATTAGATTAGCTTTAAAATAAATGGGTAAATATCGCGGAAGCCATTTGTAGCACTTCTTTATTCTTTCTTCTTCTTCTAAATGTGCTCTGTCCCTTCAGGACGTAGGCGATCATGGCTTTCCACGTTTCCCTATATCTGGTGGCTCTGAGCACGCCTTCTCCTGTTACACCATGCAAGCCCCGTTCTGTCATCCACTAGATCAAGCCCATAAATCTAGAATATAAATGCATAGAAACTAGAATAGCCACAAAACGAGGGATCAGTTTATATATTGATTATAATATAGAATTGATCCCCCATTTTATACCCACATAATTGCTAATAAACAGTTGGCATATATATTCTTCTATGTGCCCTTCACCTTCAAGACGTAGGCGATCAAGGCTTTCCACGTTTCCCTATCTCTTGCGGCTCTGAGCACGCCTTCTCCTGTTACACCATGCAACCTCCGTTCTGTCATCCACTAGCTCAAGCCCATAAATCTAGAATATAAATGTATAGAAACTAACGTGGCCACCAAATGAGGGATCAGTTGATATATTGAATATAATATAGAATTGATCCCCCATTTTATACCCACATAATTGCTAATAAACAGTTGGCATATATAGTCTTCTTCTATGTGCCTTGTGCCTTCAGGACGTAGGCGATCATGGCTTTCCACGTTTCCCTATCTCTGGTGGCTCTCAGCACGCCTTCTCCTGTTACACCATGAAGTCCTCGTTCCATCATCCAACGAATTAGGTCCCTCAAATATGTTATCCGTTGTTTTCCCCTGTCTCTTTTTCCCTCTATCTGGCCTGTTAGTATCAGATTTTTTAAGCCTTCTTTCCTCATTGCGTGTCCCAGGAACTTCAGCTGTCTCTTCCTGATGTTCAGTATTTTGTTTCCATCATTTCCAAGACCTCATCATTGCTCACATACTCGATCCATGATATTCGCAGCATCCTTTTGTAGAACCATATTTCAGTTGCTTCAAGTTTTTCCTTCATCTTTGATGATATTGTCCAGCATTCACAGCCATATTGAAGAACTGACATCACATAGCAATCCAGTACTCTCTTCTTTGTTTCGAGTGAAATTGTCCTGTCTCTTAATACTCCGCTCAGTTTCTGGAATGCATCCTTGTGATTTTTGATATCAAGAATATAAATGTATAGAAACTGCTGTGACCAAAAAGTGAGGGGTCAGTTTATATATTGATTGTAATATGGAACCGTTCCCCCACTTTATATCCAGTATGCTTCTGTAGAACCACATTTCAGTTGCTTCAAGTTTTTCCTTCATCTTTGATGATATTGTCCAGCATTCCCTGACATATTGAAGGACGGTCAGCACGTAGCAATCCAGTACTCTCTTCCTTGTTTCTAGCGAAATTATCTTGTTTCTTAATACCTTACTCAGCTTCCAGAATGATTCCTTCGCCATGCCAATTCGCCTTCGGATCTCTGTGTCGCACTTTCCGTTTTCTGTTATTACATTTCTCTGCCCAAAATACATATTCTTCGACAGTTGGGAGACGATTTTCCGCACGGAGGACGAATTCACATTTTAAATTGGCTATTACTTTTATAAATGAACTATTTCGTTTATCATTAGACATCACTGTCGCCTGCTTGTGGTTATTGGTTGATTAATTCGTTGGCTACGGCTTATCAATACTTGGCAGGTTATTTAAAGCCAGGAAGTATTTTTAGATTATAAGCGATATTTTTTATTTATTTAGATGGTAATGATTTTTGGGACACAAGTTTTGCTAATAAACCAAAAGCTAACCGGGAAAGTAGATTCATAGCTAATCAGAATTTGATTAAACAAGTTATAACATGTATATAAAGTGGGAGATCAATTTCATGTTACAATCGATATATAATCTGATCCCTCACTTTGTGGCCACGATAGTTTCTCTACGCTTATCTTCCAGAAATTATAAATAAATCTAAAAGACATGCCTGTGTAGCTAAACAATATATAATTGGTTGATTCATTCATTTACTACAGCTTATCAAAACTTTGCAGGTTATTTAAAGCAAGAAAATATTTTTAGATTTTATATATATATATATATATATATATATATATATATATATATATATATATATAGTGGTGGTTGGAAATAAGTGTTTTAGTGATCCAAGAAAATATTTTTAGATTATAATAATTATTTTAGCGATAACAATGATTTTGTGACACAAGTTTTACGAATTAATCTATAACTGTGGGAAGTCGGTGGATTCATGCCTTTCTAAAGGGTATTTGCACATAAATTAATATAACTAACATACCATGCATTAGAACGAGTCACACATCCAAGCTTATAGCACCTGATATTCCCAAACGTTGAACCATCCAGGTACTGACTAGACTTACGTTGCTTAATTTCGGTGATCGTATGGGAACCTGTGTTTCAACGTGATATGGTCGTAAGCTTAATTCTGTTAAAAACATCGCTTACCTTTCACTATATTCGGTGTTGAGTATGCAATCTATGACGGACAATGAATTCAGCAGGAGGAATTCGAATCCTGTTGCGCTGGTTTCATTGGGAAAAATATTGCTTCATATTTTATTCTCCCTCTCCCTTCTATGGGTTAAAAAGCACGATAGACGAGGCTGGTTGGAAACCACTCTAAGAATACAACACTGAATTTTGGAAAGTACAGAAGGCAACGAGAGAGCATGCTACTATCTTTTACGAAAAATAAATACAATAGATATTAAAGAGAAGAAAGCTGTGGAGACCCTTGACGTCTACGTTCTAAATGGATTAGAATACTTTTAAAGTTTTTATGGATGAACTGCTCATGGCTTTTAGATCACAGATCACGCCTAACAGACTTTTTATGTGTAGTGTCCCTTCATGGCTCACCCTCCCGCCCTTTTAATTCATAGTCATTTTTCTGTCTTTTTTTATCCCTGTTCTCCCAACCATTGACACAAGCTTGTTAAGTAGATTATGCACTTCTTGCTTATATCTTCTTGCCTTTAATGTTCTGTGGGTGTCAAACTTACCAAGCCTTCTTTCTTCGTTATGTGCCCTATAAATTTCAACTGTATCTTTCTGATGTCAATTATGTCGCCTTTTTGTTAACCTTTTTTCTAAAATTTTGTCATTGCTCACAGGTTTGGTCCATAGTATTTTCAGTATTTCTCTGTAGAGCCACATTTCTCTTGCTTCATGTCGTTTCTTCGTCTGTGAGGAGATTGTCCATTATTAACTGCCATACGTGAATATTGATATGACAGAACAGAGCCGGATGAGGTTCTTTGTTTCTAGCGAATTTTTTATGTTTTTAATTATTTTCTTTGCTTTTTGAAGGGATCTTTCTTACATTTGGATTTCTGTATAACACTTTGCCTCGTCTGTTAAAACACTCCCAAGGCACGAGGGTCATTCAATAAATAAGGTGATTTTTTCGGTATAAGGACTTCTACGAGGGTCATTCAATAAATAAGGTGAATTTTTCGATATAAGGACTTCTACGAGGGTCGTTCAATAAATAAGGTGAATTTTTCGGTATAAGGACTTCTACGAGGATCATTCAATAAATAAGGTTAATTTTTCGGTATAAGGACTTCTACGAGGGTCATTCAATAAATAAGGTTAATTTTTCGGTATAAGGACTTCTACGAGGATCATTCAATAAATAAGGTTAATTTTTCGGTATAAGGACTTCTACGAGGGTCATTCAATAAATAAGGTTAATTTTTCGGTATAAGGACTTCTACGAGGGTCATTCAATAAATAAGGTTAATTTTTCGGTATAAGGACTTCTACGAGGGTCATTCAATAAATAAGGTGAATTTTTCGGTATAAGGACTTCTACGAGGGTCATTCAATAAATAAGGTGAATTTTTCGGTATAAGGACTTCTACGAGGGTCATTCAATAAATAAGGTGAATTTTTCGGTATAAGGACTTCTACGAGGGTCATTCAATAAATAAGGTGAATTTTTCGGTATAAGGACTTCTACGAGGGTCATTCAATAAATAAGGTGAATTTTTCGGTATAAGGACTTCTACGAGGGTCATTCAATAAATAAGGTGAATTTTTCGGTATAAGGACTTCTACGAGGGTCATTCAATAAATAAGGTGAATTTTTCGGTATAAGGACTTCTACGAGGGTCATTCAATAAATAAGGTGAATTTTTCGGTATAAGGACTTCTACGAGGGTCATTCAATAAATAAGGTGAATTTTTCGGTATAAGGACTTCTACGAGGGTCATTCAATAAATAAGGTGAATTTTTCGGTATAAGGACTTCTACGAGGGTCATTCAATAAATAAGGTGAATTTTTCGGTATAAGGACTTCTACGAGGGTCATTCAATAAATAAGGTGAATTTTTCGGTATAAGGACTTCTAATACAGATAGAAGCTTGCTTTTTGTTTAATGTTTTCCTTTACTTCTTTTTCTAAGGGATTTAATTTTTTTTGCAGATTGAAAAAAAAAACTTCGAGAGTTTTGGAGATTAACAAAGATGGCCGACCAAAAAGCATGCTTCAGGATTGAACAGAGATCGGTTATCAAATGTTTGATTACTGAAGGGCTCAAACCAGTTGAAATTCATAGGAGAATGTCAACTGTGTATGGTGCCGCATGCTTCAGCCAAAAGAATCTCTACAAGTGGGCTAAATTGTTTAAAGAAAGACTGAGCAATGTTGAGGATGAAGACAGGCCTGGGAGGCCTACAGAAGTGAGGTCTCCTGAGGTGATCGAATCAGTCAAGGGTGACAGTGGATGACATTGCAAGGACTTTGAGCCTATCTGTTGGGACAGCACACAGAATTATCCTTGATGATCTTGCCTACTCGAAGGTCAGCTCACATAGCAGACCATCAACGAGCTGGGCTGGGAACTGCTCCCTCCTCATCCCCCTTACAGCCTAGACCTTGCTCCTATAGATTTTCACTTGTTTGAAAGTCAAAAGTGCTGTGAGCGATTGGCTGAGACATCAGTCCAAATATTTTTTACGCTGAGGGAATACGGAAGCTTGTGCACAGATGGGAAAAGCGTGTGACACTGCTGGGAGACTACATTGAAAAATGAAAAAAGTAAGCTTCTGTCTGTATTAGAAGTCCTTATACCGAAAAATCCACTTTATTTATTGAATGACCCTAATATTTAAATTACTGTACTTGTTTGATTTTGGTAACTTTAGTTTACATGCTGAGCTGTCCCGTTTGCTAACAAAATATAGGTATAAAAATACTTTGTATTCATTTCTGAGATGAGTAATTTTCAATAATCTTGGAATTATTACGAATTTTTGTTCTCATCTTGGTTGATATAGGTGTTATAATAGACACAATATTTCGACCAACTACCCTCTAGTCAATGTTTCGACCAACTACCCTCTAGTCAATGTTTCGACCAACTACCCTCTAGTCAATGTTTCGACCAACTACCCTCTAGTCAATGTTTCGACCAACTACCCTCTAGTCAATGTTTCGACCAACTACCCTCTAGTCAATGTTTCGACCAACTACCCTCTAGTCAATGTTTCGACCAACTACCCTCTAGTCAATGTTTCGACCAACTACCCTCTAGTCAATGTTTCGACCAACTACCCTCTAGTCAATGTTTCGACCAACTACCCTCGAGTCAATGTTTCGACCAACTACCCTCGAGTCAATGTTTCGACCAACTACCCTCGAGTCAATGTTTCGACCAACTACCCTCGAGTCAATGTTTCGACCAACTACCCTCGAGTCAATGTTTCGACCAACTACCCTCTAGTCTGTAGATTGGCTGATGTGGATTATCTCGTTGATTATTTCAAAATATTCTATGAAATCAATTACTGTTCTTTCATGCTGGAATTTGCTATTGAATTTTGCTATGGAGTCCATAGAGCTGCGATTTAGTTGGTTTATGTCTCCGAACTTGTTAAGTATAACTCCCAGCGTCTCAGACTGAATAACATAAAATAAATACTATTATTAACATCACTATCAATATTATTGTTTTTATTTTATCTGTCGAAATTTTTTCACACACACACATATATATATATATATATATATATATATGTGTGTGTGTGTGTCTCAAATGCCCTTTCGCCCAGCATCTCATCAGGAGAAAAATCGTTGGAAAATGAATTAAACGAAAAGAACAGTAGTGTATATATATATATCCGCAGACAGATCTGTTTCGCTGTATCACAGCTCATCAGTATTGTTAGACATCCAATTGCTTTTTTACCCAGGATTGAAACCCGACCGAATTGACGTCAGTCGGCGATTCTATCTCTGTAGAAGGAGGCAGACTTTTTGCATGTGATATATCGTGTATACATTCGCCAATAGCTGAGAGTATTCTAATGCATTACTAAATGAACGATGCGTAGATGCTAGAGTAGCTACTGTTTTTTTCAGTCTACCAGTCAATCACGGGTGTGAGAGCGTAAATAATCATATATGTATATATATATATATATATATATATATATTCTTTTGTCAGCTTATATCCATTCTGGTTGGTTCAACTTTCAATCTGAAATTCTAGAAGAACTTTGCTTTTTTCTTTTCTATTTCAGCCTTTTCGTAATTTCACGCAACGCCATTAAACATCACAAAGGCGATATTGTCTTTTGGCGAAGTGCGTCTGTTTTCCATCCGATTATCTTTACTCTTTTTTTCAATCCATTGCTAAATTTTATTCGTCACAGTTTTTACACAAGAGCCTTCAGAAAAATACACGATTCTGCCAAATAAATTAATCACTTACATTTTCTACAAATTCTGAATTCTTATAGTGCATCATGACTGATATTTTTTAAGCTAGTATTACATTCACCGTAATTCCAGCTGCTCTTTAGCACAACCCAAACTGTCAATTTTACGATCACAGACCAAAACAAATATCAGACTAAAAAAACCCTCCGGGGAAAAAATACGAAAAATAAATACGAATTAACGATGCTTCAACTGACGAATTCCTCAAATAAATCCAGTTACATTATTTGCATTTGGATAATCGCCTAATGGATTTAAAGTATTCGTTCATGGCATAACCGTTGTGAATTTAATCCCTGTGCTGGGTGTTAGAAATTTAGACCCAGGGCTCAAATTAACTGAACAGTACTAGACGAGACTCAGGGCTAGAACTAGCTCAGCGGTACTAGACGAGACTCAGGGCTAGAACTAGCTCAGCGGTACTAGACGAGACTCAGGGCTAGAACTAGCTCAGCGGTACTAGACGAGACTCAGGGCTAGAACTAGCTCAGCGGTACTAGACGAGACTCAGGGCTAGAACTAGCTCAGCAGTACTAGACGAGACTCAGTGCTAAAACTAGCTCAGCCATACCAGCACAAACTGTTTCCATAGATTAAAATAAACTGTTCAGTCTAAAATTCCCTGAAGGTCAGAGAGCGCAACGGCCGAAAATCTCCAATAATAACAACAAAGACAAGGAAAGCGTAAATAATGACTCAACTTAGGATTTCAAACCGAAAAAGACGTGGTACTTTTCTACTGAAAAAAAAATATTATTACCTGTAGTTCACATGTACACTATATATACACTATATATCATTAAGGGTTTACTTTTCTAGTGCAAATGAATCTAATGAACCCGACTGGAATTCGAACTCTAGTCTCCGATTTTCAATTCCCAGCCGTTATCCATTACGCCTCCCTCATCTGATCGTTGCGTACCTTATAGTTTTCAAGGTGATAAATGACCTGAAGTGTGTGTTAATGCAAAAAAAGGTATGAGACAAGTAAAAAATAAATAATAAAAAATCATGAACATGTTTTATGAAAGACATTCGGACAACATCAGACACTGGCGTCATATGACTTCATCTTCTATATGTCACGTCCTTTCAAGATGTTGTATCGTGGATTGAAGCGCTACACAGTGAAATGTCGCTAAACTACTTCATTACCAGAATGGTACCACCAAGAGGTATATACAATATTTACAATCTCTCGCAGGAGTCAGTGTTACTTCACGAAATCTGTAATAATGACAACTCTCCGTGCTAAGTGCACATTGTCTTTTATACATCCGGGTGACTGGATGAGAAAGTTGTCCAGATTAACCAGCGTATAAGACGATGGATATCAACACGCTTTCTTTGTTTCTAACGATTTTTTTTCTGTTTCTTGGTATTTTGCTTCCTGACTCCAGTCATGTAATTCTCTGTGATCTTTTTTACAACCATTTCTGTTGGCTTCAATTTTCTCATTATCTGTGAGAAAATTGTCCATATTCACTAGTATATAATGCGATGGATATCAACACGCTTTCTTTGTTTCTAACGATTTTTTTTCTGTTTCTTGGTATTTTGCTTCCTGACTCCAGTCATGTAATTCTCTGTGATCTTTTTTACAACCATTTCTGTTGGCTTCAATTTTCTCATTATCTGTGAGAAAATTGTCCATATTCACTAGTATATAAGACGATGGATATCAACACGCTTTCTTTGTTTCTAACGATTTTTTTTCTGTTTCTTGGTATTTTGCTTCCTGACTCCAGTCATGTAATTCTCTGTGATCTTTTTTACAACCATTTCTGTTGGCTTCAATTTTCTCATTATCTGTGAGAAAATTGTCCATATTCACTAGTATATAAGACGATGGATATCAACACGTTTTTCTTTGTTTCTAACGGTATTTTTTTTGTTCTTTGGGGTTTTGCTTTTAGCTTTTGAAATTCTTCTGTTAGTTAGTACAAGGCGTGTTCGGATTTCATTGTTAAACACACTTCCAAATATTTAAACTTCCGTACTTGCTTGCTGTTGACATCACCAATTCATGACATTCATTCTCGGCTTTTTCTCTTGTTGCTGACGATACTTTTTTATTTCTTGCATTTGATTGTTTTCTCACTTTCTTTTGTTATCCTGTTTAGCGATTTATCCTGTAATTTTCTTTTCGTATCAGCCAACAACACAAAGTGATTTCCGTATCTTATATTGTTAAGATGACGCCCACTGATAAATAAATCCTGGTAGGGTCGCCAGTTCTGTTAGGATATTGTCGCTGTAGAGATTGAATAAATTTGAAGAAGTGACACTTGCTTCTCTTACGCCTCTTTCTATTTTGTACAATTACTCAATTCATTTTTTATCCTGTAATTTTTTTTTACATGTCAGCCAATAGCAAACTGTCATTTAACAATGTCAATGCTTCATCGAATTCATTCTGACACTTTCAGGCTATTACATCTTATTACCCCAAGTTGTAAACGAACAAGAGAAATAAAAAACTAGTCAAAGATTGATAATAATGCCAGCGATCTATCTAATTTAGACAATTTCAGACTATTCTAATTGCCCCAAGTAATAATCTGTAATAGTCGAAAATTGACATAATTAGATAGAGCGTTGACGTTACTATCAATGACTCGTCTTTATTCATCTTATTTCTTTGGCATGATGTAAACTATCTCCTCATGACAGTTACAATTAAAACATAAGAGTGCGAATTAAAAAAAAAACCCTCCCCTCCTCACCTTTCTTTCTTCAATATTTGTGACATTCGTTCAAAATTCTGTCATTGTTATGGTAAAACACACCTATCGTGACTAGACAGTCCCACCTAATTTAAGTAGGAGTAGTAAAAGGAACGAGGGTCAGTCGATGTTGGACGATAATAGTCGACAGTTAGTCGAATACGAAAGTCGTCAGTGATCTGGCAAGATTACACTGCGTAATATATATTGTATCAAGTTCCTAACGTTTTGTACGTCGAACCAATTGGGACCGACTTTAGCACAAATACTAGCCTCCACTGCGAAAATTACTCCACAACAGTTATGTAGAATCTTTTAACTTGAAACGTTCCCCAGGTGCCTCAGTGTTTTGAGAAACTGAACTCTTCCAACGCTACCAATGAATTTCCCGTTCCAGACTAACTTCCGCTTTGTCGAAAATATTCTCAGTATGTATGTGTAAGTCCGTTAAAGAATTGTGGCAAAGTGCTATAGATTTAAGAGATATAAAAAAAATTCTGTAGAAACATCGGCTAACACAGATTATTTGACGTATTTTTATGCAAAATGTAGACTTTGATTTGAATTTCATTGATTTGAACCAATGAGCGACGTCATATGAAACGCGCTGTCGTCTTTGGATTTTAAAACGCCAATGTTTATCGTCTGCTACGGAAATTTGAAAGCTTTCTTCAGGAAATGCTCAACGATATTTTCTCTCCTTAAAATAAAGATGTAAAAACTGGAAAAATATTTATTTATCAATAAACTCGGAGTTTAGTTTAGTAAAATCTAACTTTTAGATTTCTGGAGCCTAATTTTTCTGGCAAATCTGTGTTGTTAAGTTAGTAAATTAGCTTTTCTGTTAACCTTTAACCAGATTTATTCGTCCGTTGATAGAGAAGCTGAAATTCTGAAACCTTAATTAATCACATTTTTTATATGTATTCAAGTATAAAATATTACAAAAAAATTAGCGATGTTGAGTTAAGAAACATCAAATTATACGAATTGAGTTGTCTAGACATTTTCACTGCTGCTCTAAAAAAAATACAAGTATACATTAAACAACATGAATACATAACACATTCTCACACGTATAGGTATTTTATTTTCTATCATACTAACGCAAATATTCTGTGGCGTGTTAAAAAAGGAAAACAAATATTTTTTTTGCTTGAAATTGTTTCGCAAAAAATCTTTGTTATTCATTTCTTTTAAAAGAAAACTAATCTAAACTTATTTATAAATGGAACTTTGTGTGTGTGTGTCCGTTACCTATAGACTCCGAAACCGCTGAGCCGATTTTCTTGAAAATTTACACAGTTGTACTATAAGCGTCTGCAAGTGTTCTTAGCTAGGTTTTGTGTCGAGGTACCCCCGATAAATATCGAAAAAATTGGGTAATAGAAGGAGTGGTCCGATTTTAATCAAATTTGATACATTCAAAGACAAAGACATAAGAAACGATATTAAGAAGTTTCAAGGTTGCAGTTCTTACAATAGTGCAGAAAATCGATAATATATGTAAAAGGCAAGATGTGTGTCTATGTCTGTTTTTCTGCCTGTATGTCTATTTTTTTCAACCCTTTCATTTTAGTTTTTGCTTCAGGTTTGGCTCTAAGTAGGTATAATTGTAGTTCTTAGTCTCAGCCATGATACCATTTACTTAAAGGACTTATTTAGCCTTCAAAATTCAGTTTACGACGAAAAAACTTATTTGATATCGATTCCAGGAAATCAAAATTTGACTTAGATCCATTCATTTTTCTTTCAGTCTACGGTTTCGCTTTAACTGGAAACAACTATTGCTTTTTAGTCTTTTGTGCCAGCGTCCAAAGAGTCTGAGCTCCAGGACCAGGGGTTAGTTTTAAAGCTTTCATTACACCCGAGCAACGCCGGGCTATACTGCTAGTATTCAACAATAAAAATTATTTAAATTTGTGAGGTGTTTTGAAGATTGCTTATTTATTCTCTTCATCCACGCATCTTCTTCTAAACAGATGCGTGTCCTTGATATTTGCATCCGGAAACATTTTCCAATCGCAAGGGACTCGTCTCTTGAGTCCCAGGAGGCTTCTTCCATATGGTTTCGACTTTCTGGCATGTTGGTCTTCTTCACAGGTTAAAAGGTTATGGTATTTCTGAACTAAGTTTTGATTTGATTCAGTTTTTCTTATCAAATTGCGAAATGAAGGTTGTCTTGAATGTCAACTCTTTTAGATCTTTTTACATTAATGTGAGTGTCTCGATGGCTCATTGCTTGAACCTATGGTGTTCCTAATTTTCCTCAACGAGTTTCCTGTTATCAATTCTCAACTCGATATCAATGCTGATGACAACTATTTACTTTTGTGGAATCGGTTCGATGAAGTCAAATTGGAGCTGGTTTGAAAAATAACCTTCAATCTATTGTTTAGTGGGGCAAGACATGGCTTGGTCATTTGAACGCTATCAAAACGAAACTGCTCTTTCTTTCTCTCTTTTAGACAACATTATTTACCTTTCATCAACATAGCTGATGCCGAACTTCAGAAAAGAGAAGCATTAAAACATTGCGGGCAAACGTTTACCACTGACAAATTAGAAAGATTATATTGAATCATTTTTTGCTAGGTCTGCTACTAATGTGCGTTGTGGTACAGTGGATATCGGCTCGGAACGAGAAATCGGGGAGCCGAGTTCGAATTCCAGTTGAATCCATTGTATTCACTTACGCGCAAATACCCTTGGGAAAGGAATTAATCCGTCTCTTCCCTCCAGTTATGGGTTAAATAACAGGACATATTGGGTTCTATAGCCTTGGTCGGCTACCAGTCTACCGCAGAAAGCAATGGCAACCTACTGCGGGATAATCTTCTGCCCAGTCAGTGTTAGGATACCAGCTATGGGCAAATAGTTAACGCCATGAAAGTTTAAAAATAAGAAGTTTAAAAAAAAGAAATATATACATAAAAATAGACTTTTGTAGAAAAATATATTTTTCAAGGAAAAAATATTACCATAACACATTTTTGAATACAGAACTAGAACACATTTTCAGTTTTCTAAATTAATAAAGATTAAAAATAAAAAATATTAAAATCTGACTAAATTAACCTTTTCACTATAACCGAACATAAAAAAAAATACCTTAAAAACCCTACCTTTTCGGCATTAAATAACCCACAGCGGTTGATATGCCGTTAAACAAAACCCAAACTCAAACTAGATTGGCGGCTAGGTCACATCCTTTTACAGTTGAAATGACTAGATGTAACCGATGCTAACAGTTTATTTTTTTTCTATCGCAATTCTCGCTTGTGGAATTATTTTCCAGCTTTTTGCTTTCCAGTAAATTTTGATCGTCATTGTTCTTGATTCCTGTTTTTTATTGGTTTCTCTCTTGTAAAAAAAATGTATTTCCTTTTCTCAAACTCTTTCAGATTCAGTAATCATTTTCTTCATAGTCTCTTTATTACCTTGCGTGAGGTGAAATAAGTAAAACCATTTAATTATTATTATAAATATCGCTGGTATACGTTGTACTAAATGTCCATGATGAAACCCAGACTATTAAGGGCAAATGTGCACGATATGATGACAGGTTCTAAAAAAAAAAAAAGGAACATAATTTTGAAGGAGCTTTTCATTTAGAAAAACCTAGAGTCACTCTCTCACCGGCGTGACGTGGCTTCCCTCTGCCTCTTCTATAAATACTTTCACGGCTTCTGCTCCGATAAACTTAGAGCACTGGTGCACCCTAGGTACGAATTTGCACGAGATACCAGATTAGCAACTAGGTCCCACCCTTTTACAGTGAAACCGATAAAATGTAACCGCAATTTCTACTCCAACAGCTTCTTTTCTCGCACTTCCCGCCTGTGGAATTCAATCTCCAGGAGTTTAAATGTAAGGTCAATAGACACCTCCTAACACACTAACTCGCACCCATTCTCTCAAACACTCTTCCTATGTACCTCCTTACTCGTCTATCACCCTCCTTTTGAAATTTCCTATAACTAACCCCTCTTTCTCGTCACTTTTCTCTATGTAACCCCCTGCGCTGTAGTGGCAGTGGAATGCCTTGCTTGGGGTGAAATGATTAAAAAAATACGTATCGCAGTCTGCTCAGATGGTCTCCGATAAAAGGTGTTCTAAAGTATCTTGGTGTGACTCCGAGTTCCCTGTAGCTTTCCACTTGGGAATACCAGGTGATGTAAGATTAGGTGTGCGGGTGGTGTTTGAATTATTAATTAGAGAACCGAGTTCTAATTCCAGTTGCGTTTGTTATATTCACTTATACGCAAATATCCTTGGGAAAGGCATGAATCCATCTTTTCTCCCCCACCAGCTATGGGTTAATTAGTAAGGCTTGTATTACTAAATAATTATTATCTAAAGAAACATTCTTAAATTCGAAGAGAATTTTCTGGTATTAAATAACCTGAAAACAGTTGATAAACCGTAAAAAGGGAATCAATCAATCAATCAATCATCAAAACTTTATCTGCCTCATCATTCCAACTTTAAAAACACTCCGAGCCTCTTGACATTCGGCCATCATACTCCACACACACTCCTGCCCATGAATAGATATACACAGTGCTTCAACCCCTAGCAGACTTACCTAAAGAGTAAAGTACAGGCAACTGACAAGCATTTCTGTGATTCTGAATGGGATACCTTTCGTCTATTCTTTGATTATTGCTGCCGTGTATAGTCCGGTGCTCTTGCTATATATTTAGAGATTCCTGATATGATCTATAGAAGAATCTGCAATATTATTGTATCTGGCCTGGCATCTCAGATGTAGTCACATTGTCGCTGTGGCATTATCGTAGCAGTAGTACTATTCTTGTTTCCAATTTTCACGTTTTTTTTTTCTATTTCAATTTCCAGGCCTTATACTCTGATGGCTTTTCAAATTCCTTGGTTGCTATGTTCCAATTCACTGAACATGCCATATTGATTTGTTGGCAAGATTTTTTTTTTTTTTTTTGGGGGGGGGGGGGTGACAATGATGTCCATCCTATTTGTTTATTATTATATTATTGTGTCATTTTTCATCATAAATCGATTTCTGCTATGGTCGCACGACCTACAAAGTCTGCAGGAAGACCTAAGACAGGTCGTGGTGTGTTGCTATGGATTCACTTCATGTTTTTTCATACCTCCCATAACATGTATCTGGCCTGGCATCTCAGATGTAGTCACATTGTCGCTGACTTAACATAGCTTCTCTGTGCCCTTTCTATAATTACTTTCATGGTAATTGTTCGGATGAGATCATCGCTATGGCACGTAGACTTTATGAATTTCAATTATGTTGTGGAGTAGTTTTTGCACTGAAAGTTATAATCGTGCTATGTCGGTTACTAATCGACTTAACGCACACAAAATGTTAGGAACTTGCTAATCTTCCACTGAAAGCTGACTCCTTCGTATTCGGCTAACTGCCGACCAATATCAACTGTCTAGTAGTTCTACTGTACTCCAATAGAACTCTAAAGAACTCTCTAGAACTTCTGAGAACTCCTATGAACTTCCCAAGAACTTCTAGAGTTAACTTCCTGTTAAAGAGAGTCCATTATCTGAGGAATAGGTGTGTTTCACCATAACAAACACAAAACTAGATTGGCAATAATTCACAGTTGAATTGCCGAGATATAACCGTATTATTATTATTATCATATAATAATTCTGCTTATTCCTTCCTTAGTTAGTTACTTAGTTCCTCCGTCCGTTACGCCACACTTACTCTGTACATGAGCTTTTCCTTCTCTATCTCTTTATAATCTATAAACGCTATTCTCCACAGCCTTTCTCTCACCTTTGCCAAACGAAAGGGTAGTAAAAAGTGAGGGAGTAGGAGGAGAGAGCCTATAGCATTACCGTAGCAGTAGTACTATTCTTGTTTCCAATTTTCACGTTTTTTTTTTCTATTTCAATTTCCAGGCCTTATACTCTGATGGCTTTTCAAATTCCTTGGTTGCTATGTTACAATTCACTGAACAAGCCATACTGATTAGTTGGCAAGATTTTTTTGGGGGGAGTGGGGGTGACAATGATGTCCATCCTATTTGTTTATTATATTATTGTGTCATTTTTCATCATAAATTGATTTCTGCTATGGTCGCACTACCTACAAAGTCTGCAGGAAGACCTAAGACAGGTCGTGGTGTGTTGCTATGGATTCACTTCATGTTTTTTCATACCTCCCATAACATCCCTAGCGTTACGTAGACAAAGTTCTCCTTAATGTATTTTTTGTACATCTCTTAAGCTGTGGTTTCCAGGGATTCTTTCAATGTGTTGTATTGTTCCATTTTTTATCATTCCAAGTTCACCTACTATCACTGGCACGATTCTTGTCTTCAATTTCCACATTTTTTTATTTCAATTTCCAGGTTATATTTTGACAGTTTTTCGGATTCCTTGGTTGCTATGTTACAATCCGCTGGACAAGCCATATCAATTAATAGGCAATTTTTTTCTTTCTGGTTTTTAACAATAATTTCCAGCTTTTTTGCTTCAATTTTTCTGTCTGTGTAGATGGTGTAATCTCATAGAATGGTGACATCTTTTATTTCTGTAACCGGAGCTGGGTGGTGTTCATACCAGTGTTTGTTTACAGATTATTATTATCTTCTTCGTTACCGTCTTTCTCGTGTCGCTATTTGATAAATTCAATGAAAATTATCTTCTTGAGGCATATTGTTAACAGGCCCCCATCCCAATCCATGAACTTTTCGGAGAATTCTCCTTAATTAAACGATGATGGTTTTTCTACAATCATGGCTTCCTCGGTAGAGCAACACACTGCGCCTGTTTGGCCTCCTCGGCAGAGCAACACACTGCGCCTGTTTGGCCTCCCACTTTATCAACTGACCATAAGTGGAACGACTACATCGAACCTGTAGCTGCATCTACTGCTAAGAAGTTAGGCCACGGTGTCGTGCAAGAAAGTTTATTTCGTCTGAATCCATCTTGCACATTTACGTATCTACCTTTCATTCGAGGTTTGAATACGGTTGCCATATCTGGTCGTTTACTCCTGCTTTTCATCTCGCGATCCTCGACAAAATCCAAAGAAGGATCTGCAACCTTAATCGACTTCTGTCACTTTCTTACCGACATGACGTCGATTCTCTCTGTCGTTGCTACAAATATTCCATGCCATCCGCTCTAGCAAGCTTTTTTCTCCTGGTGCCCTGACCAAATGAATTTAAGAGTTCTACAAGATTAGCATCCAGGTCCCACCCTTTTTCTGCTGAAATATTAAAATGTAACCGCCACTTCTTCTCCAACAGTTTCTTTTCTCTCACTTCCTACCCGTGAAACTCCTTTTCGTTTGTGTTATTCCTCCGAGTAATGGACTCTTCCTCTTGTTATATATAACTAGCAGTATAGCCCGGCGTTGCTCGGGTGTAATGAAAGCTTATATATATATATAATCGATTTTCTGCACTATTGTACGAACTGCAACCTTGAAACTTCTGAATATCGTTCCTTATGTCTTTGTCTATGAGTGTATCCAATTTGATTAAAATCGGACCACTCCTTCTATAACCCGATTTTTTCGATTATCGATTTTCGATATTTATCGGGGGTACATCGACACAAAACCTAGCTAAGAACACTCGCAGACGCCTATAGTAGAACTGTGTAAATTTTCAAGAAAATTGGTTCAGCCGTTTCGGAGTCTATAGGTAACAGATACACACACAGACAAAGTTCCATTTATAAATAAGTTTAGATTTAGATTACCTGCGTGACTTTCAAAGAGCAGTTAATCAGTAGTTAATTAAGAGCGGTTAACAGAAGCATTTAACGACAGCTACTAGTCAGGCAATAAGCAGCGTAATAATACCCTCGGACTTAGTTATTTCTAGTTACTTATTATTAACACTTCCTTTGAATATCATAAATTTCTTGTTATATAAATATACTGTTTTCAGCCTACGTTCTTGTTTTTGTGTCTTACTTCCGGCACAAACCGGTCACTACAATTTTGCGGCGAAGTTTCGTCACAACCCCACAACAAAATGGCGACGAAGAACCATAACAGTTTGCTTGCTTCCCTGATAGCTACAATCTCCCAAAATTTTAAATTGCTACATTCTATCTTGAATCCCGTTCATCTTCTATCCTTTCCTCAATACCCACTGTAGCCAGTTTTTTTTTTTTACTCTCGATGTAACCCCCTGCACGTTAGTCGCGCTCCCGATTTGCTTAGAGTGAGTTCCAATTTTTTCATATGTGATAGACTCTTGGGCGATCATGTCTCGGAAGAGACATGACTGCCTGGGCATAAAATTATCCCGCAGTAGGTTGTCATTGCTTTCTGCAGTAGACTAGTTACCAGCCAAGGCTATAGAACCCAATCTTTCTTATTGATTCCTAGCTAGAGGGGAAAGAAATGTATTATATTATTAAGTAGCAATTAGTGGGGGATCAGTTTATTATTTCATTACAATAGAAAACCGATCCCCCCACTTTATACCCAGTAGCAGCCTTAATCATGTTTCCAACTATTATATTAAGTCAGTTAAGTGTCGTACGGGATAAACGCTTGGACAATCATGTCTCAAAAGAGACATGACTGACTGATTATCCCGCAGTAGCTTGTCATTGCTTTCTGCGGTAGACTTGTTGCCAGCCAAGGCTATAGAACTCAATCTGTCATGTTATTTGACTCAAAGCTACAGATGGAAGAAAAGTATTATATTATTAAGTAGTAATTAGTGGGGGATCAGTTTATTACTTCATTACAATAAAAACCGATCCCCCACTTTATGCCCAGTAGAAGCCTTTATCATATCTCCAACTATTATATTCAGTCAGTCACTTACGTGCCATACGTGATACACGCTTTAGGTGATCATGTCTCGAAAGAGACATGACTGACTGGGCAGAAAATTATCCCGCAGTAGGTTGCCTTTTCTCTCTGCGGTAGACTGGTTGCCAGCCAAGGCTATAGAACCCAATTTGTCCTATTATTTAACCCATAACTGGAGGGAAGAGACGGATTAATACCTTCCCCAAGGGTATTTGCGCGTAATGAATGCAAGGAATTCAACTGGAATTCGAACTTGTCACCCCGATTTGTCCTTCCGAGTCAATATCCACTGCACCACCATCCAGCACATCCGTATCAATTAGACAGAACAACAAAAACAATAATTTAACAATTGCTACTCACTTTATAACAATAAAATCAGTTCTTCGTGCTTCCGTTCAGTAAACTGGTCTTTCTGGACCGATCTATTTCATAGTATCATTAACACTGTTATTTTCAATATTTTGGTTGGACATTGCATTCATAAGATATATATATATATATATATATATATATAATTACACAGCTACCAGTGTTTTTATCGAAACATCTTCTCTTGGAGGACTGTCGGCGCAGGTTAGAGAATCCGTTTTGTCCATGAGATACGGCTATACTCAGCTAAATTTCAATCCCGTACATAAAGACCACATGTTGTTTTTTTTTACTTCCACCTTAAGTCGGAGGTATTGTATTCGGTTGCGTTTGTTTATTTATCTGTTTGTTGTCAAGATATCTCAAGATCCGCTGGATGGATTTGGATGAAAGATCCAGGGATAACTCGCCTCCTGACTGGCTCGAACTGGTTAGATTTTGGGTTCGATCCGGTATGGGATTAAGTTTTTGGGTTAAAAGTTTGCGTTTTTTTTTTGTTTTTTTTTTACTAATATTTTTCATACGTTTCACATGCCAAATACTGAATTACCTCCCCCTTAGATTGCTTTACGTCACTACATTCTTTAAATGCAGTATTTCTACCACGAAAATATTATTTTCAAGATAAATTGAATATTTATTATTCAAACGCGAAAATAATAATAAATCTATAAAAAATAAGTACTCAAACAAATTAGGCAAAATACAACTTTGGGATATTAAAAAAGTAAAAACAAACTCTTCCACAATTTTTGCAGCCTAATTTTAATTTCAGTTGACTTTTTTTTTTAATTTTTCGACTCAAGAGGGGAAATACAAAAAAATATTTTTTTTGTATTTTCACTCTTGAGCCGAGTTCTAATCCGTTGCATTCACTTTCGTGCAAATAATCTATTCTCCCTCCACTTATGGGTTAAATAGCAGGTCAGATTGGATTCTGCAGCATTGCTTGGCAATCAGTCTACCGCAGAAAGAAATAACTAGAAAGAAATAACTAACTACTACGTGAAAATCTTCTGCCTAGTCAGTCATGGATAGAAAGAGATAGGATCGCCCAAGCGTGTATCACTTAACTTATTGAGTATCGACTCGGAACGACAAATTGGGGAGCCGAGTTCGAATTCCAGTAGAATTTCTTGCATTCACTTACGTACAAATACCCTTGGGAAGGGTATTAATCCGTCTCTTCTCATCAGTTATGGGTTAAATAATAGGACTGATTAGGTTCTATAGCCTTGGCTTGCAACCAGTCTACCACAGAAAGCAATGGCAACCGACTGCGGGATAATCTTCTGCCCAATCAGTCATGTCTCTTTCGAGACGTGCATCACGTATGGCACTTAACTGACTGACTGAATATAATAATTGGAGACATGATTAAGGCTTCTTCTGGGCATAAAGTGGGGGATAGGTTTTCTATTGTTATGAAGTAATAAAATGATCCCCCACTAATTCTTAATAATATAATACATTTCCTTCCCCTCTAGCTATGGGTGAAATAATAGGACAGATTGGGTTCTACAGCATTGGATGGCAACCAGTCTACCGCAGAAAGTAATGGCAACCTACTGTGGGATTATCTTCTGCACAGCCAGTCATGTCTCTTTCGAGACGTAAATGACGTAAAAAATCTAAAAGCGGTAATTCAGTATTTGGTATAGAAAAATACCAGTAAATACATCGCCCAAGAGATTATCACGTATAGCACTAAACTAACTGAATAACTAACCAAATTTCGGTCTCACTAACATTTCTCATAATAATAATAATAATAATTTGAAAATACTTCAACGGACGATGTTATTTTATTTATGTCAACTGGGTTTTTGGCGATTGCTTTGCACGGTTTCCGTCGTTCAATACAGTGTGTCTAAAAAACGTCGCTTGTATTGTGTTCTTTATTGCATCTGAAATCAAAATGTATCTGCCCTCGGACGAATAAGCTATATTTTATCTCTCAGTTTTGCCTGTCTTCGGACAGAGCGCATGGAAAAATATTACTGAGAGCTGACCAGTCTCGGGAAAACAGCTTCTTGCGGCAGGACTTCTCTCATTGCACTGAAGATGGGGAATTGCTAGTAATACCGATGCCAACGCAAACGACAGGGGTTAGACTATTTTGAAACCTGGCCCGAGTGCATGCTTCCAGGTTTACCAAATTAAACTGACCTTGTATCACATTTCTCCAGCGTAGGGCGGCAAGAAAATACAATCGCTTCTCTGCCTTTTAGCCAGGAGTTATGACCAGCTAAGACAGACCAGCCAAAACAAGCTTAATACCCAGTCATCGCGTATGGTTGGGTTAATATTGACAAGCTGATCAGTTAGTCAGTTAAGTACCATACGTGATACACGCTTGGGCGATTATGTCTCGAAAGAGACATGACTGACTGGGCAGAATGTTTTCCCGGAGTAAATTGCCATTACTTTCTGCGGTAGACTGGTTGCTAACCAAGGCTATAAAACCTTATCTGTACTGCTGTTTAACCTATATCTGGAGAGAGAAGCGATGGATTCATACCTTTTCAAAGGTCATTTGCGCGTATGTGAATACAACGAATTCAACTGGAATTTGAACTCGGCTCTTCGATTTCTCGTTCTGAGCCGATATTCATCGCATCACAATGTTTTACGCACGTTAAAAACCGACCTTGTGTCACAACTCGCCTCATTAGGAAGGGGGCAGGTTAAATACCGGGTTTTTTGGCTAAGACCAAAGTGTAGTATCTGTTATTATCAGGTTAATCGGATTTTCTTTCCCCACTTCTATCTTCGCTTCTATCTTTTTTTTTCTTTTTTTTTTTTTACTGAAACCAAGTAGTTAATAATTTAAAACAGTGGTATCTATCTTCTTACATAACGTGTACGTCACGATCCAAGAAAATATACATACAGTTTCACCCACTTTAAATTATCACAGGGGTAAAGGAGTAACATCTATGAAGCAACCTTGTCTGTCTAAATCTTTCTTTCGTTTCTATTCTTTCTCACGTTTCTTTCACTTGTTTTTTTTTTTCTTTGCTTACTTTTCATTTTTCACGCCTTCTTTTTCCTTTCAACTTCTGTAGTTTTCCAAATTCTGTTATCGTGAGAAACTGAACAGATGGGCCTATCGGTAGCTCTAAGAAAGACGGGACAAGTGTGTCTGTGAGCGTGTGCGAGAGAGAGAGAGAGAGCAGTAAAATGAAGAAGAAAGAAAAAAGATAAAAAAAGAAAGAACGAAAGGAAGAAAGATGGCGTAAATCAGTAAAAAGAAGAGGAAAGAAAGATGATGCAAGAGTAATAGAGAGTGAGCAATAAAATGAAGAATGAAAGAAAGATAAGAATCAAAGGAAGGAAGGAAGGAAGATAGCGCCAGAATGAGAGCAGAACAGGAAAATGAAGAAGAAAGGAAGAAGGACGCCGCAAGAGTTTGTGAGAGAAGGAGAGAGAAAGCAGTAAAATGAAAAAGAGGGAAAGAAAAAAAAGAAGAGGAAAGATGGTGTGAGAGAGAGAGAGCAGTAAAAGAAGAAGAAAAAGGGAAAGAAAAAAGAAGAGGAAAGATGGTGTGAGAGAGAGATAGAGCAGTAAAAGAAGAAGAAAAAGGGAAAGAAAAAAGAAGAGGAAAGATGGTGTGAGAGAGAGAGAGCAGTAAAAGAAGAAAAAGGGAAAGAAAAAAGAAGAGGAAAGATGGTGTGAGAGAGAGATAGAGCAGTAAAAGAAGAAGAAAAAGGGAAAGAAAAAAGAGAAGAGGAAAGATGGTGTGAGAGAGAGATAGAGCAGTAAAAGAAGAAGAAAAAGGGAAAGAAAAAAGAGAAGAGGAAAGATGGTGTGAGAGAGAGAAAGCAGTAAAATGAAAAAGAGGGAAAGAAAAAAGAGAAGAGGAAAGATGGTGTGAGAGAGAGAGATAGAGCAGTAAAAGAAGAAGAAAAAGGGAAAGAAAAAGAAGAGGAAAGATGGTGTGAGAGAGAGAAAGCAGTAAAATGAAAAAGAGGGAAAGAAAAAAGAGAAGAGGAAAGATGGTGTGAGAGAGATAGAGCAGTAAAAGAAGAAGAAAAAGGGAAAGAAAAAAGAGAAGAGGAAAGATGGTGTGAGAGAGAGAAAGCAGTAAAATGAAAAAGAGGGAAAGAAAAAAGAGAAGAGGAAAGATGGTGTGAGAGAGATAGAGCAGTAAAAGAAGAAGAAAAAGGGAAAGAAAAAAGAAGAGGAAAGATGGTGTGAGAGAGAGAAAGCAGTAAAATGAAAAAGAGGGAAAGAAAAAAGAGAAGAGGAAAGATGGTGTGAGAGAGATAGAGCAGTAAAAGAAGAAGAAAAAGGGAAAGAAAAAAGAGAAGAGGAAAGATGGTGTGAGAGAGAGAAAGCAGTAAAATGAAAAAGAGGGAAAGAAAAAAGAGAAGAGGAAAGATGGTGTGAGAGCAGTAAAAGAAGAAGAAAAAGGAAAGAAAAAAGAGAAGAGGAAAGATGGTGTGAGAGAGAGAGAAAGAAAAATGAAAAAGAGGGAAAGAAAAAGAGAAGAGGAAAGATGGTGTGAGAGAGATAGAGCAGTAAAAGAAGAAGAAAAAGGGAAAGAAAAGAAGAGGAAAGATGGTGTGAGAGAGAGAAAGCAGTAAAATGAAAAAGAGGGAAAGAAAAAAGAGAAGAGGAAAGATGGTGTGAGAGAGATAGAGCAGTAAAAGAAGAAGAAAAAGGGAAAGAAAAAGAAGAGGAAAGATGGTGTGAGAGAGAGATAGAGCAGTAAAAGAAGAAGAAAAAGGGAAAGAAAAAAGAGAAGAGGAAAGATGGTGTGAGAGAGAGAAAGCAGTAAAATGAAAAAAGAGGGAAAGAAAAAGAGAAGAGGAAAGATGGTGTGAGAGAGATAGAGCAGTAAAAGAAGAAAAAGGGGAAGAAAAAGAAGAGGAAAGATGGTGTGAGAGAGAGAAAGCAGTAAAATGAAAAAGAGGGAAAGAAAAAAGAGAAGAGGAAAGATGGTGTGAGAGAGATAGAGCAGTAAAAGAAGAAGAAAAAGGGAAAGAAAAAAGAAGAGGAAAGATGGTGTGAGAGAGAGAAAGCAGTAAATGAAAAAGAGGGAAAGAAAAAAGAGAAGAGGGAAAGATGGTGTGAGAGAGAGAGAGCAGTAAAAGAAGAAGAAAAGGGAAAGAAAAAAGAGAAGAGGAAAAAGATGGTGTGAGAGAGAGAAAGCAGTAAAATGAAAAAGAGGGAAAGAAAAAAAGAGAAGAGAAAGATGGTGTGAGAGAGATAGAGCAGTAAAAGAAGAAGAAAAAGGGAAAGAAAAAAGAAGAGGAAAGATGGTGTGAGAGAGAGAAAGCAGTAAAATGAAAAAGAGGGAAAGAAAAAGAGAAGAGGAAAAAGATGGTGTGAGAGAGATAGAGCAGTAAAAGAAGAAGAAAAAGGGAAAGAAAAAGAAGAGGAAAGATGGTGTGAGAGAGAGAAAGCAGTAAAATGAAAAAAGAGGAAAGAAAAAAGAGAAGAGGAAAGATGGTGTGAGAGAGATAGAGCAGTAAAAGAAGAAGAAAAAAGGAAAGAAAAAAGAGAAGAGGAAAGATGGTGTGAGAGAGAGAAAGCAGTAAAATGAAAAAGAGGGAAAGAAAAAAAAGAGAAGAGGAAAGATGGTGTGAGAGAGATAGAGCAGTAAAAGAAGAAGAAAAGGGAAAGAAAAAAGAAGAGGAAAGATGGTGTGAGAGAGAGAAAGCAGTAAATGAAAAAGAGGAAAGAAAAAAGAGAAGAGGAAAGATGGTGTGAGAGAGAGATAGAGCAGTAAAAGAAGAAGAAAAAGGGAAAGAAAAAAGAAGAGGAAAAGATGGTGTGAGAGAGAGATAGAGCAGTAAAAGAAGAAGAAAAAAGGGAAAAGAAAAAAAGAGAAGAGGAAAGATGGTGTGAGAGAGAGATAGAGCAGTAAAAGAAGAAGAAAAAGGGAAAGAAAAAAGAGAAGAGGAAAGATGGTGTGAGAGAGAGATAGAGCAGTAAAAGAAGAAGAAAAAGGGAAAGAAAAAGAGAAGAGGAAAGATGGTGTGAGAGAGAGATAGAGCAGTAAAAGAAGAAGAAAAAGGTAAAGAAAAAAGAGAAGAGGAAAGATGGTGTGAGAGAGAGATAGAGCAGTAAAAGAAGAAAAGGGAAAGAAAAGAAGAGGAAAGATGGTGTGAGAGAGAGATAGAGCAATAAAAGAAGAAGAAAAAGGGAAAGAAAAAAGAAGAGGAAAGATGGTGTGAGAGAGAGATAGAGCAGTAAAAGAAGAAGAAAAATGAAAAAAGATAGCGCAAGAAAGAAAGCAGTAAAATGAAGAAAAATGAAAAAGAAAGGGAAAGAAAAAAGAAAGGAAAGATGGTGTGAAAGAGAAAGAGCAGTAAAATGAAGAAGAATAAAATGAAAGAGGGAAAGGAAAAAGAATGAAAGATGACGCAAGAAAGAAAGCACTAAAATGAAGAAGAAAGAATGATAAAAAAAAGAAAGGAAGAAGGATGGAGCAAGAGTGTGAGAGAGTAGTAAAATAAAGAACGAAAAATAAAAAAGAGGAGAGGAAAGAAAGAAAAATGGCACTCGTGTGAGAGAGCGAGCAATAAAATAAGAAAGAGATGAAAAAAAAAAAAAGAAAGATTGCTCGGAAAAGAGTGAGAGAAAGAGAGAGGAAGGAAGAGAACCGTAAAATGAAGTAGAAAGAGATGACGAAGAAAGCCCACAAGAGAGAAAGAAAGAAAGATGAAAAGACAGACAAACAAAATTGGTATGAGAGAAAAGACGGAATGAAAGAGATAAAGAAAGAAAGTTATAAGAATATAAACGGGAAGAGATTGAGAGGTATATGTAGGGAATTAGAGTTAAACCGGCAGACATCGGAAAACAAAACCCAAAAAAAATGTGTAGTAAGATGTCAAAAATGAGTAGAAGAATAATCCATGCCTGAAAGAAAAAAAAAAAACATAGGAAAAAAAAATAAATGAAAAATAAACAAAAATAATAACAAGAAAAGAAAAGAATGAAAAACTGAGAGAATGAAAAAAAAACACAGAAATATAGAATGAGTAACTGATTGAAATCAGCCGACAAAATGCAAAACTGGAGAAAAACTTAAAATGATTCTACAAAACAAGATGAAAGCCGGGTAAAAAAAAAAACAGACCAACGAATAAATGATTATGTATCGATATGAAGATTGTTTGTCTCTCATTGTTATCTCCACAACTATTATTCTACATGTGACAGAAAACCTTTTTAACACGTTCGCCCTGGAGGATCATATTTTATACAAGCAACGTACAAAAGACACGATACAAATCAAAGACTGGGAAAAATAAAAGCAGAAAAATTATTTACTGATTGATATTATTATAGTACGTCATACTCATTATTTCAGCAGTATGGACAAACTTATCCAAACTATCCGCAACGCCCGACATTTCCCATAATTCCATTCGCTTTGATAGTATTTAATGAGAAGGAGAATCGGCGAGTCGAGTTCTAATTCTGACTTGGTCTGGAATTTTTGCTTTGCATTCATTCCCTTCTAAAAA
The DNA here is from genome assembly GCA_037127315.1 of Ascarosepion bandense. Taxonomy (NCBI): domain Eukaryota; kingdom Metazoa; phylum Mollusca; class Cephalopoda; order Sepiida; family Sepiidae; genus Ascarosepion; species Ascarosepion bandense. The sequence goes on along the minus strand of JBBBDQ010000387.1, from coordinate 4,398,695 downwards.
AGATATGGATCCATCTCTCTCCGCTCCAGTTATGGATTAAATAACAGCCGAAACTGAGCTCTATAGACCTGGGTGGTAACCATTTTAAGACAAGGATTATTTCGCCCTAGGCAAGGCAATAAAACCAGTAAAACGCAAGATATTCTCGTGAATGAAAGATACAGAGGACAATGAAAATGTGGTGGATAGGAAATTGGAGAATTAAAAGCAACCCCCTTCTTCACTTTAGCAAAAAATCACAATGACGTGTGAACTCCTGGTTTTGCCGAATAGAAAAAGGATTGACCACGTGCTTAAAGATAAAGTCGAAACCAGATTTCGCGAGTAGATGTTAAATTGATTTTCGGACCAATGGAAGCGATTTACAAGACTAAAAATAGCGATCCAGTGCTAAAAAAAACTAAATGGCTGTAAAGGCTTCGGTCAGTGTCAGCCAGATAGTCAGATGGGAGCAGCGAGACAACACACTAAAATGTAACGGGAGAAACTTCAAGTCGACCCGGACATAAGGTCGCGCCGCATATTCGTTCTCTCCTTCTTTCTCGTGTGCTGATTTCTTTTACTTCTTCATTCTCAACATTCCTACTCAATGATAACATGCAGACTTACTTAGGTACACATAAACTCACTCTTGAAAGGACTATTATGAACTCTATCCTTAACTTTTTAATAATGTTTCTAATTGAACATTAACTTCTACAATTCATGTTATGCTTTTCTATCAATAAATTTCTATTTTAACATGCAAAATGTATATTTTCATTCTTTCACACTAATCCACACATTCCAGCCTGCAACATACTGATAACCTTCTGATGATTATTCGTAATCATAAGTTGTAGGGAGTTCGGTTAATTATGACAGAGGGCTGAATCAATAAATATTAACCATTTCCCTATAGCTACACAGGTGACCCCCGACGTTCAAAGAACACGCACCGTATACCTTCAAAAGGACACGATTTAAGAAGGCAACTGTTGACAACAGAAGTCACATTTTTATTTACTTATTTTACTTTTCTTTTCTTTTTTTTACAGCTTATCAACTCATTTTGGGTTATTTAAAACCGAAATATATTTAGGATTGTAAAAAATCACTCACAAGAGGAGCTTATCTCTTTGGTGTTTCCTCTACACGAATTCACTCTAGTTACTAGACTGGCAACTAGGTCCCATCCTTTTACAGTCAAAACAGTCAAATGTAACAGCTATTTCTACTCTATCAGTTTCTTTTCCCGCACTCTCCAGCTGATGGAACTCCCTTCCATTTACTTGCCACCGTGATAGCTACAATCTCCAATCATTTAAGTGCAACGTCAATTCCCATATTTATCTTATTTTTTTTCTCTGACTACTTCTGCATCATGTTCTTTCTTTTCGCTCTCCTTTCATGTAACCCCCTGTTCCCCAGTGTCTGTGCTGTCTTGCTTGGGGTAAAAACGATAATTAAAAAAAAAAAACTCCATCTAAGTACTGATCCGGATCGACGTTGCTTAACGTCGAGGATGAAGCGAGAACCATTCTTTTCAGCGTGATTTGACTCTAAGCTTGCGTGAAGTGCGAGAGCAGAAACCATTAACATAGACCTTACGATCACATGTAGCAATTTCAAATGTAAAACGTGTAGGACCTAATTTGCAACCTAGTACTGCGCTTAAACTCATGAAATCGAAAGTACCGAAAAGGACAGCTCATAAAAACAGTCAGTCAGTTAAGTGCCATACCTGATACACCTTGGGCGATCATGTCACGAAAGAGACATGACTGACTTGGTAGAAGATTATCCCGCAATAAGTTGCCATTGTTTTTTGCGGTAGACTGGTTGCCAGCCAAGGCTATAGAACCTAATCTGTCCTGTTATTTAACCCATAATTGGAGGGAATTGACAGATTAATACCTTTCGTAAGTGAATGCAATGGATTCAACCGGAATTCGAACTCGGCTCCCCGATTTGTCGTTCCGAGTCGATATCCACTGCACCACAACGCACATAAATACAATGACTGTAAATATATGCAGAAAATGCTCAGGAAAGCTAGGTTTCGACGATGGAAAAGCCAGTGAAATCATGATGCCAGGTCAAGGCTGATAAAGTTTCCGATAAATGTTATTTTCCTTTACCGACCAGAACATTCGAGAAATGTGTGACGATAAACACTCACACTTACCAGATCCGAGGCGTCCAAGGTGTTTTGCTTGTCGGGCTGCTGTGTTGTGATGGATGCGTGCGTAAACCGGCGCGAGACAGTCCGTCGCTTCGTCAGCTGCGTCCTCTCCTCTAGCAAGTCTGGTCCAAGAAATTTCAGTCCTGTGAAACATCTCTTGTACTATTCAAGAGTAAATATTGTCGGGACTTTTGGCAGATTGGTGAGCGAAAGAACGTTTCTTTTGCTGCGAAGAGAAAAATTGGATTTTTTTATATTTTTTTTAATCATTTCACCCCGAGCACCCCGAGCAAGGTGGAAATGCCACTGATGTGCAGGGGGTTACATAAATGTAAAAAGATTATTTAGAAAAGAGTGAGGAGTACAAACTAGTGAGAAAGGAACAATAGAAAGCGATGACAGATACATAGGGAGAGAGAAAGGGAAGGTTATACAGGGGTGGGGAGAGAGCTAGAGTCCAGTGGTTAGTAGATGAGTATTGACTTTGCATTTAAATTTCTGGAGGTTGTAGCCGTCAGGAAAGCAAGAATACGGGAGTGAGTTCCACAGGAGGGAAGTGCGAGAGAAGAAGCTGCCGGAGTAGAATTGTCGTCTGCATTTGGCTAACCTGACTGTGAATGGGTGGGACCCAGTTGCCAGTCTGGTTGCACTAGTAAACACCTGTTGAGAAGGCATCAGTGACTTAAGCTCATCCGAGCAGAAGCCATGAGAGTATTTATAGAACAGACAAAGGGAGGCCACATTTCGACGATGGGGAAGTGGCTGCAGTCGAGTCGCCAGGTCAGTACCTATCACATTACAGACTCTTCTTTGGAGCTTGTCAAGAACACTGAGGAGAACGGCAGGGGCACCTGACCATAAATGGCAGCAGTACTCCATGCGCGGACGGATGGTTGACTTGTATATATGCAGGATGGATTCAGGTGGAAAAAACATCCTGGATCGACATAGTGACCCAACCTTCTTAGCAGTCGATTTTGCTATGGATTCAATATAGTGGTTCCATTTGAGGTCTGAGGACAGGGTAATTCCGAGGAGGCGTAGTGTATTACTTTCAGGGAGAATCACTTGGTCCATGCTTATGGGGGGCAGGAGAGGTTGCCGGTAATGGTTGACAGACAACAGCTTGGTCTTAGATGAATTGAAGTTGACAAGCCACTTCTTGCCCCAGTTCACCAAAGAGTGTAGATCCCGCTCAAGGTCAGCAGCGAGACTATGTCTGTCCGCCACGACAGGTTTCTTACTGGAGCGGGAGTATATTGTAGTGTCATCTGCGTAGATGCCTATTTGCGTTCGAGATGTTGTTTCTACATTGCCGGCTGGACTGTTCACAAGAGATCTGCAACTAAATGTCTTACTTGCACATAGATTTTCTATATTACGAAACTAGCAGAGTTTGCAACATTTAAAGTATGTGGGAAAGATTTTTAATGAAAAAATGTTGTTAATTTTTTTTTATTTATCCAAGATCAAATAAAATACTTATATGTGTAGGTATGAATTTTTTTTAAAAAGTAGGTTTATCTATGTAGAATGAAAGGAGTTAGTTAAACCTTCAGCTTGTTCCGACAAAAGTGAGTAGACGATCAGCAACGATTTCTTTGAGGTCGTTAATAACGGGAGGACACTTCTGAAGCGAGTGTGTCTAATGATTTTTTATGTTGCTAATTCTGCTAAGCATGTGCGTTGTGGTGCAGTGGATATCGGCTCGGAATGAGAAATCCTGGTGCTGAGTTCGAATTCCAGTTGAATCCATTGCATTCACTTCCGCACAAATGCCCTTGAAAAGGGTATTAATCCGTCTCTTCATTCCAGTTAAATAACAGGACAGATTGGGTTCTATAGCATTGGCTGGCAATCAGTCTACCGAAGAAAGTAATGGAAACTTACTGCGGGATAATCTTCTGCCCAGTCAGTCATGTCTCTTTCGAGACATGATCGCCCAAAGCGTGTATCACGTATGGCACTTAACTGACTGACTGAATATAATTGTTAGAAACATAATTAAGGCGTCTACTGGGCATAAAGTGGGGGATCGGTTTCTGTGATAATGAAGTAATAAACTGATTTCCCACTAACTACTACTTAATAAAATAATATACAATTCTTCCCCCTCGAGTTATGAGACAAATAATAGGAAAGATTGGGTTCAATAGCCTTGGTTAACAGAAAGCCTTGCCTACCACAGAAAGCAATGGCAACCTACTGCAGGATAATCTTCTGCCCAGTCAGTCATGTCTCGAAAAAGACATGATCGCCCAAGCGTGTTTCACGTATGGCACTTAACTGACTGACTGACTGAATATAATAGTTGAAAACATGATTAAGGCTTCTACTGGGCATAAGGTGGGGGATCGATTCCCTATTGTTTTTAAGTAATAAACTGATCCCCCACTAATTACTACATAATAATATAGAACATAACTTCCCCCGTCTTGTTATGAGTCAAATAATAGGACAGATTGGGTTCTATAGCCTTGGCTAGCAAACAAACAGAAAGCAATGGCAACCTACTGCGGGATAATCTTCTGCCCAGTCAGTCATGTTTCTTTCGAGACATGATCGCCCAAGCGTGTATCACGTATGGCACTTAACTGACTGACTGAATATAATAGTTGGAAACATAATTAAGACGACTACTGGACATAAAGTAGGGGATCAGTTCTATATTGATATGAAGTAATAAACTGATCCCCCCTTTATTATTACTTAATAATATAATACATCTTTTTCCCCTTAAGCAATGAGTCAAATAACAGGACAGATTGGGTTCTATAGCCTTGGCTGGCAAAAAGCAATGGCAACCTACTGCAGGATAATCTTCTGACCAGTCAGTCATGTCTCTTTCGAGACATGATTGTCCAAGTGTGCATCACGTATGGCACTTAACTGACTGAATTCTGCTTTCATTTTGTTTTTTTAGAGTCTCCGTGACGAGGATGCTTGAAAACTAAAATGAAGCGATCTGATTGGTTTATTATTCTTTCACTTTGTCACGTTGCATTGTTTTCTTCTACATCCATGTATAATTGATTTAATGAAACCGATTTTGACATTTACAGCATCGAGGATGCAAACACCATTTCTTTAATAGGGATGTGGATGGGTAGCCAAGATAGAAACGTTAGCAAATAATTAAATTGAACATGAAATCAGGGGGCAGTTAAACACGTTCTTCTTTTGTTTTATGATAAATATTTGGGCAAGAAAATATCTAAACTTATTTATAATTGGAACTTTGTCTGTGTGTGTGTGTGTCCGTTACCTATATACTCGGAAACGGCTGAACGGATTTTCTTAATTTTACACAGTTGTACTATAAGCGTCTGCGAGTGTTCTTAGCTAGGTTTTGTGTCGATGTACCCCCGATAAATATCAATAATCGAAAAAATCGGGTTATAGAAGGAGTGGTCTGATTTTATTCAAATTTCATACACTCAGAGACAAAGACATAAGAAACGATATTCAGAAAGTTTCAAGGTTGCAGTTCTTACAATAGTGCAGAAAATCGATAATATATATATATATATATATATATATATATATATATATATATATATATATAAGGCAAGAGGTTTGTGTGTGTGTGTGTCTGTTTATCTGTCTGTATGTCCTTTATACAAATCCACAATTTTTATCCGATTCTCACCAAACTTCACACAAATATTCTTTAGGCAGAGACTGAGCTCCAGAACCATGGATTAGTTTTAAAGCTTTCATTACACCCGAGCAACGCCGGGCTATACTGCTACTACTTTTATAATTGTCTCGATTTAGGATTATTTTTTTTTATAATATCCTTCAGTTATCGATGAATAAATGTTTTTTTTTTGTTTTTTGTTTTTTTACTTAACTAATTAATTAATTTAATAACAGTTTAAAGTGCAAATGTATTTTAACTGAATTTTTCCACTAGTTTTCTACGTATTTTTATAATAAATATCTGCACGTATTTCAAACACAAAGAATTCTACATTATTTACATTGTTCGGATTGTTGTACGCTCCGGTCTTCTTCCGGGATAGGAATTTCGAACCGAACCCTTTATTTCTTTCATTAGGGAATATCATTCTCGTTCCGTGTGCGATGCCACTTTCGGTAGGCATGTAGTTATTTCCCTTTAACTCTGTAAGTTATTTGTTTACCACTGCTATAGCCCGATGTTGAACTCACAACTCTTTGGGTCAAGTCATTGGAAATAGCCAATGCCTATATCCATTATGCCGAAAAATCGTAAACATATCAGTAAAGATGAGGACAAGGGTCTGAACAGTGTAAATAATACTTCATCTCAAAAGTGTAGACAAATACAACGGACTCTATTTTTATAGGCTATATTTTTCTTAATTCTCTTTTATTTTAGTGACTCGCGGTATAACCCGGCGTTGCTCGGGTGTAATAAAAGCTTTAAAACAAATCCATAGTCCTGGAGCTCAGACTCTTTGGACGTTGGCACGAAAGACTAAAAAGCAATAGTTGTTTCCAGTTTAAGCAAAACCTTAGACTGAAAGAAAAATGAATGGATGTAAGTCAAATTTTGATTTCCTGCTATCGATATCAAATAAGTTTTTTCGTCGTAAACTGAATTTTGAAGGCTAAATAAGTCCTCTGAGTAAATGGTATCATAGCTGAGACTAAGGACTACAATTATACCTACTTAGAGCCAAACCCGAAGCAAGAACTAAAATAAAAGGGCTGAAAAAAATACAGACGTACACGCAGATACACACACACACACACACACACACACACACAAACATCTTGCCTTATATATATATTATCGATTTTCTGCACTATTGTAAGAACTGAAACCTTGAAACTCCTGAATATCGTTTCTTATGTCTTTGTTTATGAGTTTATCAAATTTGATTAAAATCGGACCAATCGTTCTGTAACTCGAATTTTTCGATTATCGATTTTCAATATTTATCGGGGTTACCTCGACACAAAACCTAGCTAAGAACACTCGCAGACGCTTATAGTACAACTGTGTAAATTTTCAAGAAAATTGGTTCAGTCGTTTCGGAGTCTATAGGTAACGGATACGCGCACGCACACACACACACACACACACACACACAGACAAAGTTCCATTTATAAATAAGTTTAGATATAAATTTAAGAAAACTGGAAAAAAAATAATTACCTGTGCCTGCATCGATTTTTGTGAAGAGATGTCTTTTTTTTTCCAGAATTACGCTCTCAAAGGAGCAGTTTTGGGGTTTGCTTTTTAGGTGGAGAAGTTGATATGTGCTAAGTAAGAAAAATTACCCGTGTCGAATTGGTTGAAAGGAAAAGACGAACAAAAGAATAAAGAGAGTGAGATAGAAATCAGTATTCTCTCTGGAACCTTTATTATAGAGAACGTTCAAAGATAGTTTCTGGGAGATTTAAATTTCTGGAGGGTTCTTAGGATAGGAGGTACAGAATTTAGCTGAAGGGAGTGACAAAAAAGGACTACAAATAAACTGCAATAAAACTGAATGCATGGTCATCAGCAAAAACAGCAACCCAAAATGCCAAATAATGGTGGGGGTACTTGAATCAAACAAGTATAAAAATTTAAATACCCAGGAAGTGTTCTAACAGGAGATGGAAAGTGTGACGCAGAGATCTGAAGGCGAATTGGCATGGCGAAGGACGCGTTCCAGAAACAGAGTAAATTATTAAGACACAGGAAACTTTCACTAGAAACAAAGAAGAGAGTACTGGGTTGCTATGTGATGTCAGTTATTCAATATGGCAGTGAATGTTGGACAATATCATCGAAGATGAAGAAAAAACTTGAAGCAGCGGAAATGTGGTTCTACAGAAGGATGCTGCGGATATCGTGGACCGAGCATGTGAGCAATGATTATGTGTTGGAAAGGATGGCAACGAAAAGAAAATTAATAATGAGCATCAGGAAAAGACAACTAAATTTCCTGGGACATTCAATGACGAAGGAGGGCTTGGAGAACCTGATACTGACAGGCCAGGTAGAGAAGAAAAAGAGACAGAGGAAGGTAGCGGATAACGTATTTGAAGGGCCAGAGAAGATGGATGATAGAACGGGGGTTGCGTGGTGTAACAGGAGAAAGCGTGCGAAGAGCCACCAGGGAGACGTGGAAAGCCATGATCGTCTACGTCCTGAAAGGACAGGGCACATAGAAGAAGATATATGCCAACTGTGTATAAGAAATTATGTGTATATAAAATGGAGGATCAATTCTATATTATAATCAATATATAACCTGATCCCTTATTTTGTGGCCATGCTAGTTTCTATATATTTATATTCTAGATTTATGGGCTTCAGCTAGTGGATGATAGAGCCGGGTTTGAGTTACCAGGGATAGTGAGACGTAAAAATCCATGATCGTCTACGTCCTGAAAGGACAGGGCACATTGAAGATGATGAAGATCTTAGTATAATACCTGTAAAAAGTAAACAAATGAAAGTGGTTGAAATTATTCAGATGAAGGAAAGTGTGAGAGAGTATAAAATCGATACGTGTGGGCTACGACCGAAGGAATTAGCACCCTACCACGCCTGCGAGGCAGCATAAAAAATGGTCTCGCCTGTTGACTCCCAGCAGTGGCGATTGTGGAACTCTCAAAGTGGTGGAGGCACTTAGGGGCCGAGATTTTTATGAGGAAAAGAGGGGTAAACTCAAACATATCTTCATTTTCATACTACATCACTATCGTGTCAGTCAGTTAAATGCCATACGTAAAACACACCTGGGCGATCATGTCTCGAAAGAGACATGACTGACTGGGCAGAAGATTATTCCACAGTTGGTTGCCATTGCTTTCTGCGGTAGACTGGTTGCCGACCAAGGCTATAGAACCCAATCTGTTCTGCTATTTAACCCATAACTGGAAGGAAGAGATGGATTAATACCTTTCCCAAGGGTATTTGCGCATAAGTGAATACAATGGATTTAGCTGGAATTCGAACTCGGCTCCCCGGTTTCTCGTTCCGAGCCGATGTCCACTGTACCACAACGCACATCCTATCGTGTGCACAACTTAAAAATGAGTTTATGTTACTGCACTGAATTAAACATTAACATTATATTCATAATGGGCACCTCGGTGTGGTGTTATGGTTAACAAGCTCGTCTCGCTAGAATCATTATAACTAAGTAGTGAGTTCGATCCTCACTGGGTGCCCCCTACTTTTGGCCGTGTGACACGTCTAAGCTACGCTTAGAAAATCGCCTTCCTCCAGGTTTGGGGGTTGGGCGTTGGGCGCAGGCCTAACAACCCTGCCTCATAAAAAAACAGTTTGTAACGGAAACAGCAAAAATGTAACGGGAAAAGTTATTTTATTAATAGTAGTGGAGTTTTAATTTATTCTTGCCCTCTTTTCCATTCTCAAGCTGTTGGAACACAAGAGAGGTTAATTTCAAAACAGAATCAAAGGGTAAATACCAAAGTTAATACTACTATGTCTTCAGTAGGTTGGAGAAAATTACTGACCAATTCTCTCACTCGGCCATAAATCACTGACTGCCTACGTATCTACATATCAAGTTGGGGACATTAATTCAAATTAACGTCTTCCTTCAGATAGAAAAATATGACTATTAAGTCATTTTCCTTCCCTAACAACATGTCTGTTTCTATCTATCTGCTTGTTTTATTTTGTTTGTTTTTCTTTCAATCTGGTCTCTGTATTTGTCCTTAAAAACCTAAATGAAAAAAAAAAACGTAGAGGGAAAAGTTCTGAGGATCAAATCTTAACAAAATCAGAGGCTAATCAGTTTTATAAATTTTTGAAGCTCATAAAAGTTGTTGGGCAACTTGTGTTTGTTAGTTACTTCTAAGTTGTTGTTGTCCTTAAGGACCCAGTGAATATAGACGTTGGTTAGTATTTGTGACTTGACCCAAAGAGTTGTGAGTTCAATCCCAGACTACAGCAGTGGTGAACAAGTAACCTACAGGATTAGAGGGTGGTAACTCATGAAGAGGCATTAGGCAAGGAATGGAGTTCATATACCCCAGTGATTGTAATAAAGGGTTCGGTTCGAAATTCCTAGCACCTGAAGAAGGCCGGAGCATACAACGGCCAAACGTCGAACAAATGGCAACAAACATGAGAACAATAATCCGAATAAAGTAAATACTGTTTAAAGATCTTTGATCATAATGCATTGTTTTTTTATTATCATCATTGGTTGATTCATTTTTCCCCTGGGTTGATAGGTTTTTTGTTTTCACTTCTTTCTTCTCCCACATTTTTTTCTTAAACACTTTGAGTTTAGTTTTTTCGACATTTTTTAATTAAATTAATTTTTTTTTTTTTTTTTGGTAAATGTTCGTTTTAGGTGCAGACGGCTTTTTCCCCTTCAAATTTATCCAAAATAGCATTATTTCTGTGCAAATGTATATGCTGAACGCAAATCAACAGTTGGTTGATTGGGTTTTCTAGCCTTGGCAGGCAACCACTCTACCGCAGAAAGCAATGGCAACCTATTGTGGGATAATCTTCTACCCAGTCAAGCATGTCTGTTTCGAGACATGATCGCCCAAGCGTGTTTCACGTCTGGTACTAAACTGAACTTTGTTATCTGGGGTGAATGAACAGAAAAGAACCCGTTTCTCAGTTTGTGTTTTGCTAGTTTATTTATATTTTTTTAATCTTTCCCTATCTTGCTATTTAGGTTCGAGTTCTTTCTCCCTCCCCGACTTCTAAACTACCTCATCTGCGCATGCGATTAAATTTCTCTTTTTTTCCTGCAAAACGAGATGATAAAACCGTTCTCGTTTCGTCGAGATTTGTGGCTCAACTGGAGATTTCTTTCAGTTAAGGTGACTTTTTAACGTATTTGCATGAGCCGTGATTATTTGTTGTAATAGAGTTATCTTCCTTGATTAATGCTGACGATTTTCTTCGCCTCAAACTTTTTCACGTTAGTTTTTATTGTTTTTCTTTAACGTAGAACAAATTTGAGTTCTTATTCTTTTTTTTTTTTTTTAAGATGGTTCCAAGTAAACTTTCAGTTTTTATCTATTTTGGATTTCTATAATTTTTTAAGAACTTCATGTAAAGAAAAAAATCCTATTGGATTCAAAAGAGGAGAAGCTGTATTTGAAATAGTTTTGACGCCATTTTATTCAAACTTGCGACCTAGTATTCACTTAAATATGAAAATATCCATAGGTAAGTCTTACACGTTTCTCTTATATATATATATATATATATTTTTTTTGAGATAATAAACGAAAAATTTTTAATGTTTATTTTTAAGAAAAATCATAGGAATCTTTTCAAAACTATAAACTCTCATTGAAATTTGTCATTTGAGGTTCAGCCATATTGTTACAATAATGGCTTGAAGACCCTTCAGATAGGTTCACACATCGACGCCAGAAGCGATGAAAAGTTCTTAGCTCGGGATAGTTTCCAAAATATGGCCAGTTGATCAGTTCTGGGGAAGGAGATTTCTTCTTTGTTAGGCCGATGATTTTTTTCTCTGTCCTCTTTGTGTAGATAAATTTTGGAAAAACTTCAAAATGAAAAGAAACCTTGAGAAATTTGGATTTTTTACAAAATGACAACTCTCCAAGAAAAAATATTTTGTCCATTTTTCTTTCCTTTGTTAATATTACTATCGATTAAGCTCTACACATCACGAATATGCAAAAAAAATTTCTACATTTTAGGAGAAAGGTCAGTTTGCTCTTTAAAGTTCAATGTAAATTTATACCCTCCCCGAGACAAAAAATTATGGCAAGTAATAATCATAATGTTAATAATAATGAAAGGCAAAGATGATTAAGAACATGGCTGGTGGGTACTACCCCCGAATCCGTCGACCGGTCGAGGCCCAAGACTGCAAGCTCCGAGCAGTGCTTTGTGACCCTCGCTATCTTATCAACATTTACGTTTTCTGCCTGCACATCACAAATTGGCTAAACACAACTATTAAGTAGGTACGCTCAAACTTAATAAAAACGAAGTTTTATCATCAAGTTCATGCTTTTAAGAAAGGTCAAATTTTGTTGTCATTAATATTTTAAAAAAAATTTTAATCTTTACTAATACGTTCGAAATTTCAATTAAAATTCCGTTTTTTTTTCTTTTTTTTTTCTTTTTTTTTCTTTTTGTTTTTCGTCAATGGTTCACAATATGTTTCGTGACAATTAAGGAAAACGTAATAGTACACAGGTCGTTTTCTTGGCGTTGAAAAGAATTCATTTAAAATTTCTTGGAAAAAAAATGTCTGATGTTAATGAAACTTTCAGGACTTATCTAAACTTATTTATAAATGGAACTTTGTGTGTGTCTGTGTGCGTTATCTATAGACGATGAAACGGATGAACCAATTTTCTTGAAAATTTACAGAGTTGTACTATAAGCGTCTGCGAGTGTTCTTAGCTAGGTTTTGTGTCGAGGTACCCCCGATAAATATCGAAAATCGGGTTATCGAAGGAGTGGTCCGATTTTAATCAAATTCGATACACTCATAGACAGACATAAGAAACGATATTCAGAAGTTTCAAGATTGCAGTTCTTACAGTAGTGCAGAAAATCGATATATAAAAGGCAAGATGTTTGTGTGTGTCTGTTTCTCGACCTGTATGTCTGTATTTTTTTCAGCCCGTTTATTTTAGTTTTTGCTTCGGGTTTGGCTCTAAGTAGTGATAATTGTAGTTATAAGTCTCAGCCATAATACCATTTACTCAGAGGACTTATTTAGCCTTCAAAATTCAGTTTCCCACGAAAAAAGTTTATTTGATATCAATACCAGGAAATCAAAATTTGACTTACATCCATTCATTTTTTTTCAGTCTATGGTTTCGCTTTAACTGGAAACAACTATTGCTTTTTAGTCTTTCGTGCCAACGTCCAAAGAGTCTGAGCTCCAGGATCATGGATTTGTTTTAAAGCTTTCATTACACCCGAGCAACGCCGGGCTATACTGCTACTTCACAAATAAATGAAAATATCTACGTAATTATTATTTTTAAAAAGTCTTAGTAAATTGTTTTGTATATCTGTTACCACTCCCTCTCTAATTTATTCTATAAAACTTCCAGAAATACATAATTTTTACCATTTCTTTTAATTTAGATGTCGTGTTTATTGGGGAATGTAAATCCTATGATTATTTTTTTTCTAATACGAGACATTTTTTTCGAAAATCTGCCCCGAATAGTAAAATCAAAAATGTATTAAAACTACGCTATTTTTAATGAAGATAAAGTTTTAACATATTTAATAAATATAATTTTAGGATAGCATATACTAAAGAAGAAAAAAAATTCGATAAATAATGAATTTTTATAGGAATTGTTTTTATCACTGCTAACTAAATCTTCAAACATCTTAAATTTCTTCCAGTTACACAGTGTCTTCGGTTAATAATTCATTAAAAAAAAGACTTTATTTACAAATTGAAAATTTAAAAGCTTAATACAAATCATTTAGATTTAAGATTTTAAAAATAATTTGGAATTTTTTGAAAATTTGTTAAACTGCATATTTTCTTTTATTATGGAAAATTATAAGAAACTTGTCATTAAAAGTTCATGTTGCAAGGATTGTTCCTTTTACAAAATGTTAAATCGGATTGCCTATTTTTTGGTCACCATGTTTCCAGATTGATTGATCACAGGTGCTGTTATCGCCTACTTGAAAGGTTAACGAGTCAGACCTTTATAATTAATACATTTATTCTAAATTTCATGCCATAAACAAGTAATATTTGTTTCAAATCAGATTAATTTAACTTTAAATTTGCTAATTTTTCAAATATAACGAGTGAGATATGTATATTTTCATTTTTGTATGATTTTTAAAACCGAGAATTAACTCAGTTTCAGTTATTTTCCCTTTGTAACTCAAATCTTCAAGGCCTAGTGAATAAAAGTGTTGAGGTAATCTAGTGACTTGACATAAAAAGTTGTGAGTTCAATACCTGGCCACAGCGGAGGTGAACAAAAACAGAAACCTCGAATATGGCAATAAAGATTACGGAAAACAGTTCCGAGCAATGTAAATGTAACCGTCACTTCTACACAAAGAATTGCTTTTCGCGCAGTTCCCTCCTGTGGAACTCCTTTCAGTTTACTTGCTTCCCTGATAGCTACAATCTCCAAGAATGCAACGTCAATTGCCATCTTTCATCTCCTTGACTCCCATGTTTCTTTTATTCTTTTCCAGTCACCTTGTTCCTTTTCTTTCTCGTTCGACTCTCACGTAACGCCTTGCGCATCAGTATTTCCCTCTTTCTCTTGTCTGGTCTTGGAGATGACGGTAAACTGCATCCGGCAGCAAGGCCTATGATTGGGAGGTGATGAGGAGCAGGGAATCGCTTCTTAATTTCTGTTGTTCTCAGATTCACCCTCACTCAGAGTGGTAGTACCTGTCAGGGTCTCAGCTATGGACAAATAGTTAACCCCTAAACTGGGGTAAAAACACTATAAAAGTATAAAAATACACTTTTATGGAAAAATAGAAATTTTGGAAGAAAAAATTCTTACGGTAACACATTTTTCGAAGGGAAAAAATTCTCAGCAAAACATTTTTGAATACAAAACTAGAAGACATTTTCAGTTCCCTAAAATAAAAAATAAAAATTCATTAAAATCTGACAAAATCAACTTTCTCACTATAACCGAATATTAAAAACAAAATACCTTTTAACCCCGCCTTTTTGGCAATAAATAACCCACGGAGGTTGATAGGCTGTTAAACAAAACTCAAACTCTAATGTTTTCTTTGACACCTTCCGTATCTTCCTCTTCCTGCTTGATCGACTCTCACGTAACGCGCATGCGCACCAGTATTCCCTCTTTCTCTTACCTTTTTTCTGACACCTTCTCTATTTTGTTCCTCTTTTTCCTCTCTCTCCTCTGATGTAACCCCTTGCTTTGGGCGAAATTATAATGATAAAAAATAGTGTCAATAGTGACAATACCTCCTCTCAGAAATATAGACAGATATTAAGGTGGGTATTTTTGCAGGTAAATATATTTTATGGCGTTTGTTTTGGGGGGAAATTCGCCACCTAAACCTTTTGGTTAAGATTCAATTTCTAATGTAAGTTTCATGTTAAGTCTGAGCCTTAATATTGCGTCCGTAATACTGAGAATTTAAAGAGAATGACCGAAATCCACAGATCAAGTGGAAACTAATTGTCAAGGCAAGTACTCCTAATAGCTTAAAGGATAGATATAATCTTTGTTTAACAGAAAAAATTAAGATTTTGAAATTTCAATATCAGAATGTACTTCTGAATAAACATAGATAAATCATTAGTATGTGTCATCACCTGAATAAATTTAAATTGCAATTATCTCATTCTTCTATTTAGTCACAATAGAATTTGTCTTTTACATAAACCAGGTTTTTAAAATTTGGCAAAACAGTAACCTTTTTCCATCTACCTACCACTACTAACTCAATGGTCAAGCCACATGCCTCCCACCATAAGAGAAATTACTACTAAGATTCCTCTAGCTCAACTTTATAATAGCCAACATTCCTTACCCCTTCCTTTACTAACCCCTGCTTTCGGCATTAGAATTTTTCTTCATTCTTTGATTAAACGGTGTTGACAATGCATGTCTCAAAATTGACATGTTGAAATATAGCTTTTTCTCCTCTATATATATCTGTAAATTCAGATTATATATATATATATATATGGTAACAGTCTGTTTCAGGCTTAAGCACAATCTTCACGCCATAAAGATTACTTTTGAACATTAAGATTCAGCAGCTTCAGTCTGATTAATGTCCACTTTTATATTTACAAATGCTCTATCCCTGATATTGACCACTTTAACCTATAAACAGAGTATACCTTCAAAATTATATATATATATATATATATATATATATATATAATAGAATTTTTCTTCATTCTTTGATTAAACGGGGTTGACAATGCATGTCTTAAACTGAAACTAGCTATCCCTCTTCTAAATATAATCCCTGTGTTATTGAGGGTCTTATTTATTTGCCTTACGATCACATCATGTTGAAACACCGGTTTCCGTACGATCACCAAAGTTAAGCAACGTCGACTGTGGTCGGTACCTAAAATGAGTGACCGTTTAAGAACACCAGGTGCTGCAAGCTTGGATGTGCGAGTGATGTTGTGATAGTGGCTCGAAGTTGGAAATCGGAGAGCCGAGTTTTAATTACAGTTGGTTTTGTTACATTCATTTACTCGCAATAACCGTTGAGAAATGTATGAATCCCCCAGCTATGGATTAATTAGTAAGACTTGTATCACGAGATACTATCTCAAAGAAAAATCCTACAATCTAAAGATATTTATTTACGCATGAAAATTATTATTAATCTCTCTAAATTTCTGGGATGATGAGTTACCATTAATTACATTATTTATATGCGAAATATTGTTTTTATCTTTGTTGTTTTTATCACGATGTTTCTGTCGATGTACCCCCAAGCCTTCATCAGGTTCTTGGATAACCATCAAGAAAACTTGAACAGAACCCTTTTATTTCCAACTACAATCCCTGATCCGGGTAGTGTATACATGTATTCAGTGGAAACTGAGCGAGCGGTGACTGGGTTGTACTAAATAAAAACATGAGAGATCCCTAAACATCCCTAAACAAAATCAGAACCAGAAAAGATATCCCTAGATATGGTAAACGGGAGAAGAATTATCTACCCTATAGACTAAATTAGTTCGAAATCCCCTGATTAAAACAGGATGCACAATGGCTGAAACTTTAATTAAAGCAAAGCTTAGGGCAACAATCCTCCTTGTAAATAATAGTGATTTTCGACTGACAGAAATCATGTACGTATATATATATATATATATATATATATATATATATATATATATATATATAGTGCATGATAACAGACAAGAGCCACCCAGAACTCAGAATTTACAACCAGCAATTCACCAAAGTTACTGAGTTGTAGATTTTGGTCACAAGTTACCATCAAGCAATAACACCTTAGCTGCAGTACAATATCACATCATCCTTGGTTAGGTGGCTTTTAACTAAAACAAAGATGTACTGACATCGAAATGTTTCTTTATGAACTGAAAACCAAGATTTATCTAACCTTATAAATAAATGGAACTTTGTGTGTGTCTGTCCGTTACCTATACTCCGAAACGGCTCAAAAGATTTTCTTGAAAATTTACAAAGTTGCACAATATGCGTCTGCGAGTGTTCTTAGCTAGGTTTTGTGTCGAGATACCCCCCGATAAATATCGATAATCAAAACAATCGGGTTATATAAGGAGTGGTCCGATTTTAATCAAATTTGATACACTCATAGACAAAGACATAAGAAACAATATTCAGAAGTTTCTAGGTTGCAGTTCTTACAATAGTGCAGAAAATCGATCATATATATATATAAAAGGCAAGATGTTTGTCTGTGTCTGTTTATCTGCCTGTATGTCTGTATTTTTTTAGCACTTTTACTGTAGTTTTTGCTTCGGGTTTGGCTCTAAGTAGGTATAATTGTAGTTCTTAATCTCAGCCATGATACCATTTACTCAGAGGACTTATTTAGCCTTCAAAATTCAGTTCACTATGAAAAAAATTTATTTGACATCGATAGCAGGAAATCAAAATTTGACTTACATCCATTCATTTTTTTTTTTTCAGTCTATGGTTTCGCTTTAACTGGAAACAACTATTGCTTTTTAGTCTCTCGTGCCAACGTTCAAAGAGTCTGAGCTCCAGGACCATGGATTAGTTTTAAAGCTTTTATTACACCCGAGCAACGCCGGACTATACTACTAGTAAAAGATACCTACAACTTGTACTTTATGGGCTGGAACGTGTGAACTGGACACTAAGGTTGTTGAAAAATTATAAACCTTTCAAAACCATATCATGAGAGGATTGGCAGATAAATGTCAGTAATGGCATCGTTATAAATGAACTATCGAAGAAAACCAAGCTTGATTCAATCGCATCAGTTGTCAAATCGAAGGTACTTTAAATGTTTAGACTAAAGAGATCAATCTGCGGTGTAAGATATGTGGTTGTGGAAAACCAGAAGGCAAAAGAGACAGAGGTCAACCACCAAAATGCTGGCTATTCACGCGTGGACTAGACTTTCCCTTCATCAACTTAACTCGGTTGTTTTCGATCGATCCTTGTGTAGAAGGGAATCTCGTGTTGCCAAGGAGTCTCTTTTCTATAAATATTTTACGGTAATTTTTTTCTGGTGAGATTTTCTCTTTAGTCCACCAACTTAATGAATTTAAACGCAGAATTAGATTGGCTGCTAGGTCTCGTCATTTAAATATTGAAATTGCTCGATGTAACCGTAAGTTCTCTTCTGATTCTTTCTTCTCTTCCATTCCTCGCCTGATTTCTTGTCAACTAGGATCTTTAAAAACTTATACAAAAGGCCACTCGTCATCTTCTGTTCATTTTAATGTCTTTCATATTCAATATTTTTTTTTCAGTTTCTTTTGTAGGAACTTATGTCGTCCGGGTCTTTTTTTTTTTTGTTTGTTTTTTTAGATATAACCCGAACGTCTGAATAACAAACAAAAATAAAAAATAATGAAAAACCTGGGTATGCCTGTTAAATAAAACATTTGTATTTGCAAACATAAGTACATGAATTCAGAAGATGGTTAAGAATGGTCTTTAGTTGAGATAGTTTTTAGTGGGGGGAAATCATATCACCCCAAGCAAGCTGGGACCACACACACACACACACATTCAGAGAGGTAGAAGATGACAAGTGACATTGCATTTAAACTTTTGGAGGTTGTTGCTATCAAGGAAGCAAGTAAAGAACAGGAAGCGCTACAGGCGTGAAGAGCGAGAAAATAAACTGTTCAAGTAGAAGAGACGCTTACATTTAGCTTTTTAAACGGTAAGAGAATGGGACCTAGAGGCCAATGTAGTAGCACTTGGAAATTTAGGTGGTCGGGGTGGGGAGCTTGTCAGAGCTGTTGCCATGGTTATATATACATATAAAGAGCCGCATCAGGTCGTTAAGAAAGTAACTGAAGTCGAAATGTTTAGTCAGGATCGATTACGTTGCAGATACTTAGGATTTTAGTATTTACAGTAATCGGACTATTGACCTCATCTTTGTTGCCATTTGTACGACGTTTCGGCCGTCTTCAGGTGCTAAGAAATTTGAACCGAACCCTTTATTACTATCACTGGGGTATATCATCTTCATTCTTTGTATAAAGCCTCGATTGGAAGTCACGAGTTACCACCCTCTAACACTGCAAGTTACTTGTTCACTACTGCTGTAGTCAGGCATTGAACTCACAACTCTCCGGGTCAAGTCACAGGAACTAACCAACATCTATATCTACTAGGCCATGTGTTTATGAGACGACGGAATCATCTGGAATTCTCCACTTAGCAATAAATACTAAAACTAGTATAAAATACGTAATTTAAAAAAAAATGGGGTGGCCTAATAATTATGGCCGGTAGTGTAAATGTAATAGCAAGTACGCGATGGTGTCCCCGCTGTCAACCCATTTTTTCTACGGTTGACTGCCGTTTGAACATTCTCACACAAGCACATTCAAGCACGTCAAAAATGGCGGCAAAAACTTTGAGAGAATTATTAGCTATTTTCTCACAGGTTATACCCCTGACTAAGCGTGACAGGCAGGAACACCGCATACGCACAGTCTTTATTATAATAGAGAGCATATATATATATATATATATATATATATATATGTTTGTGTATTTAGGCATAAAATTTTCTTTTAAACATGTTAGATTAAATAAATTGTAAACATTATGCTTGCTTATTTTTAATAAAATCCGTTCATATTCACGGATAATCTTTCACGTATTACGATCAGAAATGAGCTGTAACGTTGACAGATGTTATTTTTATTTATATCTCAAGTTAACCAAGTACTTTCAACCTCTCCCCCAACCCCTATTTTTACTTTCCAAATCGACGTGTCAGCAGTCTGGCTAATTTACGTAAAGTATCTTTGAGCTGATATCCGTTCTTACGCGTGCTCTTTGATTATATGTTGCGTATGTATATATGTTTATGTATGTATGTGTGTGTATTCGCCTAACTGATGTAATGATGCGTTTTTTCTGAAATTTTCACTTTTCTTTTTTCTTTATACTTCTTACCCCCCAACTCTATTCCCTTCTGTTTTGTTTAACCCAATTCTCAGTTTAACAACACTTCCTATTCCATCTTTTAACCCCTTCCCCCTGTAAAGCTAGGCGAAGCCAAATTTTCAAATTTTTCCCTTACATCTCGATCTAAAAGTAAAATCTTAAAAATAGACGTTAATTGCAAATCAAAATTTTTTGTGACGTAAATTTCTTAACCGTCTTTTTTTATTTTTTCATTTTGAAAAAAGTGTTAGTTGCTGACGATATGTGAAATCTCTCTTAAGGATTTCATGTTGAAATGATCATACAACAACAATTTTGAACATTGAAAACCTATCTAATCTTATCTTTTATCTATCTAATCTTATCTTTTATCTATCTAATCTTATCTTTTATCTATCTAATCTTATCTTTTATCTATCTAATCTTATCTTTTATCTATCTAATCTTATCTTTTATCTATCTAATCTTATCTTTTATCTATCTAATCTTATCTTTTATCTATCTAATCTTATCTTTTATCTATCTATCTAATCTAATGTAATCCGCAGACTGATCTGTTTCGCTGTATCACAGCTCATCAGTACGGTTAGACTCCGATTGCTTTTTTACTCAGGATTGAAACCCGACCGAAATGGCGTCAGTTTACGACTCTACTCCTGGGCTATGGGCGTTCGGTGGAAGTAGGCAGACTTTTTAGCGCATATCATTATACGCGCCCATATATATATATATATATATATATATATATGAAGGTTTTTATTATAATAGAGACAATAACTTTTTAAATTCTTTTTCCTTACTTTTAGTTGTCTACACATTAATATAGTTTGTTTTATTGATAAATGCATTTAGTAGTCTTTTGTTTAAATTTCATGTTTGTGTTTTATTTTTACCCGAACGTGCATGAGTTCGCTACATAGTGTTTCCTGGACAAATGTTCCAGGAGCCATTAAATATTTCCGGAAATACGTCCAAAGCTAGCAACAAAAGTTGTAATTACAACAACAATTTCCTGCATAAATAATCAAGAATTTTATGAATATATTAACCACTTGACTCTAGTTCTTTCACCACCTCGTACATCCTATGCTTTCTCTCCACCTTTGCAACTATCATCACACCTGTATTCCCATCCTTCTCTTGCTCTTTTCTAACTGGTTCGTCTTCCTCTTCACTCTCTTCTAATTAATCTTTTTACACTTTTGTAGCCCCCTGCACATCAGTGGAATGCCTTGCTCGGGGTGATACGATTAAAAAAACCAAAAAAAAAAACGTGGTGCTTGCCAATTTTTCTCTCCAGATTTATCTTGCGTGTCTATAAGTCTACCATTCTCTTCTTTGAATATTGCCGCCATATATATCCGGTGATCCATGTGTTTATTTAAATATTCTTGATAAAATCAAAAAAAGAGTCAGTAATATTATTGTTCCTAATCTCGGGTCTCGGCTTCAGTCACTTTTCCGCCGCCTTAGAATTGCTTCCCAGTGTCCTTTCTATAAATATTTTCATGTTGATTGTTCGGGTGTAGGATGCTATCTGAAAGGGCATTGCAAATGAAGAAAGACTTGTACATGTGCTTCATTGATTACGCGAAGGCATTCGACAAAATACGACACAAAGAATTGATGGAGATGCTGGGCAATCTCGACATTTTCGGCAAAGACATAAGAATAATCAAGAATCTCTACTGGCAGCAAACGGCCTGCATACGGACAGGTAACGACCTCAGTAGATACACAAAGATAGAAAAAGGCGTAAGACAAGGATGTGTCTTTTCACCGGATTTGCTCAACCTATACAGCGAGAATATTTTGAGGACCCTAGATGACACACCAGGATTTGTTATTGGAGGCCACAACCTGAACAACATAAGATATGCGGACGATACAATGCTGATTGCGGACACGGAAAGGAAACTACAAGACCTCATACAGAAAGTAGCAGTGGAGAGTGACAAGAAGGGACTACAAATAAACTTTAAGAAAAGCAAAGGATACAACCCAAAATGCCAAATACAGGTGAAGGATAACAGAATTAAACAAGTACAAGAATTTAAGTACGTAGGAAGTGTTCTAACAGGAGATGGAAAGTGCGACACGGAGATCCGAAGGCGAATTGGCATGGCAAAGGACGCGTTCCAGAAGATGAGCAAAATACTAACACACAGGAAAATCTTCAATAGAAACGAAGAAAAGAGTTCTAGACTGCTACGTGATGTCAGTTCTTCAATACGGCAGTGAATGCTGGACAATATCATCGAAAATGAGGACAAAACTGGAAGCGGCCGAAATGTGGTTCTACAGAAGGATGCTACGGATATCGTGGACTGAGCATACAAGCAACGACGAGGTGTTAGAAAGAATGGCAACAAAAAGGAAATTGATGCTGAGCATCAGGAAGAGACAACTGAAGTTTCTGGGACATGCAATGAGGAAGGAGAGCCTGGAGAACATGATACTCACTGGACAGATAGAAGGAAGGAGAGACAGAGGAAGGCAGCGGATAACATATTTGCAGGGCCTGATCAGGTGGATGACGGAACGGGGTTTGCAAGGAGCAACAGGAGCAAACATACTAAGAGCCACAAGGGATAGGGAGACGTGGAGAGCCATGATCGTCTACGTCCTGAAGGGACAGGGCACATAGAAGAAGAAGAAGAGGAGCTCTTCTACCGAGACTTTTATGTGTTTAAACGTAGCTCAGATTGGCGAATGTGCGTTGTGGTGCAGTGGATATCGGCACGGAATGAGAAATCGTGGAGCCGAGTTCAAATTCATGTTGAATTCGTAGCATTCATTTACGCGCAATACCTTGGGAATAATATTAATTCGGTCTCGTTTCTCCAACTGTGGGTTAAATAGCAGGACAGATGAGTACTTAATAATATAATGCATTTCTTCTCCCTTTAGCTATGAGTCAAATAACAAGACAGATTGGGTTCTATAGCTTTGGCTGGCAACCACTCTACCGCAGAAAGTAATGGCAACCTACTGCGAAAAAAATCTTCTGCCTAGTCAGTCATATGTCTTTCGAGACATGATCGCCCAAGCGTTTATCACGTATGTCAACTGAGTGACTGAATATAAAAGTTGAAAATATAAGTAAAGGTTCTACTGGTCATAAAGGGAGGGATCGGTTTTCCGTTGTTATGAATAATAATCTGATCCCCCACTAATTTCTACTTAATTATACAATTATTCCCCCTCTAGCTATGAGTCAAATAACAGGACAAACTGGGTTCTTTAGCCTTGGTTGGCAACCAGTCTACCACAGAAAGTAATGGCAACTTACTGCGGGATAATCTTCTACCCAGTCAGTCGTGTTTCTTTCAAGACATGATTGCTCGAAGCGTGTATCACGTATGGCACTCAATTGACTGATTAGGTTGGCAACAAGGTTAGTTAAATTGACAGTTGAATTTGCAAAGTTCAGTGCTAACAATTTTTTTTTCTTCGGACTTCTCGCTTGTGGAACAATGTTTATCAACCAACTTTGATACTCAGAAATTTAAATGCAATGTCAATCGTTATCTACTGTCTTCCGTATTACTAATCCTTTGTTCTCGCTCTTTAATGTTGTTTTCGTTTTCTAATTCTTTCTTTTTATGTCTTGGTCGCTTTATTGCTTTGCTTTAGTTAAATAGGATAGAACAAAATAAATGAAAAAATAATCTCAAATTCTAGGATTCCCTTAATGTTCTATTTTGTCATATTAAAAAAAAACAGTTTTCTTAAAATCACTAAAATTATTCAACGAAAGCTAATGTATTAAAAATAAAACTATTGGAAACTGGGGTGTAGGGTAATGGGTTAAGAAATTTTGGGGACATCTCATGAGGAAGGAGGGCATAGAGAATCTGATACTCACAGGAAGGATAGAGAAAAAGAGACAGGGGAAAGCAACACGATGGGCTTGAGCAAAAGACAAAAAAAATCGTTAGAAACAAAGAAAAGAGTACTGAACTGTTACGTAATATCGGTCCTTCCATATCTTGGATAATCTCTTCCCAGACGAAGAGGAGGCTCCAAGCAACAGAACCAGATTCTACAGAAGGATGCTGAGGATACCATGGAGTGATTATATGAGAAACCGCGAACTTTTAGAGGGGATGGCCAGCTGAAATTTCTCTGGCACATAATGAGGAAAGCGAGCTTGGAAAATCTGATACTCGCTGGACAGGTTGAAAGCAAGAGGGACAGAGAAAAATAACTAATAACTTACTGATTGAACTTCAGTAAATGAATGGGGGAACAGGATTTAGGAGAGATGGCAGAAAGAAAACATTTATTAAAGAAAATTGTGAAGAACCATGATCGTCAACAATGCCGGGTGAACATGAGTGCAGAAGAAACTTTCAAGGTGCTTTCAGATAGCTTGGCGGCGCCCAACTCATCTCTAAAGTCTTGACCGAAGACGGAATATGGTGTGGGCCGCCCTAGGTCCGTACACTCAGTTTGAATTCAGAGTTATCCTTCTCCTAGACCGGCTACCACCCAAGGTTTCAGGATCTGCTTTGGCCTGCTATTTACTCATAGCTAAGTGGAGAAGAGATAGATTCATGACTTTTTCAACATAAGTGCATGTCATGAACTCGACTGGAATTCGAACTTGGCTCGCGCATTACAGTAGAAGCAGTCGAGGAACTAATGACGATGTCAAAAACAAACAGTGAAAAATATGAATAAATTTTTTTTTTTTAAATATGTTCACTTTCGAAACTGGGGATTTTTTCTGTTAATTCAACCCAAATAATAAAGTTACTAATAGTAAATAAATACGAATTCACCTCCAAGAAATTATAATTTTAAATCAAAGTAGTGTTTGTTGTTGTTTCATTTTTTTTTTTCTGTTTATTTCTGTTGGCTTTTTTGTTTGCTTGTTTGTTTTTTTTTAGCATGCTTTTGAAATAATAATTTTTTTTTTAGCATGCTTTAGAAATTATAAATTTTTAATCAAAATTTGTTTAGTTTGTCTCGCAAAAATTCCAGCCCTCAGAATTTTAAATAAAAGTCTGTTTTTGTTTATATTTAGCTTACCCGAGTCGTTGACATTTGAGGAGATTGCAAAAGTCAGTCCAACCAAAGTGCAATGGAAGGACCTCGCTCTGGAAAAATTTTGAGTGAATTTTATAGACAAATTCTTTTTATTTTGGGCTGAATTAACAGAAAAATCCTATAATAGCATTAAATTAAATTATATTAGATTTTTATTTTATGTCAGATTGATTAGAAAAGACTAAGATTTTCAGATTTGTAAAAATACGTATCTGCCTTTCACAAAGAGAAAGGCATTAGTTTTTTTTTGTTGTTTTTGTTTTTTTCCTAATGGAAATAAAAAAATTGTCTTTCATTAAAATTGGGTATCAGCAACTCTTCATAGAAAATAAATTACAATTACTTTAATAAAACTTTAAAAATTAGAATACATAGAAAATTCACCTTTCGAATTAGTCACGATTAAAATGAATTAGGGTTAAAACCACAGCCGGCCTTAAGGTTTTTGGCACCCCGGGTAAACTGAACTTCTGTAGCGGATAAGAAATTAATTAAAATCAACTCTCTTCTTCTTGAACAAAAATTCACAATGACGTGTGACATCCTGGTTTTCCTAAATAGAAAAAGGTTTGACTATCTGCTTAACGAAAAAGTCAAACCCAGATTTGGCAAGTAGGTGTTCCAATGACTTTTGATGAATGGGAGCGACTTGTAAGACTTGGAAGGACTTAGCGATCCAATGTGAAATTCAAAAAAACTATATAAATGACCTCGGCGTCGGTCAAGAGTCAGATAGAAGCAGCGAGAAAAACAACACTAAAATGTAACTTTCAACTTCAAACGACTCGGACATTGTCCCCCCTCTCTTTTTCCTTATTTATTTCAACAATTACTACTAAAACATTTTGTACGAACTCTACTCTTAACTTCTTAATGTTTCTAATTGTACATTAACTCTTACAACTTATGTTAGTCTTTCTATTTAATAAATTTCTATTTTAACATTCAAAATGTATATTTTATTATTCTAACCTGCCGACGATGAAAAACCTGATGGTTATAACTCTGTATAAATCTTGTAAGCTGTAGGGAGTTCGGTTAAGTCTGACACAAGGCCGAATCAAAGAAACATTAACAATATACAACTAAACAATTTACAATATGCAACTAAATACAAACTAATAAAAACATTCATTACACCCCACAAAAAAACATTCTTTTTTTAGCCTTTAGACCTGCACATCTTTTCATTGCACCCCCTAAACTTATCTTAACAGGTAGACGGACATTTTTGTACCTCTGGTAATTTATTAAAATACTTAGCCTATTTTCTTAAGAGTTGACTAATTGCAAACCAACTTTTAATTATTCAAAAAGAGTTAAAAGATAATTAACAGTGTGGTGATACCGATCAAAGCGAGGGGCCGGATGTTTGCCCTCAGAGATCCAGAAAGAAAATGACCAAAACTGGTCTTTGCGCACCCGGTTCCACGCATATGTTCCGGCAGAAATCCAAAAATTAATAAATATCAAATTCCTGTTCACGAGCCTACGCGAATTTTATTTATCATCCAATGGGAAGCCCGGAATTAAATACGGGTTTGAATTCCCAAATGACTTGCTGGGACCCACAAAGACGAAATAAGAAGCCGACACAAAAAGCATCGTTAGTTGAGAAAGTACGAGCGTAATTAGCACGTCCCTTGACCTCATCAAGCGATCCACTATTCTCGCTTTGCCTTTCCTTCTCATCTTCTTCTTCGCTGTCCCTGAGCTACTTACCCGACCAAAGGAGCGGAGACATCAGACATTCTTAACTGACAAACGCTCACACATACATATGCACAAACTCTCTTCTCAGCATTTATTGCTATGAACATTTTAACGTCCTTTGAACCCATCCTAAAGACATTATTTTATTTGTAAAATAAAAAAAACCTTAACTGATATCTGTGTATATATATATATATATATATATATATAAAATGTTGTTTCTATACTCAATTTGATTTTCTTGTTTTATAACCCCTTTTATAACTTATAGTGGGCTATCTACTAACGAGGCCAAATTCATTTAATCTGCTTCAACACACGACTACGCTTCACTAGAACGGATAACCCACTATAACATAACACCTCTGTTAACAAAAATACAACTACAAATAAGAGAATCATAACACTATTAGATAAGTATACTACTGGAAACAAGATAAAATTCTTAAAAATAACTCACACCATTTAAACTTCTGATTAATGCATGAAACTCGAATAATTTTCAATTTTGGAAATATTTTTTTAAAACTGCTAATCTATCATTGCATTTGTAATAGAAATAAACTTGTATTTTGTAAAATTTTATTCCTTTTTAAAAATTTGTGAATACTACTTATGCTTCTTGTAAAATTGAAGATAATTGCCTTTAAACTAGGTACCTCTACTCATTTTCGATAATTAATTTTTAAATTGAATTTTTAAAAGAAAAACGTTTTCTTGTAACTCGTATTTTAGTTTTAATTGAAACTTCAAATACTTTGTATTTCAAACAGAAATTATATTGATTGGAATCTAAAATTTTGAGATACTTTTTAAATTCTTTTTTTAAAAATTTGGCCATTTTTGAGCAATCGACACATCTGTAAACAAAAGTCGATATCAGTTTGACAAAAATTGCAAAAAAAAATATACATCTTTGACACTTTTTTAATTAACAAATTTAAAGTTAAATTAATCTGATTTCCACAAATATTGTTTGTAACTTGAAATTTCGAATAAAAACTGTTTCTTAAACACAGTATGTTGTTTTTTCTGACCTTTCCTCGTATTTTTGACAAGTGATGACAGCCATATAGATGAAAGATGGCGACCGGAATTGACGAAATTGTGCAAGACTTTTCTCTGCAAGGAGAAGAAACCATGAAACACATGGCCTTTTAACGTACACAGAAATTACCATACAAAAAAAAACCTTCAAATACACAAAAAAGTATTTTAAAACACGACGGTTTTTATTAAACATTTCAATTTTTATTAGTAAATATTCTTCTTTTTATGTACCTTGTCCTTTTAGAACGTAGGCGGTCATGGCTTTCTACGTCACCCTATCTCTGGTGGCTCTTAGCACGCTTTCTCCTGTAAAGTCTCGCAGACCCCGTTCTGTTATCTACCTGCTCAAGCCCTTCAAATATGTTTTCCACTGCTTTCCTCTGTCTCTTTTTACTTCTATCTAGTCTATTAGTATCAGGTTCACCAAGTACTCCTTCCGCCTGATCTGTCCTAGGAACTTTAGCTATCTCTTCCTGATGTTCAGTATTAATTTCCTTTTCGTTTCCATTCTTTCCAACACCTCGTCATTGCTCACATGCTCGGTCCACGATATCCGCAGCATCCTTCTGCAGAACCACGTTTCAGCTGCTTCAAGTTTTCCCTTCATCTTTGTTGATATTGTCCAACATTCACTACCATATTGAAGAACTGACATCACATAGCAATCCAGTACTCCCTTCTTTGTTCCTAGAGAAAGTTTCCTGTGTCTTAATACTTTACTCAACGTCTGGAACGCGTCCTTTGCCATGCCAATTCGCATTTGGATCTCTGTGTCGCACTTTGCATCTTCAGTTAGAACACTCTCCAGATATTTAAATTATCGTACCGGCTTGATTTTAAAATCCACACCCCACCTGTATTTGGCACTTTGGGCTGCTCTTTTTGCTGATGACCATGCATTCGGTTTTCTTGCATTAGTCAATATAATCTTTACTTAATAAGCTACCGCCAACAAATCTTTCAACTATTTTAAAAATATTTTTGAAATTATATAAATCATGAAAAAATTTAAAATTCTTTTAAAATTTCAGTATTAATCGAAAGAAAAATTTCCTTCAGACAATAATGTCCTCAATATATATTATTTATTAAAACAATTAAAAGTTTATCAAATTAAATGATGGCATAGTTTTATTGCATATTTTATTTTACTGTTGAGAGTCAGTTAAGTGCCATACGTGATACACGCTTGGGCGATCATGTCTCGAAAGAGACATGACTGACCGAGCAGAAGATTATCCCGCAGTAGGTTGCCATTGCTTTCTGCGGTAGACTGGTTGCCGACCAAGGCTATAGAACCCAATCTGTACTGCTATTTAACCCATAACTGGAAGGAAGAGACGGATTAATACCTTTCCTAAGGGTATTTGCGTGTAAGTGAATACAATGTATTCAACTGGAATTCGAACTCGGCTCCCCGGTTTCTCGTTCCGAGCCGATATCCATGGAACCACAACGCACATCTGCTGAGAGTAGATGTTTAGAAATAAAGGCAAAATGTTTTAAAAAAAGTAATAGATGGTTTATATTCTCCAAGGAGTCCTGCTTTTAACTAACAAAACGAATTGGCGCAAGTTGCATTTTGTGGATAGAGGGGCCGCAAGGCACATTATTCGCTTTGTGGTGGGGCGCGATGTTGCTCAGCACGGCACTGCGGGTCGTAGTATAATATAAAGTCTTAGGTCCTTTCTTCTTTTTTTTTTGGTAGGTCGGCGACAGGGTGAGAAAGAGGAAATAAAAGAAATAGTAGTTAGCGTGTTGTGTTGTTATTGTTCTTCTCTTTGGCGGGATGTAGTGAAAAAGAAGAAAAGAAAGTTGGCAGTAGAGGCGAGACGTGACCGAATCAGCTCGAAGATTCTTCCTTACATTGTGGCGAGATTACCGCTGACTGCTTCGAAATTTCTTTTGTTACATTGCCACGCGGTCCGTCAGCTAACCTCTCCCATGTCGGACTGATTTTGACTGGTCAGCGACGTGGTTTAAATGGTGAATCTGGTCATGTGACTGAATCCAAATGGCATTTTCTTCTTGAGACGTGAAAAAACGTTTGACTGACGTCAAATACGAATTTTCTATTTGCTATCCAATCAGGATCCAGAATTTTACATTTTGCACTGACTGGTGAATTTTTCTTGGTCTGGTTTTTTTCCAAAATGCTCTTAGTCATTTGGATCCGATTTTGCGGGTATGCAATTTTACTTTTAGTTGATGGATGATATAGGTTTAGTATCCTATAAAGTACTATGAAAAGCTAACGATTCAATTTTTATAATTAAACTTACTGTTCTGTATTTGAAATGGGGAATTCAAAATTCAGTTTAATGTCATCTTAACGTATGGGATTGAAACGCAATATTTGAAATTTGACTCGTATGTTTTACTTTCTTTCTTATCAATAAAAAGGTTTCTTTCTTTCTCCATTTGGATAAATCTATCCAATTCCTTTTTGTCTGACGAAAGTTTTATTTTTTAAAGTATGAATTTTATAGATAATTTTATAAAAGATTATCATCTTGTTACGGAGTCCGGAACTCCGTAAACGAGTAAACATTATAAATCGTTTTCGTGGAATTGAAGTTGGAAATAAGACAACAATGACGCTTAAATAAAACCAACAATGAATTGTATTAACGATCAGTTTACAAAGTTGATGTTAAGCATGCAAATAGTAGAAGGAAAAGTTGTTTCCCTTGTCAAGTTAAGAATCATGAAAGAGTCAATAATTGAATAATGTCGCTGAAAGAAGGAAAGAATGAAATGTACATTGTTATATCCCGGGAAGGAACATCAGGGAAAAGAATAGTGTATGAATAATACTTAACACTGAAGATAGATTAGAAGAGATTTATTATACAACAGTACAATAAACCAATAGCCGTACAAGAACAATCAACGAATAGTAACAGGAATAACGTTCAAGTAGCAAATGTCTCCGTCTAGTGACGTATGCGTTCGTCTAGTGACGTATGCTGACAGTCACGGTCTTTTATAGACTAGACCATATCCATTCCAGGGTAGAATAGGAAGTTCCTCTACAACATACATACTGTTGGATTGACGAAAGTTCCGACTGGATGATGTGAGTGATTTGTGCACGTGTGTTTCAGAAATAAATAGCAGCTAATTGCGTCCTGCAATTAGTGCGGGTGTGTGAGAACGAGTTAGGTAAGATTGAGAAACATGACCCCACGATAGCATGGCGCTATCGCGGGCAGCTGAAACTGCCAACAGCCTTGCTTGGAACTCGAACTGGAACAGAGTGCTCTAACACGTGTGTCCCCGCTTTTTATAAGAAACGCGGAAAAAGCAAAGGAACTTCCCGTGATGGTCACGTGAAGGAAGAAACGCGTGAGACAGAAGTAGTGCATGAATATGTATGTACATGTGTGCGTAATATGGGTGAACTCCGTGGAAATACACGTGAATCCCATCATCTCTTTAAAATATTCTCGCAATAAATTATCACCAATGGATTCGTAAATTTTCCATTTTATTTTCATTATAATACTCAGTTAAATTCTAACACTGAGTTCTCATCGGATTACGTAGAATTTACCTTATTAATTACCAAGGATACCGCTTAAATATATATAATTATAATGTTCATTCAAGCATGTTTTTTGAATAATCTGGACATATTATGTAAATTTTATTTTATTTCAATCCTTTTGAATTCTCAGGTCGAATTAAGGTTGACAGTATATTCATGAAGGAAGGCGCCGTAGTTTTTGTTTCTTTCTTTTAATTTACACAACCAATTTAAACAAAAACTTAAAATTCTCGAAGCCCTCTATATAAGAGACATACAACCAACACTAAACAAGGTCATTTATATAAATATACCAACAAAGTTTCAAAATGTCCATAATAGCAATATTTTTAAAAGTATAATTATATAAAAATATTATAAATTAAAAATCCCCCTAAAGATAAAGACATAAAAAACATCAGAGCTTTAACAGTTAATTTTAAAAATTAATTATAGCAACACGCGACTCGCATTTATTTACGGAAAATCACAAGTATCAATTACATTAATGTTTGTCTTAGCAATTCACCCCTGAAGATGATCTCAGATAAGATCGAAAGTACTTCGGAAAATAAAATTAAAGAAAATAAAATTACGGCTCATTACTTAATGAATTTAATATCAACATTAAGAAGTCGAATAAAGAATTCAAATGGCTTAAAATAAAAATACACATATGTCCAGATTATTCAACCAAACCTGCTTGAATATATATATATATATATATATATATATATATATATATATATAGTATGAAATATACTCACTCATTTAATTGGTGTGTCTTTCGTTCTATGACATCATGTTGGCTCTGCACATTCAGTTATTTTGTTTTGATTGTACATTGATCTACTGTCTGCTGGTCCAACCAAGCACCTCTTTTACGTGTGAACATATATATATATATATATATATATATATATATATATATATATGCTCACACGTAAAAGTTTTAGTAGTTTTTCCTATATATATATATATATATATATATATATAGGAAAAACTACTAAAAAGTTGTAACTTTAAAAATGTATTTTTCTGACAGTATTTATTTATTTCTATTATTATATTTGATATTTCAGACCGTCCTCGGCCTTTCATCAGAAACAAATGATTTCAAAATTTAAATTAGAAACGTTTTTCGCCAGAGCGTTCCTGAAGAGATTGTTTCCATCACGTGACGCAGAAAGCGACAGATTTTTTTTAAATATTCGTAAACGTAAACCGATCTTTAATAATACTTATAAATTTTGTTTTAGAGAAAAATCTTAACTATTGAAATATTTATAAAGATTCAAAACACCTAAATCCCTATTTAACCCTAGCCTGTGTGTATTTAATTTTAAAATCCAGTATTTTTCTTTCTTTCTGCGTGAGTGTGTAGAACTAAAATCGGAGTCTATTAAGTAAACATTTGCACTTTGCAGTTTTCTAATGTGTGTCCCGGTTGATTGAAGTGTTGGGCTATGGGGGAATATTGGTTGTTATGGCGTATGCTAAGTTTAATTATTGAAACGGAATCTAAAACTCTCTCTCTCTCTCTATATATATATATATATATATATATATGCGTGTGTATATTGAGGCAGTAGATAATTATCTAAACATGTATTGTTGAATATAACTGACAATGAATTTTTGATGTTTAATAATGAGCCGTTTTACACATAGTATTTTGGCTTTAATTTCTGGTGAAAATAAAAACAAAAACTGTCCAATATTTGGATATGTTTTTTTTTATTACGCTGGTTCTAAGCTTCCAACTCAAAAGAGCTATCTTCAGAGTGGCTGTGAGGACGTTAACATAAAGATATGTTGGATAATTTTTGTCTTGATTGTTTATTATATTTAACAACATATGTTTATACATATAATTTCATTTTTTTTTTTTGAAGAGTAAAAATAGTGGAAATAAACTACTTTGTAATTTGGATGCTTAATTTTTTGTTTTAAATTTTGAGTTATAATTATTTTTTTATTTTTGCGTATCGCCATGAACTTTCTATAATCGTCATGCTTAGAGAATTTATATATAACAAATTATAAATCTATTTCGTCTCAATATGAAATCTGCCAGGGCTGATTAAGTAGGTCTCGCTTTTGCTCCCAGAAAGAACCTTCAATTTGTGATGGATTGGAGTAAGAAACGGCTCGTAAATTTTAATGCTTCCAAAACGAAGCTGCTCTCGTATAACCCCCATAGAAAAACTTTATCTTTCATTAATATAGATCACACTAGTCTTCCCGAAAGCAATACACCGCGCCTCCTCGGCCTCTTTCTCATCCGGTCTCAAGTAGGATGAATGCAGTGAATCAATAGCTACATCTACTGCTAAGAAGGCTGGGTCTCTGTGCTGAGTCAGAATCTATCTTGCACTTTTAAAAATCTATAATTCGTCCGTGCATGGAATACTGTTGGTGTTCCTGCTGTTCATCTCGGGGTTTTTGCTTTTTCCTTTTTTCTGTTTTTTCTAGTTTTCACGTTTTTCTGTTTTTTCTATGTTTTTCCGTTTTTTCTTTATCTGCTTTTTACCCGTTTTTTCCTATTTTGTTCTGTTTTTCCTGTTTTTTTCTTTTTTTTCTGTTTCTGTTTTTTCTGTTTTCCTATTTTTTTCTGCTTTTCTGTTTTTTTCTTTTTTATGTTTTTCCGGTTTTGTTTTCTGTTTTTTTATTTTTTGGTTTTCTGTTTTTTCCCTGGTTTTCTGTTTTTTCCCTGGTTTTCTGTTTTTTCCCTGGTTTTCTGTTTTTTCCTGGTTTTCTTCCTGATTTTCTGTTTTTTCCTGTATTTTTCTGGTTTACTGTTTTCCTGTTTCTTCTGGTTTTCTGTTTTTTTTTTCTGGTTTTATGTTGTTGTTTTTTTCTGTTTTTTTTTCTCTGGTTTTCTGTGTTTTTTTTCTCTGGTTTTCTGTTTGATTGTTTTTTTTCCTGGTTTTCTGTTTTTTTCTGGGTTTTTTTCTGTTTTTTTGTTTTTTTCTGGTTTTCTGTTGGTTTTTTTTTCTGGTTTTCTGTTGGGTTTTTTTCTGGTTTTCTTTTTTTTCGTTGGTTTTTTTTCTGGTTTTCTTTTTTTTCGTTGGGTTTTTTTTCTGGTTTTCTGTTGTTTTTTTTCTGGCTTTTCTGTTGTTTTTTTTTCTGGTTTTCTGTTGTTTTTTTTTTCTGGTTTTCTGTTGTTTTTTTTTCTCTGGTTTTGTTTTTTTTTCTGGTTTTCTTGTTTTTTTTTTGTTTTTTTTTTGGTTTTCTGTTGTTTTTTTTTTCTGGTTTTCTGTTGTTTTTTTTTCTGGTTTTCTGTTGTTTTTTTTTTCTGGTTTTCTGTTGTTTTTTTTCTGGTTTTCTGTTGTTTTTTTTTCTGGTTTTCTGTTGTTTTTTTTCTGGTTTTCTGTTGTTTTTTTCTGGTTTTCTGTTGTTTTTTTTCTGGTTTTCTGTTGTTTTTTTCCTGGTTTTCTGTTTTTTCTGGTTTTCCTGGGGTTTTTTTCCTGGTTTTCTGTTTTTTCTGGGGGGGGGGTTTTTTTCCTGTTTTCTGGTTTTTTCTGTTTTTTTCTCTGCTTTTTGGTTTTTTGTTTTTTTCTGTTTTTTTCTGTTTTTCTGTTTTTTTCTGCTTTTTCGTTTTTTTCTGTTTTTTTCTTTTTCTTTTTGTTTTTCTGTTTTTTTCTGTTTTTCCTGGTTTTCTGTTTTATTTTGTTTTTTTTTTTCCTGGTTTTCTGGGGGGGGTTCTGTTTTTTCCTGGTTTTGTGTGTTTTTTTTTTCTGTTTTCTTTTTTCTGGTCTTCTGTTTTCTTTTTTCTGGTCTTCGTTTTCTTTTTTCGGTTTTCTTTTTTCTGGTTTTCTTTTTTCTGGTTTTCTTTTTTCTGTTTTCTTTTTTCTGTTTTCTTTTTTCTGTTTTCTTTTTTCTGGTTTTCTGTTTTTTCCTGTTTTTTCCTGGTTTCCTGTTTTTTCCTGTTTTTTTCTGGTTTTCTGGTTTTTTCCTGTTTTTTTCTGGCTTTCTGTTTTTTTTGTTTTGTTTTTTTTCCTGTTTTTTTTCTGTTTTTTCCCCTGTTTTTTCTGGTTTTCTGGGGTTTTTTGTCTGGTTTTCTGTTTTTTTTTCTCTCTGGTTTTCTGTTTTTTTGTTTTTTTTTCTCTCTGGTTTTCTGGGGTTTTTTTTTCTGGTTTTCTGGGCTTTTTTCTGGGTTTTTTTCCTGGTTTTCTGTTGGGTTTTTTTTTTCTGGTTTTCTGTTTTTTTCCTGTTTTTTCTGTTTTTCTGGTTTTCTGGGGGGTTTTTTGGGTTTTTTTTCTGTTTTTTTCTCCTGTTTTTTTCTGGTTTTCTGTTTTTTTCTGGTTTTCTGTTTTTTTCTGTTTTTTTTTTTCTGGTTTTCTGGGGGTTTTTTTCTTGGTTTTTCTGTCCTTTTTTTCTATTTTTCTTTTCTGTTTTTTTCACTAAGAATTTTCACGGTTTCTGATCTGGTGAGCTTTATTCACTGATGATCTGCCCTTCAACGTTTACTCGTGCAACTAGATTGGCAACTATGTCCCACCCTTTTACTGTCGTAACCGCCAATTCTGCTGTATTAGTGGAAGTCCCTTCCTCGTGCTTACTTCCATGATAGCTACAATCTCCAAAAGTATAACTGCAATGTCAATTGCCATCTTCTATCTTTACCCGTTCTATAACATCATCTATGTCGTTTTCTTTTCCCTCTTCCATCTCGACTCATTGTAATCCCCTGAGCGACAGTGGCAATACTGCCTTGCTTGGGGTGAAATGATTATAAAAAATAAATTATAAGTAAATAAAGATAATTTACTTTGCAGAATGATTTATAAATGAATAAATTATAAATTATTGAATTAAAAATAAGTTATAAATAAATGATTATAGAAATTATAAATTCAAAATTTATAAAATTTAAGTCGTCATGTATTTTCTCAAATGGCTTTGTGATACGCATTTTAAATACTTGATTTTAATGTAAATTTCGATTCTAATTGAAAGATAATGGCCGAAAACTAATACGAAATTGCAGAAAAATTAATATTATGCAACCACTAATTCCACAAAAAATATTTGAAGTTTTAATCAATTATTTTTTAAAATACGGGTCGATTTTTACGTCTGTTCACACTTGATATTACATCATTTTTTTTTAATGAAATATATGGTTAGGTTTTGAAGGCTATCACAATGCGTTTAGTAAAATAAAATAAGGTAAATAAGTTGTTGGATATCACCTACATTAATATTTCGAGATTAAAATCTCATCTTCAGAATGTTAGGGAGCTTGTTTGAGTCCGCGAATTTCAACAAATGGTCATTCCTGGCTGCTGTTGTTAATTTTAGTCGTGTGTGTGTGTGTGTGCGCATGGTGTGTATATGTGATTGATAATTAGGATCTTTATGGTCTGATAGTATCAGTCTGCTTTGATATGTGTTGACCTGACCGTTAGTTTGACTTTGGCCAAAGCGGATGAGGACCTTTTGTGGCTATATTGTGTGTGTGTGTGTGTGTGTGTGTGTGTGTATACATACGTATACTTCTTGTATTTCATTTTACTTTATTTTGTGTTTGTGATCTTCATAGTATTTTTGTAATTATTTTTTGAAATTTTTTAATTTTTATTTTTATATGATTTTTTCTAACGAACATCATAGTGTAATGATATATATATCCGAGTGAGTATATAATGAGGAGAGAAAAAAGAAAAAAAATTTCCGTCCAAAACATTAATTTAAAACAGTGCTCGATATATGGTGTATAGAGCCGTGAATATTTATTATAAATTATGTTTTAGAACATGTACATAATTTCATGTACATGTTCTAAAACATAATTTATATTTATATATATATATATATATATTTAAGACAAAATTGGATGACCTTACTCCTAATAAAAAAATATACAAGAAATATCGAAAACTTAAGTGAGCAGAAATATACCCCACTCAATTTTTTTTCCACAGATTTCTAATAAAATAACCTGTTCAGTATAAGTAGGAAAAAATTCGTTTGAACCGAATAATTCCCTGATTTTATTGCAAATACTTTAAAACGTCGGGTAGCGATTTTTGCTTTTATATCGGGGAAAAAAAGTATCCATTTTTGTATGACGGTTTTTTTTTTTAAATGGTGGTGGTTTATTTCTTTTTGTGACTTATTTCTTGTCAAATTCTGAAATATTTTGGTCAGAAATGTTGCATTCAGACTTCGGTTTCTAGGTCAATAGAAAGAATTGAAATAAATTATGCAGAATTTCCAAAGCTATTTTCTGCATTTATTTCGAATGCCTCAGAATACGAGACAAGGAAAAAAAAATATATTTCAATGTTTCGTATGAAAAAAAAAAATGATTTCCAGCCATAGAACATACATTTTTGCAGATCATCGGATCAATAAAAAATATTTTTATATATTAGCGAAGTTTCTCTGTCTGCTCTAAATTCTCTTGGACAACGCAATTCCCAGACGGCTATAAATAGATGAAACACCTCTGTTTCCGCCTACCTAACTCCCTGAATAATCGTGACACTCTAACAAATACAGGCTTAGTATCAATGCCAATCCTGACGCTACTGTTACAGTCGATAACAAAAGTGTCGATGGACATTTGTAAGACTTCCAGGTAAAAACAAAGAACCGAGGCCCGGGAATAAAATTCTTAGCCAAGGGAAACAACTCTATAGAGACTCATTTTAAAAGTGCCTTCCCTTGGATATTTCTCTGGTCAAATTTTGTGGGAAGTTGTGTTAAATGTAATTTTAATTCAGATGATTCTCCGACAGAATGGTAAAATAAGGCAATTTTTCAAGTTCTTATTTTGAAATGCTTCGCCGATCAAAACAAAGACAGCAGAAAAACTGATTTTATTTTGACTAAATATATATTAGGAAGGGGTTCACATTTTTAATCAAAATTAGATTTTTACATGTTTTTTAAACTTAACGTGGACCATCTCCTCTTGTTAAAATAGATTTGGTCGAGATAAAATATCGTATTTTTTGTTTTGTTTTGTTTAGCTCATTTCATCAGACCACACTATATTTTTGTTCCATTCGGTATAAATATTTTCCCTGAATGGAAAATATTTATACCGAATGGAACGTTAAGTTTTCCTTTTATTTATATATACACACTCTCGATCATAATTATTAGGCAATCCCAGTTCCTTAAAAGAAATGATGTATTTCATACTACTTTAAAGTGGATAATTCTAAATGAAAATAGAATGGTTTTTTTGTTGTTGTTGTTATTACTTTGCAAAATTTTACAAGGCAAGGAAGCAAAGATGAACTCATCTGAATCACCCTAAATTTTCTTCATTCTTTCATTGATGAAACTGCAATATAGGTAATTATTAAATATTTATAAATTCATTTAATTCACATATTATTGTGCAATATTAACAAAAGAACCATTCTATTTTCATATACAATTATTCACTTGGCAATAAATACTAAAAAATAGGATGAAACACATTATTTTTTTAAAACACTGGGGTGGCTTAATAACTGTGTGTGCTGTGTCATGCTTCTAAATGTTCAAATATAAATATATTGCAAAGACCATATTTATAAAAAGAAATGGCAAGAAAAAGCTTTTTATCACCTAACGTCCGCTATATTGACCTTGTGCTTAAAGAAAGTCAAAATCGGATTTTGCAAGTACGTGCTAAATTGATTCTTGACCAATGGGAGCAACTTGCAAGACTTGAGGACTTCGAGACAGTGCGAAAAAAATCTAATGACAATAAGAGGGCCCTGATCTCAGTCAGTCAGATGAAAACAGCAAGAAAGACAAAACTAAATACTAACTTGAACTTCAAATCAACCTGAAGATAAGGTCAGGTCGCACCTTGTTCTCTTTCTCCTTCTTTCTCGTGTACTAGTTTCTTTTAATTGTTATTCTCCATCCAAAGACATTCCTACTGAATAAATACATACATATACTTTCAACAATTACTACTACGAACATTTTCTACAATTCTTGATACCTTTAACTTTCTCAATGAACATGAACTCTATTTTTAGCTTCTTAATAATGTTTCTAATTGCACATAAACTCCTACAACTTCACTTTATCTTTCCTTTTAATAAATTTCTGTTTTAAAAGGCAAAATGTACAGTGGATATCGGCTCGGAACGAGAAACCGGGGAGCCGAGTTCGACTTCCAGTTGAATCCATTGTATTCACTTACATGCAAATATCTCTTCCTTCCAGTTATGGGTTAAATAACAGGACAAATTGGGTTCTATAGCTTTGATCGGCAACCAGTCTACTGCAGAAAGCAATGGCAACCTACTGCGGGATAATCTTCTGCCTAGTCAGTCATGTCTCTTTCGAGACATGATCGCCCAAGCGTGTATCACGCATGGCTCTTAACTGACTGACTGAATATAATAGTTGGAATAATGATTAAGGCTTCTACTGGTCATAAAGTGGAGGTCAGTTTAGTACTTCATAACAATAGGAAACCGATCCCCCACTAATTACTACATAATAATATAATACATTTCTTTCCCCTCTAGCTATGAGTCAAATAACAGGACAGTTTGGGTTCTATAGCCTTGGTCGGCAACCAGTCTACCGCAGAAAGCAATGGCAACCTACTGCGGGATAATCTTCTGCCTAGTCAGTCATGTCTCTTTCGAGACATGATCGCCCAAGCGTGTATCACGTATGGCTCTTAACTGACTGACTGAATATAATAGTTGGAATAATGATTAAGGCTTCTACTGGTCATAAAGTGGAGGTCAGTTTAGTACTTCATAACAATAGGAAACCGATCCCCCACTAATTACTACATAATAATATAATACATTTCTTTCCCCTCTAGCTATGAGTCAAATAACAGGACAGATTGGGTTCTATAGCCTTGGTCGGCAACCAGTCTACCGCAGAAAGCAATGGCAACCTACTGCGGGATAATCTTCTGCCCAGTCAGTCATGTCTCTTCCGAGACATGATCGCCCAAGCGTATATCACGTATGGCACGTAACTGACTGACATGTAAGAAAAAGGCTAAAAATAAAGGAAGTATTATTAATCAAAAGAAAAACCAACACTGAACAATATC
Source organism: Ascarosepion bandense (assembly GCA_037127315.1). NCBI lineage: Eukaryota > Metazoa > Mollusca > Cephalopoda > Sepiida > Sepiidae > Ascarosepion > Ascarosepion bandense. The sequence goes on along the minus strand of JBBBDQ010000387.1, from coordinate 4,358,060 downwards.
AACTATGAACTCGGCCATAATGTACTCATTGTGTTTAGAATATCAAACAGTCTAGTGACTCTGCATACATACTTGACTTAGTCTGTATATTCAGTTAAAAGTAAAATAAAAGTCATCCTTGATAATGGCTAAAGGTATAGCCGAAAGCACTTGGATAAATAAAACATTCAGATGCTTTTTATATAATTTATGTTCTTGAAAAATAAAGAATTATAAATTATATAAAAAAAAACTTAACAATAGCACCTTGTCCGTTTGTTTGTTTTTTTGTTTTTTTTAATGAAACGTGCATAGAAGAGAGATTGATGTGTAAATACACTAATATATATTGTTTTTAGATAAGAGCTTTGGGTTAAAGTGCTCAATATCAGGGATAAAGCATATGTAAATATAAATGTGAACCTTGAGGTCTCCTTTATGCTTAAACAATATCCGTAAGAACACAGCTGAGTGTTGACTGCAATGTACACACACACACACATATATATATATATATATATAAGCATCATCGCTATATATATATATATATATAAGCATCATCACTATATATATATATATATATATAAAAGCATCATCGCTATATATATATATATAAGCATCATCACTATATATATATATATAATATATAGCATCATCACTATATATATATATATAATAAGCATCATCACTATATATATATATATATAAGCATCATCACTATATATATATATATATATATACATATCATATATATATATATATATATATAAGCATCATCACTATATATATATATATATATATAAGCATCATCACTATATATATATATATATATATATATAAGCATCATCACTATATATATATATATATATATAAGCATCATCACTATATATATATATATATATAGTGATGATGCTTAGTGTCAAGATTGCTGGGTTTTTTTTTTTTCAGGAGTTTACTGGTGGAAAGGTATTTTTGGCAAGCAGGTTTTTGTCAAAGTGCTTTTTGTTGAAATTAGGATAAAGCATTAATAGAATTAATGTGGAAATTTTGTCACTTGACTGAGCCGAGTTAAAGCTGATATGGTGAAGGCATTATTGTGATGCCTTCACTCTTCAAAGTTTTTTTGTTTTATTTATTTATTTATTTATATATATATATCTCCATTAATATATCAACGTTATGTTGATGATACCTTTTCTTTATTTTACAACGCTTCAGATGCTGAGCGTTTTTTAGTTCAGTTGAACTCCTTACATCCCTCTCTTCAGTTCACTATGGAGACAGAGAGGGATGGATGTCTTTCTTTTTTGGATGTCTTTGTTCAGCGACGGGATGATGTTTTCGTGACATCTGTGTTTCGCAAACCAACTTTTACCGGTTTGCACACTAATTGGAACTCTTTTGTTCCTAAGTCCCGCAAAATTGGTCTTATAGAAACTTTGGTTCACCGTGCCCTCAATATTTGTTCCCCTATGTGTTTGAGCAGCGAACTATTGCGCTTGCAAAGTATCTTTGAAGCGAATGGTTACCCAACCATTAAACGGATTATTGATCGTAAGATCAAACGGTTTAAGGAACCAAAAATCGAAGGACCGAGTCGCTGTCCATTGGACTTAAAATTACCCTGGCTTGACAGAAAATGTCAAACTGTTACTGACAAAGTTTCGGCGTGTGTTTCGTCCTGTTATTATTCAGTACAGTTGCGTGTTGTTTTCCATACTAGACCTGTTTTTCCATCCTTCGTCAAAGACAGGTTATCCTATTTTCGAAAAAGTTCCGTTGTTTATAAATTTAAATGCTGTTGTGATGCGGCATACATAGGACGAACCAGTCATAGGTTGGAGACGCGGGTCTCGCAACACGTCCCTGCGAATATACGTTCTGGCAGCCCTATCAGTACTATAAGAACAAACCAACCTGTCCTGGATTAAGCGATCGGCCAACACTTGTTGGACAATTCAGCGTGGGCCTCCGCGTACGAGGACAGTTGGTCTTCTGTCTTGCACATTGCTCGTTCATCATATCATCTACGGGTTTTGGAGGCTATTTGCCTGAAAATCCAGCGACCGAGCCTGTGCAGACAAAAAGAGCATTTCTTTCGCTCCTTGCAGTTACTGGAGAGTCTGTGAGTGTAACATTTTTCTTTTTTAAATCATTCTTGTGGAATTAAATTTACAACCCCCCCCTCACATTTTAATGTTTTTCATTAAAGTTTATTTTTAAACGAATTTCACTTTCTCCCAGTACTGTGAGTAATTCCCCTTTTGATAGTGTCTTCGTTCTAGCCCTATTCATAATTTTGCCAACGAAGCCCTTGAAAAGTGTTGGCCGAAAGGTTCCTCGAGTTTGGGATAAGTATGACGTCTTTTCTTTTTAGAGCAATATATATATATATATATAGTGCTGTGCAAAAGTATTAGGACAAGAACTATTTTATCTTTTATGAGGCATATTGACAGAAAATAAACAATTTAAGTAATTTTGTTTGATTTAGTCAAGAAATGCTTTAACAACAAAAAAATACTTGTTACAAAATAAATTTAATATTTAGTCTAATAGCCTTTTGCTTTGATCACAGCCTTCATTCTGTCAGACATTGACATCACAAGCTTCTTCAATGTATCTAATGGTATCTCCTGCTAAGTAGCTTGTATTTGTTCCCAAAGTGTGTCTTGCGAAATAACATTAGATTTATCAATTTTTTTATCCAAGTATCTCATAGATGTTCAATAGAGTAGTTTCAAAATAACTTGTTTAATAGAAAATAGGAAAAATTAAATATAACTTCATTTTAATACATTTTTTTACACTTAGTTTCAAATAATCAATAATTATCAACAACTCACTTGGCTTTTCACCCTGTATTTGAATTTCAGTGATGTTTTTAGGAAAATCACCCCTGTCCTAATACTTTTGCACACTACCGGTAGTGTGCAAAAGTATTAGGACAGGGGTGATTTTCCGGTAGTGTGCAAAAGTGTGAAGACAGGGGTGATTTTAAACTTTATTTTGATGCCTCATACAAATAGTTTTTGTCCTAATACTTGTGCACAGTACTATATATATATATATATATATATATATATATATATATATATATATAAACAATCCATACATTCAATTAAAAGTAAAAATAAAATCCTTCTTGATAATGGCTAAAAATATAACCGAAAGCACTCAGACATACAGAACATTCTGACAGTTTTGACATAATATATGCCAAGAAGAAAATTATTAGAACACACAAAAATAAAATAAAATCACGGTACCTTGTCAGTTGTTTTTAATGTTGTTTATTATTTTATTGGAAATTTTGGCAATAAAAATGAATTTACTAAAGGGTTTAAAATAAAGAATATATTTTTATTTTCTTTAGAGTGATGATTTATTTTGTATTTGCCATAGCAAAAAAAAATGATTAATAAGGTGGATATTGATAACAGTCAGGAGAAATGTCAGTTTGTGATTGTTTTGAAGTCAGACCAGGATAGAGGTAGTAGTAATTTGTGAAATTAACTCAGTGTCAATCTACTGTGAAACAGCGCTGAAATGTCAGTAGCCGATGACCTCTGAACCGCTTCTGTAAGCATCATGCCCAGCTCAATTCTGCTCTCATACTGTGTTCTTCTGCCTCCACCCCACTCTGTTGGTAGAGTCTTGTGTTCTCAGGTTTTATAACCTTTTCTTCATTTTGGCACAAGTATCAAAAAGTCTTTGTGTTAATATTTTTTGATTGGACAAATTGTTTTATTTTCTGGTGTGTTCTTTTTTTTTTTTTCTTCCTTTTTTCTTTTCGTTTGAGGGTTGTCTTCTCGTAAGTAGAACGAAGTATAAGAAGAGAAGTTTATAGCTAAAGAGAAAAGAGCTTGAAAGTGCAAATAACTTATTACCACTGCCTTATGTCGAAGCTATTGTTTTTGGTTGTGTTTGTCTGGGTTTTTTTTTATTTTTATTTTTATTTTTTTTCTGTCTGTCCATGGTCAAGATATCTCAAGATCTGAGTGGATTCAGATTAAAATTCCAGGAATGATTCGCCTAAGGACTGACAGAAAATTATTAGATTTTAGGTTCAATCCAGTACAGGATGAAGTTTCTGAGTTAATTTTCTTTTTGTCTGTTGCTTTTATATATATATATATATATATATATACTGATATTTCTTCATAAGTTTCACATGCCAAATACTGAATTATCTCCCCTAGATTGCTTTATGTCATGAATTTTTTTTAATCTAAACTTATTTATAAATAGAACTTTGTGTATGAGTCCGTTACCTATAGACTCTGAAACGGCTGAACCGATTTTCTTGAAAATTTACACAGTTGTACTATAGGTATCTGCGAGTGTTCTTAGCTGGGTTTTGTGTTGAGGTAACCCCCGATAAATATTGAAAACCGATAATCGAAAAAAACGGCTGAAAGAAGGAGTGGTCTGATTTTAATCAAATTTGATACTCATAGACAAAGACGTAAGAAACGATATTCAGAAGTTTCAAGGCTGCAATTCTTAAAATAGTGCAGAAAATCGATCATATATATAAAAGCAAGATGTTTGTGTGTGTGGCTGTTTATCTGCCTGTATATATTTTTTTCAGCCCTTTTGTTTTAGTTTTTGCTTTGGGTTTGGCTCCAAGTAGGTATAAATGTAGTTCTTAGTCTCAGCCATGATACTATTTACCCAGAGGACTTATTTAGTCTTCAAAATTCAGTTTACGACAAAAAAAAAAACTTATTTGATATCGATACCAGGAAATCAAAATTTCACTTACATCCATTCATTTTGCTTTCAGTCTACGGTTTCGCTTTAACTGGAAACAACTATTGCTTTTTAGTCTTTCGTGCCAATGTCCAAAGAGTCTGAGCTCCAGGACCATGGATTAGTTTTAAAGCTTTCATTACACCCAAGCAACGCCGGGCTATCCTGCTTATATATATATATATATGCGATTGGTAAATTGTCGCAATTATTTTATTAGGTGCGATTGGTATATTGTCGCAATTATTTTATTATTTCAAATATTCTTTAGTCTGTACTTCAGGACCATGGATTAGTTTTAAAGCTTTCATTACACCCGAGCAACGCCGGGCTATACTGCTAGTAATAGTAAAAATTCATCTTGGTAATCACTGAGTCGATGTCAGTGTTGCTTTGGCAGAAGTTTTGACAGCTCTTGTTTTAGTTTGAATACTTTTTAGTTTTGTTCGTGCATTTAATTCTTATATTTTTATTTTATTGTGACTTACTAGATATCTATAAAAAGACAATATGAATATAGAAATATAGGGACGGAGTAGATGGGGAAAAGTGTTTGAGAGACTGGATGTGAGTTACTGTGATAGATGTCTATTGACCCTACATTTAAACTCCTGGAGATTGTAGCCGTCGGGGAAGCAAGTATGTGAAAGGGAATTCCACAGGCGGGAAATGTGAGAAAAGAAACTGTTGGAGTAGAAGTTGCGGTTACATTTTATCGGTTTCACTGTAAAAGGATGGGACCTAGTTGCTAATCTAGTAGCTCGTGTAAATTTATACCTAGGAGGCACCAGTGATCTAAGTTCATCAGAGCAGAAGCCGTGAAAGTATTTATAGAAGAGGCACAGAGAAGCCGTGTCACGCCGGTGAGAGAGTGACTTAAGCCGAGCTGCCAAGTCGGTATCGATCGCATTACAGATTCTTCGTTAGATTTTGTCAAGAACCCCATTGTGAATAGCAGGGGCACCCGACCAGATGTGGCAGCAGTATTCAATACACGGGCGGATGGTAGATTTACATGTATGCAGGATGGATGGGATAAACTTCCTGACCCTGAACAGAGAACCGACTTTCATAGCAGATATGTATATTATATCAAATAAAATATGTTGCATAGCTATTTCAGCAAGAAAATCTCACTTCTTCAGCAATGATCAAAAACAAAAATTTTTTATTTCAAATATGGTACAGAAATTCACATACCAGAAAGAGCCCAAAAACGTTTCCATACACAGGAAATTTATTTCTTTTTATGTAAACTTCCTGTGTATGGATATGTTTTTGGGCTCCTTCTGGTATGTGAAATTTTTACTGTACTTGAAATAAAAAAAAATTGCATTTGATTGTTGCTGAAGAAGCAAGATTTTTGTTGCTGAAATATCCATACAACATATGCAGAATGAGGAATTTTATTTGAGATTTCAAATTTTTTTCCTTTTTTTGTAAATAAAAATCCAAAAATTACTTATGTCATATGGCCATTTCAGAATATTTTTTAATATATAATGAGAATAATATTAATAGGATCTGTTTTGGGATTTTACCTACATGTTATTTTCGTTATATATCTCCAAGTGAATAAGAAACGAACAAAATATTAACAACGTTCCAAACATTCATTTAAAACAGTGCTCAATATACAAATAGAGCAATGAATATTATACATTATAGTTTAGAACATGTACAAATTATAATCAACTAGAAAGCATACATTTTGTTTCGAGATTGAAAGGACAATGTCTCATCAGGTAGTATCAGACATTGTCCTATAAATGTTGAAACAAAATGCACACTTTATAGTAGATTATAATTTGCACATGTTCTAAACTATAATTTATAATAATTATATATATATATATATATATATATATATATGAAATGATTTGTTTGAACATTATTTTTGATCGATACTCATATTTAAGTAGATATTGTGTTTTTAATTAAACAGTATTATATATTTATATCTACCAGCCTGGTTATTTACGATAGATTTTTATTACGAAAATGTGTGTCATTCAGCAGGGTTTGAACCTGCGACCCCTGTCCACATTAGGGAAAGTTACCATGTGATCTAGCATGTCTTAGACCTCTCGACCACGAATGACCATTAGTCTCAATGAGGTTTTAATCAAGCCTATATAACACATTTTTTAATTCATCACAGTAACCATATCTGCTCAGAAATGAATCGTGATGTCAACAAATGTAAACATGTTACAGAAATTCACGAAGATTAACAAAATCCTGCCAAATGACACACCCTTTCATAATAAAAATTTATCGTAAATAATCAGGCCGGTAAAAATAAATATATAATACTGTTTGATTAAAAACAGAATATCTACTTAAATATGAGTATCGATAAAAAATAATGATGAAACAAATCATTTCAAATTGTCGGTTGTTTAAAACCAAGTTTCATTAATCTTCATTAATTTCCATAACACACACACACACATATTTATATATATATATATATATATATATATATATATAAAAATATGTGTGGGTGTGTTATGGAAATTAATGAAGATTAATGAAACTTGGTTTTAAACAACCGACTATATATATATATATATATATATATATATATAAATAAAAATAATAACAATAATAATAGTAACAAGAATAATAATGCTAATACTAGTAATTGTTATACTATATTTTAGTTTGTCTTGAAAAACCCACCGAGAACGAATTCGGAGGGAAAAGGAGGAGGAAGTAAAAAAAAAAAGAAACAAACGAAGTACATGAGCATACGTCAAATACTTGTAGGAAAGAAAAATACCCCAAGACGTATATTAAAAGTGATAGGTAGAAAGTGAGAATTGTAGAATCTCATTGTTCATTTTATATACAGACTCGCAGTCTTACACATCAGACAAATTGGAAATTGTAACAGAACATCCCGTTACATTCACTTAACAGGTTCTAAAATTTCCTTTCATGAATTTAATATATTAAAAGCGAAATAATGAATTCAATTTTTATTCTATTACAAATTGGCTCAAATGTGGAAATTCGCTTTTGGCTAATAAGATTCCTCATTCGTTTTTTGCATTTTATTGCTTCTTGTAAATTTTAACAATATTTCTCAGTTTCTATTTTTACGGACAAATAAATTTTAATCGATACCATGACTACAAAACAGTTTGACACTATATTTACTAGAAGCCCAACATATGTCTCACAACACAAGAAATTTTCAAAATTTAACCTTTTCTCTTTTCCGGCCAATGAACAAAGAGAAAACAAATAGCCGGTCAGTGAGAAATCAATATGGTTCTTGAGTCACCTGGTCTTCAAAAATATTTTGTAAACTCATGCCAAAATGTTTCAACAATCAGAACATACAATAGCAATAAAATGAACTCTGATTACTCTATTTTCAATTCTTTTTAATCACAGAATTCGCAACCAGCATTGCTAAGTTGATGTCTGTGTTCCACCCATTTAATCATTGAAATAGTTAAATGTAAACGCCCCTTCTACTCCAAATTCTTTTCTCACCCTTCCTGCCTTGACTTACCTCAGCAACTCAAAAGGGCCAGGGTAGAGTGTATTTTTTTTTTTTGCCAGGGAGTGTCGAGACAGCTTCTGAGTCTATCACTAAAATGGCCTTATTTTGTTTTAAAACCTTAACAATTTTCAATAATCTTGGAATTAATTTGAACTTCTGTTCTCATCTTGGTTGATATAGGTGTTATAATAGACACAACGTTTTAACCAAGTACCCTCTGTTCATCATCATGTTGATTATTGTGAAATATCCTGCGAAATCAATTATTGTTTTTTAATATTAGGATTTGGTACCCTCACTACCAAGTCCAAGGATCGAAGTCATGACCACTAGATGATACGAACATATATAACCAACTATTATATCCACTACGTCACCGTCTCAAAATACTTTAGTGATGTATTTTTGGAGCCTTTTATCTTGTCTTTGTATTTATTTCTGAGATGAGTAATTTTCAATAATCTTGGAATTATTTCAAACTTGTGTTCTCATTTTGGCTGATATTGGTGTTAGAGTAAAAACAACTACTAACGATTTTATCAACAGTTATATTTAAAAATGTTCCTTCAGAGTTCACCTAAGTTCCATGGTAGATTTGCCATTGGTTGAGCTTAGTCATTATGTATATTATATTAGTCCAAATGGATCTAGGATCCCTTGTGGGTGACAAATTACTTTTCACCCTCTAACCTCATTTTCACACAAGACGTGGCAAGTCTCTCACTACTCAATAGCTACTTCTGCAGAAAGTTCTCAAACAAACTACATTCTTTGGTTCCGCCACTTCTAACCTTCATGGTAAGGACCTGTTATATCACTCCCATTGTAGCAAACTGACTCCCAAGAGGGTTTTTCCTTAATCACTACAGTTTTAACCTGTTCAATTCTAGGGTTAACTGTTATCTTCCCCCTCTTATCAGTAGAAACTGCCTCTTACTGTGGCTCTCTACTTTGAGTGCATCCTAGGCCTTATGCAATAGAACAGAGGCATAATGACACCAAGGACCATGGCGGAGGAGGAAAACTTTGTATGCTTCACGATAGGAGCCTCCTCGATGTCTTTGCAGATTCATCTATCATTCTGCCTGTTGCTCATCTGGTTCTGGATGAAATGCTTTTCATCAGAAAAGAACCTCAGTATTCTTTCAAAAGGGTCTGAGAGTCACTGCTGAGGTCTACCAGGAGGTGCTGAAGATCATGGTGAAGCCCTGAATGGATTAAATTGCCACAGGACATCCCTACATCTCTCAGCAGGGCCACCACTTCTGCACACAAGGCCAAGATGACCCAGGTGTGGCTGCTCAACAATGTTCCTCAGCACTGGTTGCCGAAATTGCGGCCACCCTCCTCACCCGACTGCAACCCCCTTGACTATTTCTTCTGGGGGCGTGATTGAGGCCAAGACCAGCAAGCACACCCACAACGTGGTTGATTCTCTGAAAGCTGCCATCGTGGAGATGTTGGCCGCTATTGACAAGGACATGGTTGCCAAAGCGTGTGACTTATTTCACGACCACCTTGAGATGATCATTGCTGTCAACAGTGGTGACATTGAAAAATAATATAATATGTAACTCTAACTGTTGCTAAATAATGTAGAGAATAGTAAAATAAGCGATACTGAAAACCGACCATTTTCCAGCATATTTAGCGATGGATCGTAAGTACGAGTGTAACTAAGCACTCAAGTGCGATCCTGCACACAAGGCCAAGAAGACCTAGGCGTGGCTGCTCAACAATGTTCTTTGCCACTGGCCGCCAGATTTGTGGATGCCCTCCTCACCCGACTGCAGCCCCCTTGACCATTTATTCTGGGGGCATGATCGATGCCAAGACCAACAACACGGTCAACTCTCTGAAAGCTGCCATCGTGGAGGCGTTCACCGCGATGGACATAGACATGGGCGTCAAAGCATGTGGCTCATTTCACACCCGCCTTGAGATGGTCGTCGCCGTTACATTGAAAAATAATGTAGTATGTAACTGTAACTGTTGCTAAATAAACTGTCGGGTCTTTTCATATACAACTTTTGTTTTTACTGCCTATTTTGCTTTCTTTTGGTAAAGTGTCTGATTTTGCTGCAACACGCTGTACAATGCAATAATCTGTGGAATATTTCTCCCACAAATTTATCTTTCTCAATTACATAGGTGTGTTGATTTTCTTATTAAATCAATCATTACTATTACCTTGTGTTGTACCCAAACAAATGTTCAGTGTCCCATGACTGATATGATACACCAGAATGTGTAAACAATTGAAGCTCATAAAATAAATCTCAGGGAAAATAAAAACTCTTTTTACTTACCTGAGCAACATCTTGTCTCCATATGTTTTGTCAGTTTTAATTTGTATTTCTTTACAAAAAGGCAGCTGTTAAAATGGCATTAAAGTTTTTAGAGAAGATTTTTTTTATTTTTTATATTTATTTCATTTTTTGTTTTTTTGTTTTCTTTTAAATTTTTCTGCTTTTTGTTTTTTTAATTTTCTTGTTTTTTTTAATTTTCCTGTTTTTTTTTAAATTTTCCTGTTTTTTTTAATTTTCTTGTTTTTTTTTAATTTTCTTGTTTTTTTTTTAATTTTCTTGTTTTTTTTTTAATTTTCTTTTTTTTTTTAATTTTCTTGTTTTTTTTTTTTAAATTTTCATGCTTTTTTTTTTAATTTTCTTTAATTTACTTGTTGTTTGTTTACATGAATTTTACACGAGATTTGTGCAAAATCTTCTGGACTATAAAGATGGAAGCTGACGATGGTTTGCCTGAAATAGGCCTATATTTCTGCTTAACTATGGAATAATGTCTGTCTTAATTAGTACATATATTTGCTCTATATGTATTTATATACATATACATTTAGAGCTCTCCTAGAGAGTTATCCCACCACTTTATGTACAGGATATTCCTTTGGATTCTTCTATATTTACACCACACACACACACACATATATATATATATATATATATATATACATATACACATATATGACATTTGTTACTCAAACCACAACCTATATCTAGTAATTTGTGCGGAGGTAATTATTTTGGCCATAAACTTAATGGCATCCAAAATCCAACTGTCCGATCTTATTTTCCACTTGAATAGCTCCATTTCTTCCTGTCCTTTGACTACTTAATCAATACAACCCTTAACCAATCAGACAATGCTGATCTTCAAAAATTTAAATGTGAGTCAATGGTTATCTTCTATTTTCTTAATTCCTTTTATTTTATTGTTCTTTCTCCTTAATAATGTTTTCTTTTCTATGAAGAAAAATGGGAAGGTCTTCTGATTATTCTGAGTGGTTTTGCACCTTAAAGTCCCATCCAATATACAACAAAGATAATTCCTGCCCTATACATTCTCATCTCTTTGAGGCAGAGCAACTTACTTATTTGGAATAACAAATAAAACAAAAGTAATGCAGATATACATGTAATTCTTTAAACAGTATCAATTACAACATTTAAATTTAATGTTTTACAAGCTTTAAAGATGACATCAGTCAGATGGCGTCCATTCTGCTCAATAGACTGGGTTAATCATACTCTGAAGTTTCGGTCCAAATTCAAATATGCAAGTTGCTTTGCTCCACGCTGTATAATAATATCTGAAACAAAAGTGAGGAGAAAAAAGCAAAAGCATTACCGAAGACACATGTCTCTGGAGAAAGCTTATGGTCTCTTTGGTGCCATCAATTTGAATAAAAAGAAAAGACGAAACTAATGTTAAGAGGGTGACATGATCTCTGAGAATAAGTTGCATTTCATAAATCACATAAATTAATCTTGCTTCTCACTTCCTGACTGAAGACTTAGAGTACTTGCTTGTCCAGCATTTGCTGGACAAATTGAGGTATCTCACCAAAGATATTGAGGTATCTCACCAAAGATATTGAGGTATCTCACCAAAGATATTGAGGTATCTCACCAAAGATATTGAGGTATCTCACCAAAGATATTGAGGTATCTCACCAAAGATATTGAGGTATCTCACCAAAGATATTGAGGTATCTCACCAAAGATATTGAGGTATCTCACCAAAGATATTGAGGTATCTCACCAAAGATATTGAGGTATCTCACCAAAGATATTGAGGTATCTCACCAAAGATATTGAGGTATCTCACCAAAGATAAAGTGAAAACTTAAAGCAACAGAAATGTTTCTACAGAAGGATGCTGAGGATACCATGGGCCAAACATGTGAGCAGTGATGAGATCTTAGAAAAGATTAAAACAAAAAGGAAACTAATACTTAGCATCAGAAAAAGACAGCTGAAATCCCTGGAACCTCTACTGAGGAAGGAAGGCTAAGAGAATCTGGTACTCACAGATCAGATAGAGGAAAAGAGAGACACGGAAAAGCAACATGTGACATATTTGATAGGCCTAAGCAAATGGATGGTAGAGTGGGATTTAGGAGGAGCAATAGAAGAAAGCGTGTTAAGAGCTACTAGCGATAAGGAAATGTGGAGGGCTATCATCGCCTCCATCCTGAAGGTACATAGCACATAGAAGAAAAATATCTGTATTAGAGCCGTTTGATTCAGGGATTTTTTTATATTATTTATATGCACATATATACCTACGTATCTTTACTTACATGCACATATATATATATATATATATATATATATATACACACACACACATTCTTACATATGCAAGCCTATATATATATATCTGCCCAAGCATATACATGTATTATGGCCTTTTTTTATTTTACATACATGTATACATACATATATATATATATGTCCATCTCTCTCTCAATATATATATTTTCTTTCCTTCTGTTTCTTCTTTTTATGTCTTATTTCTTTGTTAACTTCCCCTTGTCTACCCCATTTGTTTTTTCCTTCCCCCATCACTTCTATTCCTGTGATACTGTTAAATTTTGATGTTTAATTCTTTAATACAGATGTAATCTAAAAGTCTTTTAATATTGAGTCTTGAATCTCTGACCTTCTGTTTTTGTTTTTATGTCTGGATGACAAATTAAAAAATTTTTTTTTTAATTTCCCCTCTCCTTTTTTTTAAAACACTACCTGTATATGGATACGTTTTTAGGCTGTTTCCGCTATAGGAAGTTTTGTACCATGTTTGAATTAATCAATTTCTTGTCTTTGATCATTGCTGAAGAAGTGAGAATTTACTCACTGAAATAGCTACTCAACGAATGTAGAATTGGAAATTATATATATATATATATATATATATATATATATATATATATATAAGCTGCAGATAAGATTTCCCCTAAAAATAAAGTACTATTAAACCATATAAATGAATTGACAGTATTATGTAAAGACCATAAATATTTCTCTTTAAAATTTAATTAGTTGTAATGTATATTAATAAATTATACTGTAATATTACTTCAAAATTATTTTACTAAAATCTATGATCCACACAATATTAATTTGGTTTTCATAACTCAATATACCTAAGTATGCGATAATTACTTAATTGTAATTTTAACCGAAACAATCCAGCTTCTTTAACAGACGAAGTTAAAATAAAATTTCAAAAGACTTAAAATCTAACTTGCTGTTAAAATATTGTCTACACATTTGAATAATATATCTGCGTAGTCTGTATCTTTCCCAGATTAAATAATGTCATGTATTGACATAAAGCAAGTGTTCTCCACATAACATAAATGTTCAGCTTCATAGTTTAACCTAATTCTCACTTTTGATTTTGCAATACTGACACACCTACAATCATATTAACTTCCTCCAACCACCCCTCCTCGATTTTCTGAATAATCATGAATTCATCTTCTTCTTCTATGTGCCCTGTCCCTTCAGGACGTAGGCGATCATGGATCTCCACGTCTCCCTATCCCTTGTGGCTCTTAGTATGTTTATTCCTGTTATTCCTGTCAACCCCCGTTCCGTCATCAACCTGATCAGACCCTGCAAATATGTTATCCGCTGCCTTCCTCTGTCTCTCCTTCCTTATATCTGTCCAGTCAGTATCAGGTTCTCCAGGCTCTCCTTCCTCATTGCATGTCCCAGTGTTATATATCACTGTACGACGACAAACAACGAGAACTTATATAAAAATATAAGATTATATTTCTATTCCTGACGACGAGCCTGTGTGGAACAGAGAATGGAAGAGTGAGAGCGCACATAGAATGAGTCAACGGGAGTGTAAGTCTTGCCTGTGGTGTCTCTCTGCTTCCACTGGCCGTTCTCTGCTGGCGAATCTGTGTGTCGATTTCTTTTTATAGTCTTCTAGAACCGGGACTTTTCCTTCCGGTTTTGTCTCGCCTACGCAACGCCCACGTAATTCCAAGAGACACCTGTTTTGTTTACTTCCGTAGTCATTTCCGCCGCTGTCGGAAATAAGGTCAAACGAGCCCGACTCATAACCCTGCGATATCCGCTCCAGACGCCGACAGGATGTATTTCTCAAACACCTGTCCTGTTGTTCGCTGACCCCTTCATCGACGGGAAATATCATCGATTGCATCAACCTTCTTCGGGTGGGGGCGAGATTGCTATGTTACACCAGGAACTTCAGTTGTCTCTTCCTGATGCTCAGCATCAATTTCCTTTTTGTTGCCATTCTTTCTAACACCTCGTCGTTGCTTGTATGCTCAGTCCACGATATCCGTAGCATCCTTCTGTAGAACCACATTTCGGCCGCTTCCAGTTTTGTCCTCATTTTCGATGATATTGTCCAGCATTCACAGCCGTACTGAAGAACTGACATCACGTAGCAGTCTAGCACTCTTTTCTTCGTTTCTATTGAGATTTTCCTGTGTGTTAGTATTTTGCTCATCTTCTGGAATGCGTCCTTTGCCATGCCAATTCGCCTTCGGATCTCCGTGTCGCACTTTCCATCTCCTGTTAGAACACTTCCTAGGTACTTAAATTCTTGGACTTGTTTGATTCTGTTATCCCCTACCTGTATTTGGCATTTTGGGTTGTATCTTTTGCTGATGACCATGCACTCAGTTTTCTTAAAGTTTATTTGTAGTCCCTTCTTGTCACTCTCCACTGCTACTTTCTGTATTAGATCTTGCAGTTTCCTTTCCATGTCCGCAATCAATACTGTATCGTCCGCATATCTTATGTTGTTCAGGTTGTGGCCTCCAATAACAAATCCTGGTGTGTCATCTAGGGTCCTCAAAATATTCTCGCTGTATAGGTTGAACAAATCCGGTGAAAAGACACATCCTTGTCTTACGCCTTTTTCTATCTTTGTGTATCTACTGAAGTCGTTACCTGTCCGTATGCAGGCCGTTTGCTGCCAGTAGAGATTCTTGATTATTCTTATGTCTTTGCCGAAAATGTCGAGGTTGCCTAGCATTTCCATCAATTCTTTGTGTCGTATTTTGTCGAATGCTTTCGCGTAATCAATGAAGCATAGGTACAAGTCTTTCTTCATTTGTAATGCCCTTTCAGAGAGCATCCTAATCATTAATATGGCGTTCCTTGTTCCAGTGTCCTTGACGAACCCGCACTGTTCCTGCCCTATCTCTGGCCTGATTCTGCTCCTCGCTCTATTCATCAGGATTCTGACAATCAGTTTTGTAATGTGACTCATTAAGCTGAATTCATCTTACATTTTCTTAAAATAATCATTTTCACCATTTGGTTTAAAAATATTTTCTTAAGACAAATATTGTTTTAAAACCTGAACATTTTTGTGTAGTGATATGATTTATTTATAAACCGTCATAATAACAAACTTAGAATATATATATATGCACACGCCTGGGTACTCATATTCGTACATACCATTATTTGTACAGGACTTCCTTCATTAACTCTACCTTGATTTTTCTGACTTGCATTGTTCAGATGTGAAGTACAGAGAAAAATGAAATAAAGACATTTTTCCATTATCTAATCTAAAAGTGTTCTAATATTTTATCTGTGTGATATACCAGGTATTGGGATGAACAAAAATGAATGAAAAGAAGACAAGTGTATTGCAACTTTTATTTACTTGCTACCTGAGAAGAGCAAAGAGTAATTTGCATTTAAACTATTAGTTCCACACACGTGTCAGCTTGTCACCAAGTTGAATTTAGAAGTGCTGTGCCCTGACTAGCAGATAAGTAAGTATCAAAATAATACTTTGAGTTCTCATCTTTTATAGTTGAGATAAGGTTTTGCTGACCCGCCTTCACATAAGCCATACTTACATCACGTACTATCATTTACTGGAGGACACAGAATCCCCAATATGTACCAGCTGCCAAAAAAGATGAAGTGTCAAACATATACTTTTAGAGTGTAAAGGAAGTATTACCAAACAAGTAGTTTGAAAAAACTGTTTATGGAAACGATACTGAGCAGGATACTTGAATTCTTAAAAGTAATCAGAATGTACTCAAAAATGACTGGTTAAATACTATCACACACACACACACACACACACACAGATATATGTATTTCTACCAATTCCAAAACTTGGTTCTACCGAATGTGCGTTTGCAAATCTTGTATATGTAATACATATATATATACATACAATGTATGTAGGCTGGATTTGGCTTCAGATAACCCGTAGTGGTTGATATGCCATAAAATTTAAACAGCCAAATTAAATATATACATCTTTATAAAATATTTTATTAATTTAAAGTGTGTTAAATATATAAATTTGTTAAATCTATGAATTTGTCCAAATATATAATTTGTTATATATATTAATTTATTAAATATACAAACTTATTGAAATTGTTAACTTTTTGTTTGATTTTTAATAATTCGATTTGGCGTTAAATGACCCGAGATAGGGTGATACACCACAAAAACAAAACAAGTTGAGATAAGTTAGTATACCCCCTAACAATCTCGAACATGTTTTGAGAATTTAAAAAAAAAATAAAGTAAACATACACAAGCTTGTAATAAAAATTGATCAAAGTTAAATTTATATTCTGCAGCAAGAAAGTTACATCTGCTTGCAGTAAGCATTGTACCCTGTCTTTTTTATGATCACAATTGGTAAGACTACTGCGAAACTCTACAAAGTATGACCACCCAGATCACTGACCCCTAATGTTCTCATGCTCATTTTATTGTGAACCGGAGACACAAATTTGTCTGATAAAATCTCTGAGCTACGATATTATGTTGTTCTTAAATTGTAAGTTTTAGATCTGTTATATTTTCTTCTAAGTATTTTGCATGCAAGTTATATACAAGTGTTTTGTTCCAGGAGGAAGCCATTTTTCCTTATACACTTTTGTGCATACCTGTTTTCTGCAAAGCTCTTTCAGTCAAAACAAGCAATGATCAGAGTGCATTTTTTAGAATATCAATCTTTTGTGGGAACTTTAGCCAATAGCTATTTCAAATAAGTTTCTTTTTTTAGTAGCTATGGCTAAATGCCAAATAAGTAACGGAACTTTCCAACAAACAGAACTTATAAAGTTTGCAAGACAAAAAAAGACAGGGTAAAACTAATATAAAGCAAGCAAACAATATATTAAATGGCAAATGAACAGTGATAAGCCAAAAAGTTCACAACTTAAGAATTAGGGTCGAAGTACAATTAAACTTGGATAAGCAAACATATTATGACCTCAAGACAACATGAGATTGAGTCAAATGAAACCAGTAACTAGCCCATTTTATTGGCTAGGATAAAATTCCAGAATGCATTTGTGTGCTTCTAAATTATAAGTTCCTATTTGGATTTCTCTCTCCTGTCTCGGTCCCTGCCCGGGTCTCCCCCCGCCCGTCTCGGTCCCTGCCCGGGTCTCCCCCCGCCCGTCTCGGTCCCTGCCCGGGTATCCCCCCGCCCGTCTCGGTCCCTGCCCGGGTCTCCCCCGCCTGTCTTGGTTCACTCACAGCAGCAAGTTTGGATAAGTAGGCATAGCATTATAACTTCAAGACAAGATAAACTGGGTCTGAGTCAGATGAATATGAGAACAGCCCTATTTTATTAGCTAGAAAAATATCCCAGCTTGCATTTGTTTTTATGCCTACAAATTGGAGAGGGGGAAAGTGTTTTGAATGGTTTCTTACATGAGTTAAAACCAACACTCTTTTTTTTTTTTTTTTAATCATTTCACCCCGAGCAAGGCAGAAACGCCACTGATGTGCAGGGGGTTACACAAATGTAGAAAGATTAATTAGAAAAGAGTGAGGAGTACAAGCTAGTTAGAAAGGAACAATAGAAAGCTGAGAAAGCAGGTGCAATGACAGATACATGGGCGGAGAGAACGTGAAGATTATACAGGGGAGGGGAGAGAGCTAGAGTCCAGTGGTTAGTAGGTGAGTATTAACTTTGCTTTTAAATTTCTGGAGGCCGTAGCCGTCAGGAAAGCAAGAATACGGGAGTGAGTTCCACAGGCGGGAAGTGCGAGAGAGGAAGCTGCAGGAGTAGAATTGTCGTAAGATCTGATTTTTATAAAAGCAAATTAGAAAATGAGAAAAAAGTCCGAATTGCACAAACAGAATTTTTCGCCTTCATTTATCTTTAATCCAATCCAATCAATAACCAGGAAGATTCCTGTCATATGTTGTCATCCTTTAGCTTCATCACATCGTTGCTTATCCACAGTTGATGTATTTTCATCCCAATTATATTCATTTTATTTTAAGGTATTTTTCTACTTAACGTTAATCATTTTGATTTGTTTAGTAATTATTCTGACGTATTCCTCTCATTATGGTGAAGAAATTGAAAGTTAATCTATTTCTGTGATATGAATTACTACTGATTACTTGATTAAATTAATTATTAATTTAGCTAATTTTATTCCCCCTCCTCCACTGTGAATATCAAAGCAGAAACTAATAGGAAGAAAGTTAAAAACAGATTTTTGAAAATTTTTCTTCAGTTTGTATAGAAATGATAACAATATTGTCTGATTGTTAGAGCATCAACACTTTTTCAACATAATTTCCTTCATTATTTAATTTATTATTGTTCAGACTGATATCCTCATCATTGTTGCCATATTCATGACATTTCAGCCATTGTACACTCCAACCCTCTTCAGGTGACTGAAACTTTGAACTGAACTCTTTATTTCAATCTTCGGATCGTCAAGAACACATGGCCAATGAATAAAAGCATTGATTGGATCAAGTGACTTGACACAAAGAGTTGAGTTCAATACCCAGCTAAAGCAGTGGTGAACAGAAACGTACAATTGAGTTAAATAAAGGTAAGTAAGACATCCGGAAGTGGCATGACTCGGGGAATGAGAACAACCTATCCTAATGATAGAAATAAAGGGTTTTGTTTTTTAAATACCAGTTACTTCAAGGTTGGAACATACAACAGCTGAGATATCATGAATATTGCAACAAAGATGAGTCCAAAAGTCTAAACAATCATATAATAATTCTGCTTATTCCTTTCTGAGTTAGTTACTTAGTTTGTCCATTCGTTACGTCACTGAAAAAAGTTAACACACTCTCTACACAAGCTTTTCCTTCCCCTCTATCTTTCTCAGCCTTTCTCTCACCTTTGTTAAACAGAAGGGTAGTAAAGAGGAGAGAGTGGGGGGAGAGAGCCTATAGCATTGCAGTAGCAGTTTAAGCTGGCAGTTGTAGCAGTAATTGTGTATGTATATATGTGTGTGTACTGTACAATATAGTAAAAATAGGTAGGTTTGTTGTCGTATCCCACGACCTAATATGGAAATTTCTGGCCTCTACACCCTTGGTCATTACTCACTTGGTCTTTTCTGTTTACAATGGACACAGGAGCCATGATTTTTCAGTAATAAAAAAAAAACATTTTCTCTTTTAAAATTTCTCACAAAATAGCCTATTTTGGTTATGGCCTGTGTATACGTTGCTTAATATAAGATTACAGTAAAGTAGCTTCTATGGACATTATTTTTATAGATATTTTAATAAAATTACAATCTGTGTTATCGTGATTTTACTATCGAATGCCTTTATGTTTGAAGACGTTACTATCATTTGTAGTATGACAAAGTAAAAAATTTCCAGGAAATCATAATTATCCTTCCATGGAAAATTCACAAGTTCCACTAGTAATATAAGATTACAGTAAAAAAAAAAAAAAGCTTCTATGAACATTACTTTTATAGATATTTTAATAAAATTACAATCTGTGTTATCGTTATTTTATTATCCAATACCTTTATGTTTGAAGACGTTGCTATCACTTATAGTATGACAAAGTAAAATTATCCTTCTGTTGTTGTGGACGATATGTCCGCTTATTAATTTAGATTTACGAGTCGACTCGACGTAACCTTAGTCATGGTTTGAAGCAGGTTTTAAGAAAGAACAAAAAGGCGAAAGTAACCAGAAAAACAATGTATTGACAAAGGTTACATGGGGTTGAGAGAGCATGCATAAGAAAGTGAAAAGGAAAGAGTCATTCCCCTTCGTCTGTTCGTAGAAACAAAATAAGATGTATGAAGTTTTTTCTCTAGCTGAAAGAAAGGTTTGTAACAATTGTTAAGATTTCCGTAAAGAGTTCAAAGTTCAAATCCTTGATGAAGAAAGTCAGACGGAAGACAAAGTTCTGTGTCTGTGTGTGCGTTGAGTAGAGAGAGAGAGAGACTTACATGCGAATGTAGCAGTCTTAGTCTGTGGATTTCTACTGACGAAGGTTGGAAAAATTGTGAATTTATGTGTAAAAAGTTATTTTATGTAAGGTCCAGTTTGAATGAAAGTTAATGTGCATAGTGTTAATGTCGGTGAGAAGAAAAATAAAAAAGATTTGCGCCACTAATTGCTACCCGCAATTAGTGCGCGTGTGTTTGTGTGAGTTAGGGAGACATGTTTGCTCTTGTCCCGGGACGAAATCCTAACTCGTTGTACCTCGTGATGTTTTTCTCTTTTATTAGCATCGTTTTAGGCGGGAAACTCAGTTGTCACGTGAACGCCGCGTGACCATGTGTGTGTGTGTGTGTGTCAATGTATGAAACCCCACACTGTGGAAATTCTACGGGTTCTGCTAGTAATATAAGATTACAGTAAAGTAGCTTCTATGGACATTACTTTTATAGATATTTTAATAAAATTACAATCTGTGTAAGCGTTATTTTATTATCCAGTGCCTTTATGTTTGAAGACGTTGCTATCATTTGTAGTATGACAAAGTAAATTTTTTTCCAGGAAATCAGAATTATCCTTCCATGGAAAATCCACAGGTTCCGCTAGTGTAAATAATTACAATACTTCATTTCATTTCTTTCTTTGTCAGTGCACTTAGGTTTAGATGTATTTTGTTTTTTGTTTTCAAGTTGGAGAGTGAGTAGCTATGGTTAGAGAGAAATAAATGAGAGAACTGTCCAACAAATAAAATTGACAAAGTTGGTAACAAACAAAAACAGAAAAATAACAGGGGAAAAAATAAAATAAAGCAAGCATGCAAACAAAATATGCAAGGCAAAGCTATATGGTAAAAAGTTCGCAAAGAATTTGGCTTGATAAATGAACATAATATTCTGATTCCAAGGCAAGATAGACCAGGACTGAGTCAAATTATGCCATCATGCATGAACTGGCAAGTGGAAAGTGTTGTAATATATATATTAAGTATTATCCAAAACATACCTAGTATAATATTTGTACCTAGTATGTTTTGGATAATAATTAAGAGATACAAATATTAACCTATCAAAACAAACTTGATTTAACTTCGTCTGTTATCGCTTTTTATTGGCTAGTTTTGTTGTAAATAAATTTATATTGGAAATGGGATTATCTATCACTTTCAGTGATGCTGTTTAGTACACGGTAATCTCCACAACAGCGGTATCCTCCACTCTGCTTAGGTACAAGATGTAGTGGGCTTGACCATTCACTGCCTGAAGGAGCTATCACGTCTTCGTGTATGAGTCTTCTAAATTCTTCCTTAGTCGCCGTTAGTTTTTCAGCAGATAGCTGTCTGGATTTTGCAAAAACCAGTAAGTGGCTACCTGTATCAATTCTGTGATAAACCTCGCAGTACTTGTTATTTTTGTTAATATGTGGAAAGATGATTTCCAGACTGGTTTGAATTAGCGTGGGTCGTTCCACTTTGTTAATGACCATGTTTACTGGAGATATCGAGTTTAATATTAATTTCTTTTTGGTGGCTGTTAATGGGTCGTAAATTATTTTATTTTTGCCGTCGACTATGAGACGAAATTCATTTAAGAAGTTAAACCCAAGGAGAGGATTGGTGATATCTGCGACCACAAATATCCAGGAAAATGACCTTCTCAAACTCGGTATCCCAATCTCTAGGTTTATACCCCTGGTCTTATAATTTTGATCATGTGTAAATCGCCTCATTTTATAAATTTGGGTGTCAATCTGAGGACAGTGCAGAGTCTTTAAAAAAAGACGAGTCTAATGAGGATGATTACAAATGTGCTAGGAGTGATCACTAGTGATAGCAATGTTATGCCTCCATTCATCTTCCCACAGTGCCTTGAAGAGGTAGTGCTGCACTGAGTGAAGATTGTCAAGCAACAGGACTCTGTAAATCGCCTCATTTTATAAAAATGTAAATTTCTAAATAAAATGTTTGGAATGTAGCTTTTTGTTTCCATAACCTTTTAGATTGTAGTATTGGTAACCTTAAGTGGAAAAAGTTTAAAATCTATCTGTAAAAAAAAAAAAAATTCTTTTTAAAGATTTTTAAGTGGTCTTAAAATTTTGATCGGTAGTGTATATATTTTTTTTTGTGTTCTTGTACACAAAGAAAAGAGGAATTTTTTTTTTTTACTTACGTCGAAGGTTCTCTCTTAAAATGTTTGCGATGCGAAGTTGAAATGTGGTATTTATCCTGGAGTTTCGAGAAGGTTGTGTTGATATCCTTGAAGTCGGAGTCACCATTGTAATATTTGTACCTAGTATGTTTTGGATAATAATAAAGAGATACAAATATTAACCTGTTAAAACAAACTTGATTTAACTTCATCTACAGTTTTGTGTGAGTCCCTCGTGGCTAGTAAAAATGTCCGCTAGCGAGAGTAGCACGTGTGGCTGGTGTGAAATCTTTTGAGGAACTTAAAAAAACTGAACTACTACTAGTTGTTGGTCAGTAGGGGTGGGCCAGAGTGAGAGATGAAGGGATTTCAGGGATAGTAGTTCGTGACCTAGGTGGAAGCACTTGGAGAAGAGGAGGGAGAAGAAGACAAAGTTAATATGTTTAGGTAGTATTATTTCTGACCTTTTACTAGAGGTACTACAGTGTTTTGCAGTTAAACCAAGCATAGACTGAAACCAACATAAGTTTAGAAAGAGTTGTGCTGTTTGTATATTTACTATTGGTAAAGGATGTTTGCCATTGAAGAAGCATTTTTATACCAAGCCACCAAGTAATATTCAGAAAAAATTGAGAATAGTAATCTTTGCAGGGACTTCAGCCAACAATCATTTCAAATAGTTTGGTTTTTATTCTCTCTGAATGAATATCTGATTATATAGCAAAGTAAATAAGATTTTGAAAAATTGGTAAAATGTTTTAATTCTACGGAAGGGATTTTGCACTTTTACTTATTTAAAATCAAACCCAATAAATGACAAAAAAGTTTACAAACCACACACATCCACATTGCTTGTGATACTTTGTCTCTGATGAACTTTGGTCACTATTGCCCTCTCCACAAGAACTTACTCATGCAACCAGACTGGCAACAAGGTCTCGCCCTTTTACAGTTAAATCAACTGAATGCAGCCAAGAATTCTACTCCAGCAGTTTCTTTTCTTGTACTTCCCACCAGTGAAACTCCCTTCCATATACTTACTTTCTTGATGGCTACAACCTCAAGGAATTTAAATACAAAGTCAGTCCCCATCTCTTATCTACTTGATTCCAGTTCTTTCTACATCACCCTATGTATCTTGTTCTTTTCCTTTCTTTCTACCTTCGCAACTGTTTTCACTCCTGTGTTCACATCCTTCTCTTGCCCCCCTTTTTTTTTTCACACACTGTAGCTGGTTCGTCTTTCTCTTCACTCTCCTCCTGTCTAAAGCTTTAACTCTTTTATATAGCCCCCTGCACATCAGTGGCAATACTGCCTTGCTTGGGGTGAAATGATTAAAAAATATCTTTGTTGAATGGCTTTGCATAGTCTATGAAACACAGATACACATCCTTCTGCATTTGTGTTGCTCTTTCTGATAACATTCTGAGCATAAATATTGCATTCCTTGTTCCAGTGTACTTGACAAAACTGCACTGTTCTTGTCTTATCTCTCGCCTGATTCTACCGAATGCTCTATTCATCAGAATTTGGATGATGAGTTTTGTTATGCGACTCATTAAGCTGATTGTTCGGTAGAGTTCACATTCATTTGTGTCTGGCTTCTTAGGCAGTGCTATGAAAATTGATCTGATTAGATTTTCCAGTATCTCACCACTGTTTTAGATTTATTATTTTTGTTATTTTGTCTACACTGAAATCATCTAAGACTGTCAACATCTCAATTACAATGCTACCTGGCCCAGCTGCTTTGTTTCTACTCAGTTTTGCCAGTGTAGCTTCCACTTCAGATTTTAATATTTCCAGTCTGTTGGTATCTCTGTGTATTGCCAGTTGCTGTCTCTTGTTGTGAAAGAGATCTCATATATTTTTCCCATTGCTGAAGTATTTCCTCTTTCTCTAATATCAGCATCCATCGTTGGATTTATAGGTTGAATAGATCTGGTGAGAATACACATACTTGTCTTTTGCTCCTTTCTATCTTTGTATATCTGCTGAACTCGTTTCCCGTCCGTATATATGTGGGATTGCTGCCAGTACAGAGTCTTGATTACTTTAAGGTCTTTCCAGAATATATCAGGTTGCCAAGTCTCTATCAGGTCTTTGTACCATACTTTGTTGAATGTCTTTGTGTAATCGATGAAACACAAGTACACATCTTTCTGCATTTCGATTGCCCTTTCTGATGACATTCTAAGTATAAATGTCATGTTCCTTGTTCTAGTGTTCTTGACGAAACGACACTGTTCTTGTTCTATCACTGACCTTATTCTACTGCACACTTTATTCATCAGAATTTGGATGAGGAATTTTATGTGACTCATTAATTGATTGTTTGCAATCCTTTGATTCTTAGGCAGTGTTATGAAAATCAATCTTCTTAGGTCTTCCGGTTTATCGCCACTGCTTAAAATTATTTCTGTAGTTTTATCACCATTGAAATCGTATAAAGCTGTCAACATTTCTATTACAAAACTGCCTGTTCCTGTTGCTTTGTTTCTATTCAATTTGTTTGGTGCAGCTTCCGCACTGGTTTTTAATATTTCTCTCGTCCGATGGTATTTCTGTGCATTGTCAGTTGCTCTCTCTTTTTGTGGAAGAGATCTCTCTGATATATTTGTCCCATCAGTCAGTCAAGTGTCATATGTGATACACGCTTGGGCAATCATGCCTGAGAAGAGACACAACTGACTGGGCAGAAGATTATCACGCAGTAGGTTGCCATTACTTTCTGTGGTAAAGTGGTTGCCATCCAAGGCTATAGAACCCAATCTGTGCTGTTATTTAATACATAACTGGAGGGAAGAGATGGATTAATACCTTTCCCAAGAGTATTTGCACATCAGTTGAATTCATTGCATTCACTTGAGTTCTAGTTCCGAGCTGATATCCTCTGCACCACAACGCATTCATTTGTCCCATCACTGAAGTATTTTTCCTTTCTCTAACATGAGCATATAATATCGGGGTGAAACGATTAAAAAAAGATACTTCTTGTATTTGTACAAGAACATTTAACATATTTTCATAACAATTATAATTATTTTAAGTCAAATAATCTTTCTATTTAATAATAAACATTTTTATTCATTTTGTCATTGTTCTGTTGTGTTTCGGCCATGATAGAACAGAAAGATTATTTATTTTCGTTATAATAATTACTCCTGATTAATTTCATTGTTATTAACCTGGCTAATTTTCTTTTTCTGTTGAGAGCATGGCAATATGAACAGACTAGCAATGTAGCTCGGCGTTGCTTAGGTGTAATGAAAGGTTTAAAACTAACCCATGGTCCTGGAGCTCAGACTCTTTGGATGTTGGCACGAAAGACTAAAAAGCAATAGTTGTTTCCAGTTAAAGCAAAACCATAGACTGAAAGAAAAATGAATGGATGTAAGTCAAATTTTCATTTCCTGGTATAGATATCAAATAAGTTTTTTTCATCGTAAACTGAATTTTGAAGGCTAAATAAGTCCTCTGAGTAAATAGTATCATGGCTGAGACTAAGAACTACAATTATACTTACTTAGACTCAAACCCGAAGCAAAAACTAAAATAAAAGGGCTGAAAAAAATAGACATACAGGCAGATAAACACACACACAAATATCTTGCCTTTTATATATGTATATATTATCAATTTTCTGCACTATTGTAAAAACTGTAACCTTAAAACTTCTGAATATCATTTCTTATGTTTTTGTCTATGAGTGTATCAAATTTGATTAAAATTGAACCACTCCTTCTATAACCCAATTTTTCTGATTTTCGATATTTATCGGGGGTACCTCGGCACAAAACCTAGCTAAGAACACTCACAGACGCTTATAGTACAACTGTGTAAATTTTCAAGAAAATTGGTTCAACCATTTCGGAGTCTATAGGTAATGGACACACACACACACACAAAGTTCCATTTATAAATAAGTTTAGATAGATGAGAAGAAAATGGAATTTTCAAAGATTCCTTCTCTGATTTGTGTCTGTTGTTTCTATCTGTTCTTGACAAGATTTTTCTTCTGTAAATTTGCAAACTGTACACAAGTGTTGTAGAGGAATATCCTGTCCTACCTTGGAATGGGTATGGTCCGATCTATAAAAGACTGTGACTGGAGTGAACTATAGAGTCATCGTCATTAGACGAGAATAATCGTCACTAGACGGATGCATACGTCCTAGACAGAGACATTGTCTAATTGATTGTTGGACCTGTTAACTATTCGTTGATGTCCTTGTATTGTCTATTGGTTTATTGTACTGTGGTATAATAAATCTCTATTCTTATATCTTCAGTGTTAAGTATTATTCTTGCACTATTCTTTCCCTGTTTATCCCCTCACAGGATATAACAACAAAAAATATGTTAACACAAAAAAATAAAAGTAACACATTTTTATAAACCAAAAAAATTAATGACAAAGATATAAAATATTTTTATTTGACATGTCGTTTTGGAGTTCATCAGATTAAAGTGATGTTTACGTTGCTCAAGCATGCAAAGAGGGGAAGATGAAATTTTAAACATTGAACTTTTCTCTACGCAAGAATTTCATTGCCCAAACTAATAATTATTCTTTATATACACATTTGAGGATTCCCAAAAAGTATAGCAGGGATGTTGTTATGGTGCAGTGGATATCGGCTCGGAAAGAAAAATCAGGGAGCCAAGTTCAAATTCCAGTTGAATTCCTTGCATTCACTTACGCGCATATACTCTTGGGAAAGGTATTAATCCATCTCTTTCCTTCAGTTATGGGTTAAATAACAGGATAGATTGGATTCTATAGCCTTTGCTGGTAACCAGTCCACCACAGAAAGTAATGGCAATCTATTGCAGGATAATCGTCTGCCCAGTCAGTCATATCTCTTTTGAGACATGATTGCCTAAGTGTGTATCATGTATGGCACGTAACTGATAGAACTTAAACTACTTTGCTAGCTTAACTGGGTAAAGATACTTGACTTCCCCACCTTTCTTCTCTTTTGTAACGCTTGCCAATAGTCAACGCTGTTTTTTTTTTTATTTGATTGCAAAAATTGTATGTTTATAAATATTTTTATTTTGTGTTATCGTAAATTAAATATTTGTTTGTGTTTTGGTTAATCATTTCTCTTCTTTTGTTACAACTTACAAAACATAGCACTTGGCTCTCCAATTTATAGTTGCTAAATCAAAATTAGAACTACAAGACATCCTACAGAAGGTAGCTGAAGAGAGTGACAATAAAAGACGACAAATAAACTGCAACAAAACTGAATACATGGTCATCAGCAAAAAGGGCAGCCCAAAATGCCTAATACAGGTGTGGGGGGATACTAAAATCAAGCAGGTACGAAAATATAAATACATGGGAAGTGTTCTAACAGAAGATGGAAAGTGTGACACAGAAATCCGAAGGCGAATTGGCATGGCAAAGGAGTATTCCAGAAGCTGAGTAAAGTATTAAGAAACAGGAAAATTTCGCTAGAAACAAAGAAGTGTAGTAGATTGCTATGTGATGTCAGTTCTTCAATATGGCAGTGAATGCTGGACAATATCATCGAAGTTGAAAGAAAAACTTGAAGCAACTGAAATGTGGTTCTACAGAAGGATGCTGCGGATATCATGGATCGAACATGAGAGCAATGATGAGGTTTTGGAAAGGATGGAAACGAAAAGAAATTTAATACTGAGCATCAAGAAAAGACAACTGAAGTTCCTGGGACATGCAATGAGAAAGGAAGGCTTGGAGAACCTGATGCTAACAGGCCAAATAGAGGGGAAAAGAGACAGGGGAAAGCAGTGGATAACATATTTGAAGGATCTGATCAGGTGGATGATGGAACAAAGGTTGCGTGGTGAAACAGAAGAAAGCATGCTCAGAGTCACAAGGGATAGGGAGATGTGGAGGGCCATGATTGCCTATGTCCTGAAAAAACAAGGCTCATAGAAAAAGAAGAAATCAAAATCATGATTAGGCTTATTGCAGTGATTAACTAATTAACTGAGTGTGTTGCTTTTTGAAAGATTCCTGTTGTCTTCATATAATCTTTTACTTGAATTTCCAAAGGTTTCTTCAATGTAAAAATAAGTCAAACTGTTTCATAAAACAACCCACTCAGTCTATTAGTTGCTCACTGATTGATTCCTGTTGTCTTCATATCATCTTTTACTTGAATTTCCAAAGGTTTCTCCAATGTATTTCCTGTGGCAAGTTTTTTTTTCTTTTTAATCATTCTACCCCAAGCAAGACAAGACTGGCAGATAGGGGGTTCAATCAGTTAGTACCATACATAGTACACACTTGGGCAATCATGTCTCAGAAGAGACATGACTGACTTGGCAGAAGATTATCCCACAGTAGATTGCCATTGCTTTCTGTGGTAGACTGGTTGCCAACCAAGGCTTTAGAGCCTAACTTGTCATATTATTTAACCCATAACAGGAGGGAGGAGATGGATTAATACCTTTCTCAAAGGTATTTGTGCATAAGTGAATGCAAGGAATTCAACTGGAATTTGAACTCAGTTCTTTGATTTGTCGTTCCGAACCAATATCCACTGCACCACAAAACATACTAAATTCAAAAGTACTTGAACCAAAATAACAAAATATGAATTTGGACCAATCTATTAGTTACTTTGAGCAAAATACTCAACACCTTATCGAAAAGTTGGAAAAATATTTAAAAATAACTTAGACTCACAAATTTTTTTTTATATGGTTCTAAAAGCTTAGAACCAGCATAATAAAAATATCCAAATGTTGGAGAATTTTTATCGTTATTTGGGTGCAATTGAATGCAAGGAACTCAATTGGAGTTCAAACTCAGCTCCTTGATTATCCAAACACCTCAAGACAGAAGCTTGAAAAATATGTTTGGATAATTCAAAATTCTACAAAATTGAAAACCTAAATTATTGATAAAGAATGATGAAAAAGGTAATTTTCTAAAAGAAATTCAACATTTCTATCACCAAATAACATTTTCAAATTAATAAGGTTTGCCCAGTTTAATTTTTTTATGAAAACATTAGTCAATTTTTGTCGATTTCTGGTTGACCTTGAAGTTTTTCTTTCACTAACTCTCAAAGATGTATTAAATTAAATCTGTTGATAACGGTAACTGACTTACAGATAAGCCAATTTGATGCCGGTATTGAATGTGGCTTACAAAATTCTGTCACTGGTATAGTGTAGAAATCAAATAACTTACCTTTCAACATGGCTGTCTCCCTGTAGGAAGGTGAACATTCAAGAGTATGAAACTCACCTTCCTGATGTTTCCAACTAGTGTCCAGTTGGCAGACAAAAATAAACAGGGTTGTAACTGAATACATGTCGCTATATGGCCCAAAGACAAATAGTGGATATTGTGCTGAATATTTATGGAGCTCAATGTACACCCTGAAATTATCAGCCAATCACTGCTTACGGAATAGACTTGCCTGTAACAGAATGGAATCTCCCAGGTTATTATTTAAACCACCTACCAATTTACCCTGGTGGTTTTTTTTTTTTTTTTGTAGTCAGTTAGTCCCAACTTCTAGTCTAGTTGAGTCCAGGCTGGTTCGCCCACAAGATCTTTACAGCATAGTATGTGGTCTACCTTAAAAAGCGTATTATAAGAAAGTATTATAGCTATTTCAATTAAAAGATGCTGCTTTAGGGTTAGTTTATGATTGAATTGCATTTCTTAAAGTTAAATAACTGTAAAAAAAAATTAGTTTCAATAAAAAGCTAAATACATAAAAATAGGCTTTTGTTGAGATAGGACACATACAAATTAGGTAGACCACATGCTATACCAGAATCAAAGACTGGGGTCACATACTATTGAGTGGCACTGTCAATTTTTATGCAAGGTTGTGTATGCTTTTCTAAATTCTTAAAACATGACTGAGATAAAATATTAGGATTTTAATTTGAATAACTGGAAAATGTTCAAAGTATTTTAATTTTTCTTTTCACTTCACATCTGGGGCCCTGGGCATGACTGTAAACTGCATCCAGCAGCAAGACCTTTGATTGGGAGGATGTGAGAATCATGGAACCAGCTCTTAACTGCTATTGTTCTCAGGTTCACTCTGACTCAGAGTGGTAGCACCTGTTAGGCTCCCAGCTATGGGCAAATAGTTAACCCCAAAACTGGGGTCAAAACACTATAAAAGTATAAAAATAGACTTTTATAGAAATAGATAAACATAAAAATAGACTTTTATAGAAAAATACTCATTTTTGAAGGAAAAATATTACCAACAATACATTTTTAATTCCATAACACATTTTCGAAGAAACAAATAATTATTCTCAGAAAAACATTTTTGAATAGAAAACTAGAAGACATTTTCAGTTTCTTAAAATAAAAAAAATAAAAACAAAAAAAATTCCATTAAAATTGATTACATCAGCCTTCTCACTATAACTGAACATTAAAAATAAGTACCTTAAAACCCCACCATTTTGGTATTACACAACCCACAGAGGTGTTGATATGCCATTAAAAAAACTCCGACTTACTTCACATCTGAATAATTAAGCAAGTATTGCACAAAACATTTGGTAATCTCAAAGAAGTGCTAGAAAAATTTTATGACCTTGAATGTTTGCAAGCCCTGAAGCATCTTGTCAAAAAATGGACAGAAATGCGTGCACACACACATAGGTCCAAACGTAAGTGGACAGTAAATAATATTTATTTTATTGTTACACATACAATTTTATTTACGAAGAAAATAGCGCTTAAATCTTACTGATGCAGGTGCTCAGACTGTTGCCTATCACAGTTTACACAGCCTTGAAGTCTACCCTTCATGCATCGACAAACATTTTTGCACATGTCTTTTTGTTCATTAGTTTCTTTAAATGCGTCTCTTATGTAATTTTTCAAATCACCAACACTTTTTGGTTTTCAACTATAAATTTTGTCCCTGGGTCCTCTCTCCAAAAATGAAATCCAAGTCAGGTGAAAGTGCTGGCCAATTAATTGGACCTCTTCAGCCAATTAATTTCTCAGAAAATGTTTCATCAAGAAACTCATAAACTGCTCCTGATTAACATGGAGGAGACTCCATCTTGTAATCATATAACCAATACCTCTTCTACAATCATATAACCAATGCCTCTTCTACAAGTACTTTCATGGCTTCTGCTCCGATGAGCTTAGATCACTGGTGCCGCCTAAGCACGAATTTACGCGAGATACTAGATTAGCAACTAGGTCCCACCCTTTTACAGTTAAACAAATAAGATGTAACCGTAAATTCTACCCCAACAGCTTCTTTTCTCGCGCTTCCCACCTGTGGAACTCCCTTCCACAAGTCTGCTTTCCCGACAGTTACAATCTCCAGGTGTTTAAATGTAGGGTCAATAGACACCTCCTATCACACTAACTCCCAACTATTCTCACAACACTCTCATCTACCTAACCCTCATTCTCGGTATCCTCACCCGCCTATCACCCACCCTCTGTTATTTCCTATATTTAATCAGCCTTTCTCCACTCTACGTAGCCCCCTGCACAGTCGTGGCAGTGACATGCCTTGCTCGGGGTGAAACGCTTATAAAAAAAAAAAAAAAAAAATACACAAACCTATTCCACCTATTCTCCAACCACCCCCTGTGCGCACACACACATATATATATATATATATATATATAAGGCAATCTGAGTCTGTGTATGACTGTAAGCTGTGCACACCTACATTTTTTAAGTTATGCCATTCAAACTTTCTAGAAGGAAGCCAGGTTGTCTCATGCTTTCTGAATTCAGCAATTTTCCTTTTCACACTTTTCAGCCAATGGTGCAGATTGTTTACATTTGCTTCATAAAACATCTAAGATGGTTGCTAGATTACATCACAGAAATCAAATCACATGTGCCAAATGCGACTAAAAAAAAAAAAAATGAGCCTTTACATTTAACTTTTATTTCGATGTTTTAAAAATTCATTTGATCAACAGGAAAATGTGAATATTTTTCCCCCGTAATTTTGAAACAAAATAAATATTTAAAAAAAAAAATTTCTGAACTGAGAGTGTAATAGTTTTTATATTTCTAATTTCAGTAAAACAAAATAATTATTATTTTCATGTTAAATTCAATTAGTCAACAAAAAATATAAATATTTTCCCCCGTAATTTTGAGACAAAAACAAATGCAATGTTCTTTACAATGTCACACATAAAAACATCAAATAATGTTTACACAAAAGAAAAGAAAATAATTTTTTTCATGGAATTTTTTAACAATTTTTAAACAACAATTTTTTATATAATTATTTTTTTATATAACTGAGCCGTACTACTAATATGGTCTGAGATGCATGGCCAACACTGGGCTATGATGCTAGTGTGTGTGTGTGTATATATATGTATATATATATATATATATATCCAGGTGAAGAGAACCAACAGGTTTAGAACCCTGAGTTTTTTAGAAAGTGCTCAATACAACACAATACAATATATCACAGAGCATAATATAATTATACTTAAGTTTGTCTTTTCTTTAAAACTAATTTAATTTCCATTGAGACACAGAAGTTTTTATGTTTCAAGATTTTACCTCCTCATTAGGCAATGTTGAATAATTGTAGTTAAAATGATGTACATTCAAATGCAGAAAACAAGACACTTGTTATTTAAAGAATTAATATGGATGGGGAAAGAGAGAAAAAAATTTGATTATATGCGTGTTTAATCTAACTAATCAGAATGAAGTTCTAAAAATATTTTCTGGCTTTGAAGAACCCATAAAATGTTGATAAGCCGTAGTAAACGAATCAAGCAGTCAATGAAATTCTGATTAGCTACGCAGACACGTTGTTTAGATTTATTTACCTCCTTTAGAATATAAGTGTAAAGAAACTACCATGGCCGGCCACAAAAAGAGGGATCAGTTTATATATTGATTGTAATATGGAATTGATCTTCCACTTACTGTCTACATTATAATTCCTTGTTCATTTATTAAATTCTGATTAGGTATGAATTCACTTCTTCTCCAGCCAGCTGAGTCTAGTGCTTCTAAAACCGCTCTTATCCACTCCCACTGCAAAACAATCTAACAACATTTTTTGGCTTTAAATAAATTTTTATTTAGATGTTAAATTCATTTAGTCAATAAAAAATGTAATTGTTTTCCCCCATAATTTTGAGACTAAAGCAAATGCAATGCTGTTTACAATGTCACACAAAACATTAAATCACGTTTCCGCAAAACAAAAGAAAATAGGTTTTTTAATAGAATTTTTGAACAATTTTTAAGTCACAATTTTTGATATTATTATTTTATTATATAACTGAGTCCTACTACTAAAATAATCTGAGTTGCACGGCCAACACCGGGCTATGTTAGTATATATATATATATATATATATATATATAATCTAAACTTATTTATAAAAGAAACTTTATCTCTGTGTGTGTGTGTGTCCATTACCTATAGACTCTGAAACAGCTGAACCAATTTTCTTGAAAATTTACACAGTTGTACTGTAAGCATCTTGATAAGCCATAGAAAATGAATCCATCAATCCAGCTTAATTTCCAGTTTATCATTTTATTTAAGTGGAAAAATTAAATAAAAAAAATTTAAAAAATTGAAAAAATGATGAAGTCTATTTCTGGAAGAAATGAAGCCGGCCGCCGCTTCAGTGCACATTAAAATAAATGAATAAAATATATTTTTCTGCTTCGTAAAACTAACTGTAACCTTGTTTTGTCTGATTGAAAAACTTAGCTTAAAGCAAGAACAACATGAACAGAGGAAACATCATTAAAATCAAATTACAATTAAAAAAAAAAATAAAAATAAAACCCCGCAATGTCCACAATTTCAATTAATGCTGAAAAGTTTGTAGATAGGATTGTTGGGATCAAAAACTATAAATTCTCTTCACTCCAAAATAGCATAAAATCTCATCAAAAGAATTGACATTTACCTTTGCTTTTTCAAACAGCCATTATCCGTGCATTGAATACTGCTACCATATCTGTTGGGTGCTCTTGCTATTCATCTCAAGGTTCTCAACAAAATCCAAGAAGAATCTGCAATATAATCGATCCTGACTTGGCATCTCATCTTCAGTCACTTTCTCACCAACGTGACATGGCTTCCCTCTGTCTTCTCTACAAATTTTTTCAAGGTAACTTCTCTGACGGGCTTTTGTCTCTGGTGCTCTGATTACATGAATTTAAGTGTGATACTAGATTGGCATCTAGGTCCCACCCATTGCTAATGAAATAGTTAAATGTGACTGCCACTAATTCTCCAACAGTTGTTCCTGCACTTACTACCAGTGGAACTCCTTTTCACTTGCTTCACTGATACCAACAAAATCCAAAAATTTAAATGCAATGTGAGTTGCCATCTTCCATCTTGAATCCCATTCATCTTTTATCCTTTTTTTTAATCCCCACTGGATACAATGGTCCTGGTTATGACGGTAAACTGCATCTGGCAGCAAGGCCTCTGATTGGGAGGTTGTGAGGAGCATGGAACCACCTCTTAATTGCTGTTGTTCCCAGGTCCACCCTGACCCAAAGTGGTAGCAAGGCCTCTGATTGGGAGGTTGTGAGGAGCATGGAATCAACTCTTAATTGCTGTTGTTCCCAGGTCCACCCTGACCTAGGGTGGTAGCACCTGTTATGGTCCCAGCTATGGGCAAATAGTTGATCCTTCAAACAGGGGTCAAAACACTATGAAAGTATAAAAATAGACTTCTATTCATAACAAATTTATGGTAAAAATGTTGTGGGCATTAAATAACCCATTGAGGTTGATATGGTGTAAACCAAACCAAACCAATCCTATGGTAAAACACTTTTCGGATATTTAAACTTCTTGACATGATGTTGGTAGCCCCAATTTAGAACTAATCAGGTTCGTTCTCAATCTCCTTTCAGCATGTTGGGCAATCAAGGCACTCAACTTTTATAGCTTATAGCAATGCTTATCTATTTTTTTTGTATCTTTCTTAATTCCTACTCAACCAACAATTTACATAAGCTCATGCGATAGGTTATTTGCTATTTTCCTCGTTCTTCTTTCAATACATCCAGTGAGTGTTACATTTTCCAAGCTGTCTTTCCCCATTATGCGAGTTAGAAATTTCAACTATCTCTTCGAGAAGCTAAGTAAAAGTGTCTTTGTTGTTTCCACTTTCATTAAAACTTTCTGGTTAAACATATGTTCAGTCTATGGGATTCTCAGCATCCTTCTGTCGAACCACATTTCTATTTCTATAAGTCTTTTTATTTTTGTTGTCGTTGTCCATATTTAATTTCATACTGAAGGACAGATATTATGTAAATTCAGTACTTTTCTTTGTTTGTAATGAGATTTTTCCATTTTCTAATACTTTGCTTAGATTTGGAAATCATCTTTCCTTGTTCCAATGTATCTTTAGATTCCTGTATTCCATTTTTCATCCACTTCAAGGGCAATTAAAATACTTGATATTTTTGCGCTTGGTTTTGGCACCTCTAATTCATAATTTACTCCTGAATTTTCTTGATAATCACCCTACATTCGGCCATAATTGATACAAAATTTTTATTTTCTTTCATGAGTTTCTGTAGAAGTTTCTATAGTTCCCTTCATGTGCCTGCAATCAATGCTGTCATTTGCATATCTAATGTTGTTAAGATTATGGCCACCAGTAACAAATCCTGGTAGGACATGTAATTCTCTGAGGATTGCTTCATTGTCAAGGTCAAATAAGTCCATTGAGTCAACATAGTTATGTCCCATTTTTTTTTTTTTTTTAATAATCATACCCCCCCCCCCAAGCAAGGCATTTTACTGCCACTTTTTTGCAGGGTTTACATAGGAGGAAAGTTATGATAAAAAGTGACAGGTTATTGGGGGTGTCAAGAAGTGGATAAGAGAAGGATAAAAATACTGATGAGCGGAGTAAACAGAGAAAGGAGCACGAGAGAGAGAGAGAGGATGCAGGTTTGAGAGATAAGAGATGACTATTGACTTTACACTTAAATTCTTGGAGATTTCAGTTGGATGCATTGCATTCAGTTACGCACAAATACTCTTGGGAAAGGTATTAATCTACCTCTTTCCTCCAGTTATGGGTTAAATAACAGGACAAATTAGGTTTTATAGCCTTGGTCAGCAAAGTTCTGTGGTAGGGTTGCTAACCCTACCACAGAAAGTAATGGCAACCTACTGCGAGAAAATGTTTGCCCAGTCAGTCATGTCACTTTCGAGACATGATCACCCAAGCATGTATCATGTATAGCACTTAACTGACTGACTGATTAGAATAATGCGAAATTTATGTGTGCAAACTCCTTGCATACAGTTAGAAAATGAATTCAGTAAGTACGCAGAAAAAGAAAGGGGTGTAAGACAAGGATGCATTTTTTCACCAGACTTATTCATCCTTCACAGTTAAGCAGCCCTGAGAGAAATAAAAGTCCTGTCAGGATATATTTTTGGTGGCCATAATCTTACCAACATTAGATAGGCTGATGAAAGAGTTGATTAGCAGATGCAAAAAAAGGAAATTACAAGAACACGTACGAAATGTAGTAAAGATAAAAAACAAATCAAGAAGAAGGAACTAAACATGAATCGTAAGAAGACGCACTTGTTGTTAGCGGAAGGAACAGCCTAACATGCAAATGACAGATTGGAGACACCAGAATCAAACAAATACAAAAATTTAATTATCTTCAGCGTTTGAACACGAGATAGAAAATTTAACACGTAAATCTTAAGGCAGAATTGGGAGAATGAAAAATGCCTGCCGAATTCTTAGCAAAGTATTTAGAAAATGAAAAATTTTGTGAGAAATAAATTAAAATAGTGCTGAACTATTATGTAATATTGGTTCTCTTTTATGTCAGTGAATGTTGAAAATCACCTTACAGATGAAGAGCCTTTATGCAATAGCAATGTGGTTCTACAGAAGGATGCTGAGAATTCCCTTGACAATTAAGAGCAATGTGGAAGTTTTAGAGAAAATGGAAACAAAAAGGACACTTATACTTAGCTTCAGAAATATATATTCAATATTACTTGGTCACATAATGTTGCAAAAATGAAACAAAACAAAAAAAAAGTAACCAGTGAGGAAACAGCTAATAATCCTCTCAAATATTTTGATGTCATTTTTTATGGCAGGGGCACGCACATATTTATAATAACCTGGGAACAACAGTAATTAAGACATGGTTCCATGCTCCCCACAACCTCCCAATCAGAGGCTTTGCTGCCAGATGCAGTTTGCCATCATGCCCAGGACATTAAGGAAGAAGGATGATTCTTGCTAATAATTACAACCTTCATTCACTTGCTAATATTCACTGTTTCCTTATAAAGAAACATTTAGTATTTATTGACGTAGCAGCCAGTGCTAAAAAAAAAATAAATAAAAATATAAAAAATACTATAGTTGGATTTATTATCCCTGAATTTTAGGAAAAAATAATTTTTTTCTTGTAATTTTTATTTTTTAATTTTTTTATCCCAAGCGTTGTGGTCCAGTGGATATCGGCTCAGAACGAGAAACCGGGGAGCCGAGTTCGAATTCCAGTTGAATCCATTGTATTCACTTACGCGCAAATACCCTTGGGAAAGATATTAATCCGTCTCTTCCTTCCAGTTATGGGTTAAATAGCAGGACAGATTGGGTTCTATAGCCTTGGTCGGCAACCAGTCTACCGCAGAAAGCAATGGCAACCTACTGCGGGATAATCTTCTGCCCAGTCAGTCATGTCTCTTTTGAGACATGATCGCCCAAGCGTGTATCACGTATGGCACTTAACTGACTGACTGAATATAATAGTTGAAGACATGATTAAGACTTATACTGGGCATAAAGTGGGGGATCGGCTTTCTGTTGTAATGAAGTAATAAACTGATCCCCCACTAATTACTGCTTAATAATATAATACATTTCTTTCTCCTTTAGCTATGAGTTAAATAATAGGACTGATTGGGTTCTATAGCCTTGGCTGGCAGAAAGCCTTGCCTACCGCAGAAAGCAATGGCAACCTACTGCGGGATAATCTTCTGCCCAGTCAGTCATGTCTCTTTTGAGACATGATTGCCCAAGCATGTATCATGTATGGCACTTAACTGACAAGACAATAACTTCACTTATATGCAAGGGATTACTGGGACAGAGAGTTAGAAGACTTTGGTGATGAGAAAAAACAAAATAAAACCAGGTTTCAGGAAGACAAATGATCATGATCAGTGTTGCCTTTTCTGGAGGTAGATTTATTTTAAAAGATTTATAGTTGGGTTCACAATTAACAAATTGTAGAGACATTTTCTTTTTTTTTTCTTTATTTCATATTTTTATTTTTATTTTTTACTAAAGTTCCATACCAGCCTAAATTGAAAACAAACCTTAGATAAAAGAGACGAAAAATTGTTTCGTCTGACAGAATGTCCTTTGAAGAAGCCTCATCAGTTGAAGTTGCATTCTTTCCTGCAATTAGTTCTGATCACAAGTCTACTTGGCCGCTATTTCAAACATCAGTAACTAAGAAAGTCAATGATCAAGAGAAACAAGAAACTTACCTTGGTTTAATTTCTCTTATTTTGAGCATCGCCATTTGCATCATTATTTCGTCAGATAATACAGATGTATTGGACAAATCCTAGGAGCATACTTTTTTGTTTTTAAATGTTTCATTCTATCCAGGTAAGTTGAACTAAAATAAACCCAATTTCAAGAGTCCAAAGATCATTACAAGTTAAACTTTACTTGCTTATGTCATATCAGTGCTTCTCTAGTCTTTTGAAGCAACCTTATTGAACTTCTGTTGGTGTTTAAAGCATTTTGTCAGTTAACAAAAACCATATCACATGAAAACTTGCAACAGCAGCAACAACTAAAATGGATAGCACATGTAATCTAAAAAGAAAATAATGACTTTTTTTTTTTAATAATCGTGTAACCCCA
The DNA here is from genome assembly GCA_037127315.1 of Ascarosepion bandense. Classification (NCBI taxonomy): domain Eukaryota; kingdom Metazoa; phylum Mollusca; class Cephalopoda; order Sepiida; family Sepiidae; genus Ascarosepion; species Ascarosepion bandense. Next base: position 4,318,224 of record JBBBDQ010000387.1, on the reverse strand, counting down.
AGCAAGGCATTGTACTGCCACTGTTGTGCAGGGGGTTACAAAGGAAGAAAGTTAAGAGAAAGAGTGACAGGTTATAGGGGGTGTCAGGAAGTGGGTAAGAGAAGGATGAGAATACTGATGAGAGTTGAGTGGACAGAGAAAAGCGCATGAGAGAGAGGATGCAAGTTAGTGAGATAGGAAATGACTATTGACTTTAAATTTAAATTCTTGGAGATTGTAGCTGTCAGGAAAGCAAGTAAGCAGAAGGGAATTCTACGGGCTGGAAGTGTGAGAAAAGAAGCTGCTGGAGTAGAATTTGCATTTACATTTTATTCGTTTCACAGTAAAAGGGGTGGGAGCTAGTTGCTAATCTTGTGGCTCTAAGAAATTCATATATAGGGGATACCAGTGAGCTAAGTTGATCAGAGCAGAAGCTATGAAAGTATATGTAGAAGAAACACAGGAAACCCACACTGCGTCAGTGAGAAAGTGACTGTATCCTAGCTGCCAAGTCGGGATCGATCAAATTACAGATTCTCCGTTACATGATCAAGTTGCTGACATTCCACACTACTCCAAACAAAAGGTTAGGAAGGAAACTTTTATCAGTGCTGGAATGAGCAATAACAGCGGACTTGAAAAATTATTTTTCTGATAAATTTTTTTTTAAGTGAAAAATTTCATAAATTTCAGTTGAAAGTAAAAAGTAGAGTAGCACTGGCTGCTTAGTCAATAAATACTAAATGTTTCTTTATAAGGAAACAGTGAATATTACCAAGTGAATGAAGCTTTTAATTATGAGCAAGAATCATCCTTCTTCCTTAATGTCCTGGGCATGATGGCAAACTGCATCTGGCAGCAAAGCCTCTGATTGGGAGGTTGTGAGGAGCATGGAACCATGTCTTAATTACTGTTGTTCCCAGGTTCACCTTGACCTGGAGTGGTAGCACCTGTTAGGGTCCTGGCTATGGGCAAATAGTTATCAGTGCTGGAATGAGCAAAAAAAAAATATATACATTTTTGAAGAAAAAGTTATTCTCAGCAAAACATTTTGAATAGAAAACCAGAAGACATTTTCAGTTTTCTAAAATATAAAAGAATAAAAACAAAAAATTTTCATTAAAATCTGACGAAATCAACCTTCTCACTGTAATGGAACATGAAAAAAATCTTCACCTTTTTGGTATTAAATAATCAAGAGAGGTTGATATGCCATTAAACAAAACTCAACTCCCTCTCGCTGCAACTCTCTGCACACACCTGGCGGTTCTGCTGGTTCTGCCTTGCTTGGGGTAAAACAATTATAAAAAAAAAAATTTCTCTTTCACAAACCTTTGGAGAACAAACTAGAAAAAGTTAGGAACCGAGGATGTAGATTTCAATTCATTAAAAATCTGCGAGACTAAAACCATATTTTACTTTGGAAGTGCTATGTTTGGATCACTTTCCTTTTTTATTTTTTTCCTTGTTTTCCTTTCTTTTTTCCTTTCTTTTTTTCTTTCTTTTTTTCCTTTTTTTTCTTTCTTTTTTCCTTTTTTTCCTTTCTTTTTTTCCTTTTTTCCTTTCTTTTTTTCCTTTTTTTCCTTTCTTTTTTCCTTTTTTCCTTTCTTTTTTCCTTTTTTTCCTTTCTTTTTTTCCTTTTTTCCTTTCCTTTTTCCTTTTTTTCTTCCTTTTTTCCTTTCTTTTTTCCTTTTTCCTTTTTTCCTTTTTCCTTTCTTTTTCCTTTTTTCCTTTTTTCCTTTTTTTCCTTTCTTTTTTTCCTTTTTTTTCCTTTCTTTTTTCCTTTTTTTCCTTTTTTTCCTTTTTTTTCCTTTCTTTTTTTCCTTTTTTTCCTTTCTTTTTTTCCTTTTTTTCCTTTCTTTTTTTCCTTTCTTTTTTCCTTTCTTTTTTCCTTTTTTCCTTTCTTTTTTTCCTTTTTTTTCCTTTCTTTTTTCCTTTTTTTCCTTTCTTTTTTTCCTTTTTTTTCCTTTCTTTTTTTCCTTTTTTTTCCTTTCTTTTTTTCCTTTTTTTTCCTTTCCTTTTTTTATAAATGCTTGAACTGCCTGTTCAACATCTCCATTTTCTTGTGGATGAAGTGGATTACTAGCAAAATGTCAGAAATCATAATAGACTTAATTCATCTCTTCCCTCCAGTTATAGGTTAAATAACAGAACAGATTGGATTCTATAGCCTTGATTGGCAACCATTTTACCTCAGAAAGCAATAGTAACCTACTGTGGGATTATCTTTTGCTCAGTCAGTAATGTCTTGAAAGAGACATGATCGCCCAAAGCGTGTATCACGGATGGCACTTAACTGACTGACTGAATATAATAATTGGAGACATGATTAAGGCTTCCATTGGTCATAAAGTGGGGGATCGGTTTTCTATTAGTATAAAGTAATAAACTGATCCCTCACTAATTACTACTTAATAATAATACTTTTCTTCCCCCTCTAGCTATGAATCAAATAACATGAGAGATTGGGTTCTATAGCCATGGCTGGCAGCCAGTCTACCACAGAAAGCAATAGCAACCTACTGTGTGATAATCTTCTGCCCAGTCAGTCATGACTCTTTTGATACATGATTGCCCAAATTATGTATCACGTATGGCACTTAACTGACTGACTAATTCTGAGATACTGTGTTTTGCAAATATTGATTTACAGTGTTCAACCAGTTTGACAGAGGTGGTTTTGTTTGAGGGCTGAAATTTCTATCTATCTAGAAAAGTATTTAAGAATTAAGATATTGATGTCCCTTGTGGGAGAATGATAACAATAAAATATAATCTAAACTTATTTATAAACGGAACTTTGTCTCTGTGTGTGTGTGTATCCATTACCTATAGACTCCGAAACAGCTGAACTGATTTTCTTGAAAATTTACACAGTTGTACTATAAGCATCTATGAGTGTTCTTAGCTAGGTTTTGTGTCGAGATATCCCGATAAATATTGATAATCGAAAAAATCGGGTTATAGATGGAGTCGTCCGATTTTAATCAAATTTGATACACTCATAGACAAAGACACAAGAAACGATATTCAGAAATTTCAAGGTTGCCATTCTTACAATAGTGCAGAAAATTGATTATATATATATATATATATATATATATATATAAGGCAAGATGTTTGTGTGTGTGTGTCTGTTTATCTGCCTGTATGTCTGTATTTTTTCAGCCTTTTTATTTTAGTTTTTGCTTTGGGTTTGACTCTAAGTAGGTATAATTGTAGTTCTTAGTCTCAGCCATGATACCATTTACTCAGAGGACTTATTTAGCCTTCAAAATTCAGTTTACGATGAAAAAACTTATTTGATATTGATACCAGGAAATCAAAATTTGACTTAAATCCATTCATTTTTCTTTCAGTCTACGGTTTCGCTTTAACTGGTAACAACTATTGCTTTTAGTCTTTTGTGGCAATGTCCAAAGAGTCTGAGCTTCAGGACCATGGATTAGTTTTAAAGCTTTCATTACACCCGAGCAACGCCGGGCTATACTGCTAGTGATAACAATAAAATAAAATATAATTTCTTATAATAGAAAAGGAATCCAGAAAGAGTTTCTGGTTATGTGTGAATTTTATCTCACCACTTTCAGAAAGGAGATGATCGTTTTCCTTTCACTTTCTGGTAGCTGTCCGAATGAACGGGTTTCTTTAGTTTGTTTTGTTTTATATCATATCAGTGTCCTGGGCATGACGGTAAACTGCATTCGGCAGCAATGCCTCTAATTGTGAGGTTGTGAGGAGCCTGGAACCACCTCTTAATTGCTGTTGTTCCCAGGTCCATTCTGACCTGAAGTGGTAGCACCTGTTAGGGTCTCAGCTATGGGCAAATAGTTAACTCCCAAACTGGGATCAAAACACTATGAAAATATATTTTTATAGAAAAATATACGTTTTTGAATGAAAAATATTGCCACCAATACAGTTTTGCAGAAAAAAATATTACTATAACACTTTTTCAAAGGAAAAAAAATTGCAGCAATACATTTTTGATTACAAAACTAGAAAATATTTTCAGTTTCTAAAATAAAAAATTTCATCAAAATCTGACTAAATCAACCTTAATATAACCAAACCTTAAAAGAATTACCTTAAAGCTCTACCCTTTTGGCATTAAATGATCCACAGAAGTTGATATGCTGTTAAACTAAGCTCTAACTCAACTTTACATCATATCAATCTCAATGGGTTATTTAATTTCAACAAGATTTTTAGGATAGGTTTGTACGAATAGAATATGTCGGTATAGTAAGAAATCAGTTTGTAGATCAGGTTTTACTGACGTATTTTTGTAATGAGTGTTTTCATGGAGCTGGTAAGTTTTTTTTCCATCAAAAATGTATTGCTGGTAAATTTTTCTTTTTAATTTTTTTTTTTTTTTTTGCAAAAAGGTACAGTTACTGCAAAGCTATGCATTTAGCAAAGAAATTCATTTATAATTGGAAACTGGAACAGATGTAACAGTAGTCTCCAGGAATTATGTTAAAAAAAAAACCCAAATTATTCAAAAATATAAAAAAACCAACTATATGAACCTGGTTACCAACAGATAACTTTTATCAGTCATGTCGAGGCTTTATTAGAAACTCCAGAAGCAATGTCGAAACAGGAATTTTTTGTTATTTGAGGTGACCACGACTGGAGACACCAGTAATAAAAGCTCTTAATTTACTGCGAAGGATGAATTCTATAAAAAAAAGACGACAAATATAGGAAAGAATTTCCAGATCTTTTCACAGGCATTAGTAGACTCTAGAATATCCATAAGATACGTTTAAAAGAATCTGCGTGGTGCTGGTATAGTAACATCTACAGCTTAAATCTTGACCGACTTGTGATCTACATTAAAAATGTGGCGATAAATGTGCACTTGTGATTAAAAGATTGAGTTACGAGTGAAAATGTTTAGTTTTACACAAAAGCAGGCAGTTATCTTAAAAGAAAAGGGTTTTATTGAAATCTGAACTTGCCATATGCACTCTTGGTTATCTGATCCCTGCATGTCTTTTTAAATATTTCTGAAATATAGATGCCATCTTATTTTTTCATAACTAGAAATTATAATAGGCAGGTCATTATCTTCAAAGAAGGCAGGGTCAATTGAAATTTGAACTTGTCAAAGAGAGACAAGAGAGAGAGATGTGGGTAAGAGAGACGAGAGAGAGAGAGATGTGGGTAAGAGGGACGGGGGAGAGAGAGAGATGTGGGAAAGAGGGATGGGGGAGAGAGAGACGAGAGAGAGAGAGATGTGGAAAAGAGGGATGGGGGAGAGAGACGAGAGAGAGAGGGACGGGGGAGAGAGACGAGAGAGAGAGAGAGAGATGTGGGTAAGAGGGACGGGGGAGAGAGAGAGAGAGAGAGAGATGGGGGAAAGAGGGACGGGGGAGAGAGAGAGAGAGAGAGATGGGGGAAAGAGGGACGGGGGAGAGAGAGAGATGTGGGAAAGAGGGACGGGGGAGAGAGGGGGAGAGAGAGAGAGAGATGTGGGAAAGAGGGACGGGGGAGAGAGGGGGAGAGAGAGAGATGTGGGAAAGAGGGAGGGGGAGGGGGGGGGGAGAGAGAGAGAGATGTGGGAGAGAGAGAGAGAGATGTGGGAAAGAGGGACGGGGGGGGAGAGAGAGATGTGGGAAAGAGGGACGGGGGGGAGAGAGAGAGAGAGAGATGTGGGAAAGAGAGAGAGAGAGGGAAAGAGGGACGGGGGAAAGAGGGACGGGGGGGGGGAGAGAGAGATGGGTGGGAAAGAGAGAGAGATGTGGGAAAGAGGGACGGGAGAGAGAGAGAGAGATGTGGGAAGGGGAGAGAGACGGGTGGGAAAGAGGGACGGGGGGGGAGAGATGTGGGAAAGAGGGACGGGGGAGAGGGACGGGGGAGAGAGAGACGGGGGAGAGGGACGGGGGAGAGAGATGTGGGAAAGAGGGACGGGGGAGAGAGAGAGAGATGTGGGAAACTGCACCTTAGTACTAAGTTTGCGCTTTGTTATAGATCACAAGTTATACCAGAAACATGCATGTAAATCACATACTATACCAGCACCATTTGCACAACCCCTGCCTATAACAATTCCTTAACGCTTTCAACTTTCTCTGAAGAAAAAAAAGTCCAGTTACAACATTTAGGAAAAAAATCTTTCAGTTTAAATAAATCCAAAGCAACCTTTTGCTATGGGTAACTTTTTGGGTTGGTGTGGCTCTGGGGAATATCTAATATACTTTTCACATTCTCTACTTTCTTTGATATTTGCTTTGATAAGGCTCAGCCACAATACTGCATCTCTCATTAGTGTTCAACACTTAACGATGTCCTGATGTCATTCATGTGAACACTCTAGTAGTACTTCCTCTAATTCTGCTAAAATGATGATATAGCGGGTTATCCATAGTTTTCCAGTTTATAGTGGAGAGTCTGTTCTAGTGAAAGGTAGTTGTATATTGTTGCAGGTTGACGGAATTTGGCCTTGTGGTAGATAGCCGACTATAAGTCATAAAGAAAGGTTATAAACCAAGAAAAGCAAATTGAGTTGAAAGATAACATTTTATATATAACACATATCGATTAATGTTTTTACAATTGAAGTAATACATGAAGTATAGGTCCAACGGAGGTTAAAATTTTCATGGCAATAAAAAGCTGAAAGAGAATTAATGCTTAGGAAATTGGGAGTGTGTAAGTAAGGAATGTCTTTGATGTATTTGCTCCTGAGGTCAGTAAGTAGTTTTTGAGGCAGGGAAGAAGGAAAGAGGTAAGGGAGGCGAGCATAGTAAGCCACTTGACTTCGGTCAAGGGAGATGCTAATTAGTCTCTTCTTCTCGAGTCGGTCTGCCTGTCGATGCTTTCTGTATCCGCTTTTTATATCTTTTGGGATTTCACACTTGTATTTGGTTCTGGGCTTCCCATTGGCTGATAAATAAAATTCGCGTAGGCTCGCGAATTGGAAATTTAATATTTAATTAATTTTTAGTTTTCAACCGAAACATTTGCGCGGAGGTGGCGGCAGCAGCACAGCAACGACTTTTGGTCATTTGCTTTTTGGTTGTGAAAGCGCAAACATCCGGTCCATCGGTTTTGCTCGGTATCACCACAACGACAAGTCTGATCTGGTATCACAAAAGTCCTTGTTGAACAGATAAATCATGGTGTACAAACCAATATAATTTCAGTGAGGGATGTTTTCTGACTAACATTGGCCAGTGGTCTACAAAATTTTATGACTCTATAATTATAATTACCTCCAGAAATTGATTACTAATCTAAATCTGCTCCGAGGAAGGTCGGTTCCCTTTGTAGGACGAGAAAGTTTTGCTCTTTGAATAAATCTTGCATATATATATATAAATCTACCATTCGCCCGTGCATTGAGTACTGCTGTCACACTTGTTCGGGGGTCCCGGCTATTCATCTCAAGCTTCTTGAGAAAATTGAATAGAGAATGTGCAATGTGATTGATTCTGACCTGGTAGTTCAGCTCCAGTCTCTTTCTCACTGACAAAATGTGGTTTCCCTCTGTCTCTTGTAGAAATACTGTAGAAATAATGGCTTTTGCTCTGATGAAGTTAGCTACCTGGTGTTCCCTTTGCAAGAATTTACTTGAGCTACTAGACTAGCAACTAGGTCCCACTCTTTTTAAACCAATGAAATGTAATCGCAACTTCTACTCTAACAGCTTCTTTTTTCGCATTTCCTGCCCATGGAACTCTTTACTGTGTACTTGCTTCCCTGACAGCTACAAGCTTCAAGAACTTAAATGCAATTTACCAATTGCACCTAATATATATATATATATATATATATATACTAGCAGTATAGCTCAGCGTTGCTCAGGTGTAATGACAGCTTTAAAACTAATCCATGATTCTAGAGCTCAGACTCTTTGGACGTTGGCATGAAAGACTAAAAAACAATAGTTGTTTCCAGTTAAAGCAAAACCGTAGACTGAAAGAAAAATGAATGGATGTAAGCCAAATTTTGATTTCCTGATATCTATATCAAATAAGTTTTTTTCGTTGTCAATTGAATTTTGAAGGCTAAATAAGTCTTCTGAGTAAATGGTATCATGGCTGAGACTAAGAACTACAATTATACATACTTAGAGCCAAACCCGAAGCAAAAATTAAAATAAAAGGGCTGAAAAACTGATTTTGATCAGACCTGGTAGGATATCGGGGTATCGATCTCCAATATCGGAGTCAAATAAGTCATCCAAGGATATATATATATATATATTATCGATTTTCTGCCCTATTGTGAGAACTGCAACCTTGAAACTTCTGAATATCATTTCTTATGTCTTTGTCTATGAGTGTATCAAATTTGATTAAAATCGGATCACTCCTTCTGTAACCCGATTTTTTCGATTATTGATTTTCGATATTTATCAGGGGTACCTTGACACAAAACCTAGCTAAGAACACTCACAGATGCTTATAGTACAACTGTGTAAATTTTCAAGAAAATCTTTTCAGCCGTTTCGGAGTCTATAGGTAACAGACACACACAGACAAAGTTCCATTTATAAATAAGTTTAGGTTAGATTAGTACATAAACAGTTAATCTTGATTGTTTTCCTATTGAATATTCTACTTAGGGGGTTATCTTTATGAAAATGTTTACTTAGTAATTTAAGAAAGATCTTACTAATGTTAATAGTTGATAGTCTACAGAATAGGGGGGGGTTGAAGCATATAATTTTCCTTTTCCTATGTTTACTTTTAGCCTTTTGCGATTCAGCATTACTAGTGGGTGTTAAATAAGTTAAATTATCTTTATATCTGCTACTATGGAGGGCTTTATCATATAGTTTTTGTTATGATAAGGCCCTCCATAGTAGCGGATACATTTTCAATGATTAATATCATTTTATGTTTAACAGAAATAATGTGATTTTACATATGATGTAGCTTAGTGTCTGTGTTATGTACTGAACATGTTGTCGGTATGTTTGCAGTTGATGTGATTGAGTGTCGGGTTTTTTCTTTTTTATCAATAAAGCCTCCTTATTTTTAGTCTCTGGACGATGCTATGATATTTGTATTGTCGACAAGTATTTTCTGGTTAGAGTTCGGTAGGCTTCCATCAGTGACATGCTTAGCAACATTGTGGCCCCACCCCTGTAGAATGTGTTTTGCGGCCCCTCTACCCACAAAATGCAACTTGCGCCTCCCCCCCACAAACATCCTGAACCCACAATTAATGGTACTTTAAACAAAATAACATCCTCTCAGAAAGCAGATATTCTGTGATCACGAGAAAACAGAAGAAATCGAGGAATTAGCATTTTGAAGCTATACATTCCGAACGTTTTCACAACTTCTAGCTATTTTTTATGTATGTTGAAACAGATGTCTATAATCTGTTTTGTTATGAAGATGATTTTTTTATTTTTAATTACAAATGATTTGCAGCCTCTTTGGATCCCAGAAGGCTTCTATCAAAGGAGCGAATACATCAAAGACATTCTTTACTTACATGCTACCAAATTCCTAAGCATTAATTCTCTTTCAGCATTTTATTGCCATGAACATTTTAACCTCCGTTGGACCTATACTTCAAGTATTACTTTAATTGTAAAAACCTTAATTGATACGTGTATATATAAAATGTTATTTTTCAACTCAATTTGCTTTTCTTGGTTTATAACCTTTCTTTATGACTTATAGTGGGCTATCTACAACAAAGCCAAATTCCGTTAACCTGCAACAGTATACAACTACCCTACACTAGAATGGACTCTCCACTATAAACTGGAATGGATTAACGAAACTGGTTATAAACAACCGACAATTTGAAATGATTTTTGGGGGCATTATTTTTGATCGATACTCGTATTTAAGGAGATATTCTGTTTATTATCAAACAGTATTATATATTTATTTCTACTGGTCTGATTATTTCTGATAAATTTTTGTTACAAAAATATGTGTCATTCGGCAGGACTGAAACCTGCAATCCTTATTCACATTGGGGAAGCCACCATGAGAACTGGTGCATCTTAGACCTCTTGACTATGAATGACGATCGGTCTAAACAAAGTCAAATTAAACCTATAACACAATTTTCGAATTCATCATAATAACTGTGTCTGCTCTGAAATGTATCGTAATGTCAACAAATAGGGAACTTGTGCCCCCCCACACAATTGCGGGGTCTGTGAGGGCCTTAAGCACAGCCCTGGTCTCCATGTGTGTTTAAATGAGATCAAATTGAGCTCTGTTCCAAGAGATGCAGTGTAAGTCTTCAAGTCAGCCTTATAGTTGTATGGCCAATTATCTAAGACATAGTCACCTAAGCATGTTGAAGCTATTGGGAAATGGTTAATGTTTATTTGACTTGGCCTTGTGTTGTACATAATCAAACTCCCTACAGCTTACAAGTTTATGAAGTATTATTATCAGAAGGTTATTATTGTTATCATCAGAAGGTTGGTTGGAATGTATGAACTTAGTGTGGAATAGTGGAAGAATAATAATATACATTTTTTATTAAAATAGAAATTTATTGATGAAAAGGACAACATGAATTGTGGTAGAAATTAATGTTCAATGAGAAAGTTAAGTGTATCAAGAAATGTTCGTAGTTGTAATTTGTTGGAAAGAGTTGATGCATACATACGTATTTATGTAGAAGTGTTTGTTTGGTAGAATTGTCTTTAATTGAAGAAGTAAAATGAATCAGCACACGATAATGGAGGAAGAGGACGATGTGCAACACGACTTTATGTCTGGGTCATGGTGGAAGTTCTCTTGCTATATTATAGTTGTTTCATCTCGCTGCTCCCATCTGACTGATGCTGATCTGATCAAAGCCTTTATAGTCATTCAGATTTTCTGCACTAAATTGCTAAGTCCCTCTTGGTCTTAGAAATTGCTTCTATTGGTCAGCAAATCAATTTAACATCTACTTGTGAAATCCGGTTTCGACTTTTTCTTTAAGCACATAGTTATTTCTTTTTCTATTTGGGAAAAACCAGGATTTCACACATCATAGTAAATTTTTGTAAAATTGAAGAAGAAAGTTGATTTTAATTCTTAATTTCCTATCCGCCACATTGTATCAGATGTAGCACTTAAATGAATGATTAGTCACGTGGGGTGTTTTGTTACCCAACAATTTTTAAAGTATTTTTAATTCCTAGTTGGCAGCTTGTTTCTTTGGTTTTTCCCATTATTCTCCTGAATGCATGTACACTACAAGCCATAATTATTAGGCCAACCCAGTTTTTTTTTCTTTTTTTTTTAAAAGAAATGATGTATTTCATACTATTTTTAGTATTTATTGCCAAATGAAAATAGAATGGTTCTTTTTTTATTATTACTTTGCAAAATTTTCAAGGTAAGAAAGTGAAGATGAACTCGTCCAAATCACCCTAAATTTTTTTCATTCTTTTATTGATGAAACTGCAATGTAGGTAATTATTAAATATTTATAAATTCATTTGATGCACATGTTATTATGCAATATTAACAAAAGAACCATTCTATTTCCATTTACAATTATTCACTTAGCAATAAATACTGAAAAATAGTATGAAATACATCGTTTTTTTTAAAACACTGGGGTAGCATAATAATTATGGCCATTAGTGTATGTCACATGCTGGATGATGCAGTTGCAACTAAGTTTTCATGGAAAAGTACTATTAAGCGGTTAACCAATTTTGAAAATCCGAATATCTAACACAGGGTTAGTATAGTCTAAAAACAAACTATATTTTTGTTATTTTTTTGCTTGTTTTACTGGAAATCATTGCCTGACCCAGCAATGGAAATCCTGGCAACTAGTAAATATCTCGTAACAATTTATATCCATTCAGCTATTGTCCTATGGAATCATGTTGGTCATCAGAATATGCATCAAGGGAAAAGCAATGATTACAATTGTGATGAGGGTACATTTATTGATCCTTTTTGTTGGCACATCTGAAGAGGGAGTTTCAGCTTTAAGCAGTATTAGATAAGAGAACAAAAGAATGCTTCATTGCTGTAAGACATGGGAGTTGTGCATTGATTGTCTCCTGTTCCCACTGGGAAAGAGTAGGAAGTGAAATAAGAGATACAGGCAGGGCCAGTGCAAGGGTTTAGTGTTTCAATCCTGAATCACTGATACGACATATCAGTTTGCATAAGGTAGTAGTCATATAAAATACAAATTTTATTGTAACGTAATTATGCACAATAATGGATCTTTTGCAATATAAACAATTCAACTAGAAAAAATTAAAAATAAATACAACATATCTAAATACAAATTAGAGACACGTCATAATCTTTCCATCTAAAATAAATTAACAATGTTTTGAGGCAATTTTTAACATCAATTTGAGATTTTTCTTGTTAAAAGATTAAATAATTTTAACCCATTCAACATAGTGGATAAATTAGGTACCTCAACTAAATCTCTTAAAAACAGTATAACATGAAAAAAAAAACTACAAACGTAATAAATATTTTAATAGAAAAAGTTCATTTTTATGTTATTATTAAGTAAAAGGTTCAAATTATTTTTAATTATTTAAATTTTTTTTTTTCTAACACGTTCAAAATTTTGGTAAAATATCTTGTTTTGAATTTAGTTATCAGTTAACTAAATTGTTATGAGATTTTGGAATAGAAAATGTAATATTATGTAACTCAGCATTAAAATATAGGTAAATGTTTGCTAATCTCTTATTTGGCATTGAATGCAGGCCAACCTCTTCACAAACGATCTTTATGACCCTTGTAGAACCCAGGTCTAGTACAAGAGTCTCATGGGCCTCCTTTGAATCTATGATATGGACCTCCCCCATTTTACCACATCTCCGTTTTCATAAGGAAGCATTCATATAAAATAGAAATTTTATTGTAACCTAATTATGTATAGGATGTGCGTTGTGGTACAGTGGATATCGACTCAGAATGAGAAACTGGGGAGCCGAGTTCGAATTCCAGTTGAATCCATTGTATTCACTTACGCGCAAATACCCTTGGGAAAGGTATTAATCCGTCTCTTCCTTCCAGTTATGGGCTAAATAGCAGGACAGATTGGGTTCTATAGTCTTGGTCGACAACCAGTCTACCGCAGAAAGTAATGGCAACCTACTGCAAGATAATCTTCTGCCTAGTCTGTCATATCTCTTTCAAAACATGATCGCCCAAACGTGTATCATATATGGCACTTAACTGACTGACTGTTGCAAATTCAAAACAATGAAAAAATCTGAATTTTGTGTGTTGATAAATCATTGCTTTCTGATGGGGGAAAAATACTGTTCAAGCAAAGCAATGGCTTGATAAGTGTTATTTGAACTCTGCTTCATCTGAAAGAATGGTTAAGAGGTGGTATACTGACTTCAAACGTGATCGTACAGACACAAATGATGCTGAATGCTCAGATTACCCAAAATCGGCACTTGTCCTGGAAAACACCAAAAAATCTACAAACTTGTTTTGGCCCATCATAAATTGAAGTTGTGTAAGATAACATGATAATGAAAATATCAAAAGGCAGTGTATTCACCATTTTGTGTGAACAATAGTCAATGAGAAAGTTGTGTTCAAAGTGGGTGCTGAGTTTGCTCACAGTCGATAACACATTGACAAATTCAGTGTTGTTTGCAACTGTTTCAATACAATAGGTAGTTTCTGTGTAAATATGTGACAATGGATAAAACCTGGATCCACCACTTCACTCTGGATTCAAATCAGCAGTCAGCTGAGTGAACAGCAGCAGGTGAAAGTCATCCAAAGCGACCAAAGATGCAAACATCAGCAGACAAGGTTTTGGCCTCCATATTTTGGGATACGCAAGATCACTGATCACCTTGAGAAAAGAATCATTAATAGCAAATATTATATAGCATTATTTGTGCATTTGAAGGAAGATATTGCCAAAAACCTGCCACAAATAAAAAAGATAAAACTGATTTTTCACCAAGGAAATGCACTATGTCACAAGTCGATCGCAACGATGACAAAACTACATGAATTGCACTTCAAATTGCTTCCTCATCCACCCTATTCTCCAGATTTGCCCCCCCCCCCACCAGTAACTACTGGCTGTTTGCAGACCTCAAAAGAATGCTTCAGGGAGAGAGATTTGGTTCTAATGAAGAAGTGATAGCAGAAATCGAGGCGTATTTTGAGGCCAAAAAACAAATCGTTCTACAAAAAAGGCATTGAACGGTTAGAGAAGCGTTGAAATCAGTGTATCACCCTGGAAGTAGACTGTTGGTAAATAGTCAAATTTTGCCCCAAAGTTGTTTTGTTAGGTAGGCTTGGGATTTATAAAGTGATGTGTTAGACATCTTTTTTCCCCAAGTGCTGCTGCTTTATGGAATAGATTCCCAAGAAGACGCTTCCCCAACCATAACAATCTTAAATTCTTCAATCCCAGGCTCAACCTCTGTCTATTCTACCTGTCTTTATAATCTGCAATTCTTACATTCATAAAATAAACCCATTCAGTAATGCTCTGATTAACTACATTTCTTCAATCCACCAGTTCAGCCTTTTACAGTTCAGACTCACTTTGCCATGTATACCGACTCTCATTTCTTTTTATATTCCATTAGTAAGAAAGAAGTTTCATTTGGACAGCTTCTTCCTAAGTGCCGCTGCTTTGTGGAACAATGGACCAGGCTTGCCTCCCAGAGAGTAAAACACTACGCCTCCTTGGTCTCACACTCTCAGCAGACCTCAAGTGGAATGCCTATATCAAATCCATTGCTAAATCTGCTGCTATGAAAGTCGGTTCTCTGTGCAGGGCCTGGAGGCTTTTTCCATCTGAATCTATCCTGCACATTTATAAATCTACCATCCACCCGTGCATTGAATACTGTTGCTATATCTGGTCAGGTGCACCTGCTATTCTCCTTGGGCTTCTAGACAAGGTACAGCGGAGGGTCTGTAATGTGATCAATACCGACTTAGCAGACTGCCTGCAGTCTCTCTCTCACCGGTGCGACATGGCTTCCCTGTGTCTCTTCTATAAATACTTTCATGGCTTCTGCTCCGATGAACTCAGATCACTGGTGCCCCTAGGTTCGAATTTGCACAAGATACTAGATTAGCAACTAAATCCCATCCTTTTACAGTGAAACCGATAAAATGCATCCGCAACTTCTACTCCAAAAGTTTCTTTCCTCGCACTTCCTGACTGTGGAATTCTCTTCCACACGATTGCTTCCCCGACGGCTACAATCTCCAGGAGTTTAAATGTAAGGTCAATAGACACCTCCTAACAAACTAACTTCCATTCTTTAAAACGCACGAACTTCCATTCTTTAAAACGCACGAACTTCCATTCTTTCAAACACTCTTCCCACCCACCCAACTATCTATCACCCCCCCTTCTGACATTTCCTATATCTAACCACTCTTCTTATTTACCTCCCCCTATGTAGCCCCAAGCGCAATAGTGGCAGGGGAATGCCTTGCTTGGGGTGAAATGATTAAAAAAAAAAAAAGATTCCCAAGAAGACACTTCCCCAACCACTACAGTCTTTTTCATGTTCAATAGCAAGTTTTCTGTCTGATCTATCATTATAATCTGCACTTAATTCTTACATCTACACAAGACTCATTTAATATGCAACCTTGAGTGGCACTAGGGCCTTTGTATTGTGCAACCATTATTTAAAACAAACAAGTTGAGACTTAGAGACAGTGCACATAAAAGAGCAAGTGTGAGGTGAGAGGAAGATTCTAATAAAAATCAGTAATTTTATTAGGAACGCATTAGCTGCCAATAAGAGTTGATTTAAACTGACTTGCAGCCACCACCTCTTCGGATAAAAAAAATAAAATCTGAGCAGGCTGAAACCAGTCTGAATGATCTAATGTGAAAATCTTTAAAATATCATGGGAGACGTCATTCATCATTGTTATTTTTCTGCTTGTGTTTTATATTGCTCACGGTTTATTTATTTGATTTGTTTTTAGAGAAAGCAATTTTATCTTTTAAAAAAGAAATGCATTGAAGTAATGGTTGCAAACACAAGAAAATAGTATCTGCAAACCAAGTTCGAATTTCCATTAAAGATTATGCTCTTGAAAGGCATGAATTAACATTTCCCTGCATTTTACACATGTGAGGTGTGAGATGATTTAGTGATGACAGCACAAAAAGTTATCTCCTAACCATGTTTAAAATTTCTGTTGTAGATACTTATGTTACTCTTCAGAAAGATGTGTGATTTTCCTTGCAATATCTATGCATGTATGTGTGTGTATAAACAGTAGCTACTCTAGCATCTATGCATCATTCATTCAGTAATGAATTAGAACACTCTAACTACTGGTGTATGTCTACATGGTATATCACATGTTAAAAGTCTGCCTCCTTCTACCGAGCGCTCAGAGGTAAAATCGTGACTGACGTGAATTCAGTCGGGTTTCAATTATGGATAAAAAAAAAATCAAATGTCTATCTGTACTCATGAACTGTGATAGAGTGAAACAGATCTGTCTGCGGATGACTAATATATATATATATATAAAATTCTTAGATACAAGATAAAGTTGACATACATGTCAACTTTATCTTGTATTTAAGAATTTTATATCTTATATACACAAACATACATGTGAACTTTATCTTGTATCTAAGAATTTAATTTCTTCTTTGCTGATCACTTTCTGTATGAGGATGGCATTAATGACTATATTTGCCATGAATGTGCAGGTTCAGGACTAAAGCTTCCAGTTTTATCAAAACTTGTCCCCTCATTCATTCCCCCTTTCATTTGAGTTTGCAAGAGTTGACTGAAAGTAAAAGAAAATCAGTAGAAGCAGGTGCCGATCACATGAATTTGTTTAAAGTGGACCTCATCTTGCCAGGAAGTGACCCTCACACTTGATTTTATGACCTTTCTCCATGGCACGTATGACATGATACATGCAGAATCCAATTATGAAACTACAACCGACTGCTTCTCACTCTGTCATAACCTTGTTTTACTGTTGTGATTTTTGGGGATGATGATGATGGTCTGTGTTGGCAACCTTGTCACTAAAGGTGTTCCTACCTAGAGTTTAAAACTCCTGACGACATTGCTTTCAGTATCATGGAACACACACACACGTGTGCATATTGTCATCCTTCATGCATTATGCAATCCTTAGGTGCATTTTTGAACTTCAAATTTAATAGATTTCAATAATTGAAATCAATTAAACTGTCACTTTAAAAAAAATTCAACCAATAATTGCATAATGCATGAAGCTCTGAGTTGTGCCATCAATGTAGAACAATATTTATATTTTTATATATATATATATATATATTGCCCGGTTCACACTCCACCCACGTCTATTGAACAGGTTAAGAGGCTCATCCCTTGTTCCCTGTTTAGAATGTGGTTTCCAGCTTTCTCTTTTCCAATCTTCTCACTTGTTGTTGTTGTTTTTTTTTTTGTTTTTTTTTATCAATTGGAGTAGATAGATCTATCTATCGCCCAGTTCACACTCCACCTATGTCTATTGAACAGGTTAAGAGGCTCATCCCTTGTTCCCTGTTTAGGATGTGGTTTTCGGCTTTCTCTTTTCCAATCTTTTCACTCTTGCATAGCCCCCTGCACATCAGTGGCGTTACTGCCTTGCTCGGGGTGATACAATTAAAAAAAAAAAATATATATATATATGTGTGTGTGTGTGTGTGTGTGTGTGTGCGTGCGTGTATCAGAATACTAAAAAAGATTTTCTTACAGAATTTATTTAAAAACCAGCAATTTTTACAGACTCCCAAAGATAGACAAATCAAACACAATTAAAGCAGCTATTTAGGAACAGAAATCAGAATATATTCACACACCAAACTCTAGAGATCTTAAATTCAGACCCACTGCAACAGGGCCAGCCTGCCCAACAAGCAGACTGAGCAACCGTCAAATAGATAAAATATTACAACCATACACCACAAAAATAAAAAGCTCCATCAGAGACAGCCTACATTACTCTAGCTTCATACCACAAAAAGTAGACCCAGGTACACTCATAGTAACATTTGACGTGAACTGCTAGACAGCAACATACCCCATCAACTAGGTAAACAAGCCATTGCATTTTGGATTGAGAAAAACCTAGAAATACTTCCCACATGCTTTACAAAAGAATTCATAAAACAAAGTATGGAACTAATTTAGGCAACAATTCATTCCAATTTAACAACCTAAATTATATAAAAACAACAGGTACTTAAAGAGGGACGAAAAGGGCAGTGACATTTGCAACACTCACACGAGCATATCGAGAAAAAAACCTATACAACCAAACGGGACATAAATATGGGGAAAACATAAAAACAGAATTCACTAAATCATGGAAGAGGTGACTCGATGATTGTTTTATCCTTTGGAAAACAACATGGAGAGACATAAACTGATGAAATCCTTCATAAAATATGACTAGAGGAACTACGAAAAACATTACAAATAAAAGAAGACTCCACTACACTAACGAACAAGTGTTTCCAACTGGCAGAAGAAATACCATTAGAATCAAAAAAAAAAATAACATGAAAAAGAATAAAACAGTCTAGTATACGTCTCCACACACAACAAAGCAACCCAAAATTACTTACAAAGATCAAAACATACATAGAATTACTCCACAAAAATGAAAAAATAAAGGAAATCTTAAAGACAACTAAAATAATTAAAAACAAACGCCAACCCCAACATTTAAAAAACAGCCTAACCTCATCAAAATTCGGTCAACACACAGCACAGGGGGGTCACAAAATGCAACAAAAAGAGATGTGGGGTATGCAACATAATAATTGTAGGAAAACATTTCAAGTTCGAAAACACATCTACGTTCGAAATAAAAACTGATCTGAGCTGCAATTCTAAAAACGTAATTTCTTCCCTGCAATGTGATGAATGCAGAAAAATGTACATGGGGGCAACACAAGGCCTGAATAAAAGAGCCCTGCACAGAAGTAACATTAAACTAGCTAATAACAGGAAATTATATGTCTCCCAACATTTACATGAATGCAGTGGAGGTAAATTCAGAGGAATGCCTATCTACCAAAATGCAGATTGACACTCATGATGCAGGAAGAAATATTTATAAAAAAGAAAATACAAGCCTTCCCTTAACAAAACATGAATAACCTAAAACTCACACCCAGACACACGGAATTTAAATGCAAAAAAAAACACACACACACTAAATTCAAATAGTATCCCCAAAACAACAAAAAGAACTAGATGATCTGTAGAGTTGAATCAAAATCTCTGAAAACAATTTTGAAATATAAAGATGAAATAAAATTTCACATGTCAGTCAAAAAAAATTTTTACAATCAACGAGGGGACAGAAATAACATGCGAGTGAAAAAAAAACACATGCATATGAACTTGCTGATGTACTTACCACTTGACTGTTTATACACAATGCCTTGGCCATCAGAAAAGCAAATGGATATGAAGTCACAAGTTTATTCGCCTGAAGAGAGTCAACTTTAGACTCGAAACATGGGTACCCCCGATAAATATCGAAAACCAATAATCGAAAAAATCAGGTTATAGAAGGAGTGGTCCGATTTTAATCAAATTTGATACACTCATAGACAAAGATGTAAGAAACAATATTCACAAGTTTCAAGGTTGCAGTTCTTACAATAGTGCAGAAAATCAATCATATATATATAAAAGGCAAGATGTTTGTGTGTTTGTTTATATACCTGTATGTCTGTATTTTTTCAGCCCTTTTATTTTAGTTTTTGCTTCAGGTTTGGCTCTAAGTAGGTATAATTGTAGTTCTTAGTCTCGGTCATGATACCATTTACTCAGAGGACTTATTCAGCCTTCAAAATTCAGTTTACGATTGAAAAAACTGATTTGATATCGATACCAGGAAATCTAAATTTGACTTACATCCATTCATTTTTCTTTCAGTCTATGGTTTCGCTTTAAGTGGAAACAACTATTGCTTTTTAGTCTTTCATGCCAATGTCCAAAGAGTCTCAGCTCTAGGACCATGGATTAGTTTTAAAGCTTTCATTATACCCGAGCAATGCTGGGCTATACTACAATTATGTTATAATGTTAGGGTGCTATTTTTTTTAATTGCATAATTAAATTTAAACTAAAACTTATACATGAAATTTTAAAGTAAAATCTCAAAAGTTTTGCATGTAATCATCAATTCACTTCTTTTGTTTAGTAAATTAGGCTTTTTTAAGTATTTTAGGATAAACAAAGAAGAGGGTACTGGATTGCTGTGTTGTCAGTTCTTCAATATGACAGTGAATGCTGGACAATATCATCAAAAATGAAAGAAAAACTTGAAAGAACTGAAATGTGGTTATACAGAAGCATACTGGATCTAAAGTAGGGGATCAATTCCATATTAAAATCAATATATAAACTGACCCCCTCACTTTGTGATCACAGCAGTTTCTATACATTTATATTCCTGAGATCCAAAAGCACAAGGATGCATTGCAGAAATTGAGTAAAGTATTAACAGGACAATTTCACTAGAAACAAGGAAGAGAGTACTGGATTGCTATGTGATGTCAGCTGGATTGCTATGTGATGTCAGCTGGACAATATCATCAAAGATGAAGGAAAAACTTGAAGCAATTGAAATGTGGTTCTCCAGAAGGATGCTGTGAATATCAGGGATCAAGCATATGAGCAATGATGAGGTTTTGGAAATGAAAAGGAAATTAATACTGAGCATCTGGAAGAGACAGCTGAAGTTCCTGGGACACACAATGAGGAAGGAGGGCCTAGAGAACCTGATATTAACAGGCCAGGTAGAGGGAAAAGAGACAGGGGAAAGCAACAGATAACATATTTGAAGAAACTAATCAGGTGGCTGGTGGAACAAGGGTTGCATGGTGTAGCAGAAGAAGACATGCTAAGAACCACCAAGGATAGGGAGACGTGGAAAGACATGATCACCTACGTCCTGAAGAGACAGAGCACATAGTAGAAGAAATAAAAAGCATAGATTAAATACATTTTCTTTTCCATTATAAGATTTGGTTTTAGTGATGATATCCCAGATAATAAATGGGTTTTTGTTGCTACTTTTTAATCATTGGAAATATTTTGAGAGAGCAGTGCTTTTGCTGTATTTGCTATTGCTTCAAGTCATTTGATGATTGTAGTAACAGTATTTCCATTGATTTTCAGTTGAGCCAAAATAAAATCTAACATCGCCATCAGAATGGATGCTAGTTCTGTAAATGATACTTTTGGTCATGCACTGGCCATTTAGTGAGCAGGTCTTATTTTTTCGGCAGTTACCATTATCTTTATTAGAGTTATTTTACAAATTGGACACGTGCACACACACACACACACACACACACATATATATATATATATATATATATATATATATATATATATACATATACACACACACACACTAGCAGTATAAAACTAATCTAAAGTCCTGGAGCTCAGACTCAGCCTAAAGAATATTTGTGCAAAGTTTGGTGAGAATCAGATAAAAATTGTCAATTTGTATAAAGGACATGCAGACAGATAAACACACACACAAACATCTTGCCTTTTATATATATATATATATATATATTATCGATTTTCTGCACGATTGAAAGAACTGTAACCTTGAAACTTATGAATATCGTTTCTTATGTCTTTGTCTATGAGTGTATCAGATTTGATTAAAATCGGACCACTCCTTCTATAACCTGACTTTTTTCAAATATCGATTTTTGATATTTATTGGGGGTACCTTGACACAAAACCTTGCTAAGAATACTCGCAGACACTTACAGTACAACTGTGTAAATTTTCAAGAAAATCGGTTCAGCTCTTTCAGAGTCTATAGGTAACAGACACATACACACACAGACAAAGTTCCATTTTTAAATAGATTTAGATTAGATGTTAATAATAGAAACCACTATCTTATCCTGATCATCCAATATGCAACACTGTGAAAAAGATCTTTAAAAGTGTGAAAATAGTCTGAAAGGACTAAAATTGTTTGAGTTTTGTTTAACAACGTAACAACCTCTGTGTGTTACTTAATGCCAAAAAGTTGGGGTTTTAAAGGTATTTTTTTTTAATGTTTGATTATAGTGAGAAGATTGATTTAGTTAGATTTAGATGAAAAAAAATTTTTTTGTTAATTTTTTGTTTTAGAAAACTGAAGATGTCTTCTAGTTTTTATTAAAAAACGTATTGCATGTAATAATTTTTTTCCTTCAAAAATGTGTTATGGTAATATTTTTCTTCAAAAATGTATATTTTTCTATAAAAGTCTATTTTCATGTATATATTTCTATAAAAGTCTATTTTTATACTTTAATAGTGGTTTGACCCCAGTTTGGGGGTTAACTATTTGCCCATAGCTGGGACTCTAACAGGTGCTACCACTCTGGGTCAGAGTGGACCTGGGAACAACAGCAATTAAGAGGTGGTTCTATGCTCTTCACAACCTCCCAATCAGAGGCCTTGCTGCCAGATGCAGTTTACCGTCATACCCAGGACATCTAAAATTGTATCTTTTGAATTTCAATGTACGAATATTTGCTCTGAACCTCACCTTTAGCCATTTTAATGTTGTTATTGAAGAAATATGAGTTGGTATGCAGACCTTGACAGATTTAGCAAACACAGGAATTCAAAATGAAAAAAAAAAGTTATGAAAACGGAAATGAGTCTGCATCATAATTCCAAATCCACGAATTCCACAGAGACATTTTCTCTGCTTAATGAGATCACATTCTTTTTTTTGTAATTGTATTTTTTGAAGATTTTTTTTCTATTTTGGGAATGGAAGCAACAGCATTATGGTTAAAGATGCGTGATATTACCTCACAAACCATCACAATATAGTAGATATTCTGTATTTTTCTTAACTTGGCCATGTCTGACACAAGGAAAGCATATAGACAGAATGGTAATCATTAAGCTTACAAGAAATTCTACAAAATAAGAGATAATGAGCTAATATTTTTTTAATCATTTCACCCCAAGCAAGGCATTAACGCCACTGATGCACAGGGGGATACACAAGAGTAAAAAACATTAGGGGGCTACACAAGAGTAAAAAAACATTAGGGGGCTACACAAGAGTAAAAAAACATCAGGGGGCTACACAAGAGTAAAAAAACATCAGGGGGCTACACAAGAGTAAAAAAACATTAGGGGGCTACACAAGAGTAAAAAAACATTAGGGGGCTACACAAGAGTAAAAAAACATTAGGGGGCTACACAAGAGTAAAAAAACATTAGGGGGCTACACAAGAGTAAAAAAACATTAGGGGGCTACACAAGAGTAAAAAAAACATTAGGGGGCTACACAAGAGTAAAAAAAACATTAGGGGGCTACACAAGAGTAAAAAACATTAGATTGGAGGAGAGTGAAGAGAAAGACGAACCAGTTACAGGGGAGTGTCAGAGAAAGGATCAAGAGAAGGATGGGTGTGATGACAGTTGTAAAGGTAGATAGAAACGAAAAGATATACAGGGTGATGTAGAAAGAAATAGAATCAAGTGGTTAAGAGATCGGTATTATCTAGAAAAGATTTGAGCCTCAATGACCAACATCATCAATCACAGTTGTGATTGCTAGAATTTGTCTATTCAGTCATTAGGTTATTTATGAGTGTCGGGATTCTAAATATTTAACAACAACAAAAAAACATCTTTTAATTAAAATATAGAAAAGATTATTTTCTGAAGTAAAATTGGAAGCAAACAGCAAGTTGAAACAAAATGTATGCATTCTTTTCAGAAGCAAAAAATTATGATAAAGACTTCAATTTTCCTTGCAGTAAAGTTTGTTTTATAAAGTAACTAGCAGAAAGCTTTAAAACTAATCCATGGTTCTGGAGCTCAGACTCCTTGGATGTTGGCACGGAAGACTAAAAAGCAATACTTGTTTCCAGTTATAGCGAAACCATAGACTTAAAGAAAAATGAATGGATGTAACTCAAATTTTGATTTCCTGGTATCGATATCAAATAATTTTGTTTTAAACTGAATTTTGAAGTCCTCTGAGTAAATGGTATCATGGCTGAAACTAAGAACTACAATTATACCTACTTAGAGCCAAACCCGAAGCAAAAACTAAAATAAAAGGGCTGAAAAAAAAAAAAATACAGACATACAGGCAGATAAACAGACACACACTCACCTGGTTCACACTCCGCCCACGTCTATTGAACAGTTGAAGAGGATCATCCCTTGTTCCCTGTTTAGGATGTGTTTTCCTGCTTTCTCTTTTCCAGTCTTTTCACTCTTATGTAGCCCCCTGCTCGGGGTGATATGATTTAAAAAAAAACAAAAAAACAAACATCTTGCCTTTTATTTATCGATTTTCTGCACTATTGTAAGAACTGAAACCTTGAAACTTCTGAATATCGTTTCTTATGTCTTTGTCTATGAGTGTATCAAATTTGATTAAAATCGAACCACTCCTTCTATAACCCGATTTTTTTCGATATTCATCGGTGGTGGGTACCTCAACACAAAACCTGTCTAAGAACGCTCACAGACGCTTATAGTACAACTGTGTAATTTTTCAAGAAAATTGGTTCAGCCATTTTGAAGTCTATAGGTAACGGACATACAAACACACAAATTCCATTTATAAATAAGTTTAGATTAGATTAGATTAGATTTCGATGTAGTTGTAAACCAACCACAGGTGATTTTTAAACCATTTAGAAAACCATAATATCTCTCATCACTATTTCCACAAATTCAAGAAAGACAGCATGACATAATTGACGGGCTTAAACATGTGGATGGTAGAGCAAAACCATATATATTAGTTTTATATGTTGTTTAATATAGACGACAATTCTACTCCTGCAGCTTCTTCTCTCGCACTTCCCACCTGTGGAACTCACTCCCGTATTCTTGCTTTCCTGACGGCTACAACCTCCAGAAATTTAAATGCAATGTCAATACTCATCTATTAACCAATGGACTCTAGCTCTCTCCCCACTCCCGTATATCCTCCCCTTTCTCTCCACCTATGTATCTATCATCGCACCTGCATTCTCAGCTTTCTATTGCTCCTTTCTAACTAGTTTGTACTCCTCACTCTTTTATAATTAATCTTTTTACAGTTATGTAGCCCCCAGCTCATCAGTGGCATTTCTGCCTTGCTCGAGGTGAAATGATTAATATATATATATATATCCACAAATAATACATCCTGATACATTATCTAATTATTTTAGAACCATTTGCTGTATCATATTGAAAAATATTTCAACTAGGGTTTCATTGATAAATTGGTTAATAATTGATGATTGGTCATCCTGCCAATTAATCAGTAATTGTTTCTGGTCTTTTCTACTCATTAATTAGCTTTTAGACTCGGCCGTACTTGTTTGTTATAGCCTGACCAATGTAAGCTAGAGAAAACTTGGCTTGGAATGACAATTTCCGAAGATTGAAAAAATGATCTTGCCCATAAAACATAATAGTCTCTTTTACAGCATATTAACAACGCAATAAGTTTTTTGATGCTGGCAAGATTTTTACGATTGATTCATACGAACGCATCTGGCAGCAAGGACTCTGATTGGAAGGTTTTGAGAAGCACGGAACCATCTCTTAATTGCTGTTGTTCCCAGGTTCACCCTGACCCGGAGTGGTAGCACCTGTTAAGGTCCCAGCTATGGGCAAATAGTTAACCTCCAAAATGGGGTCAAAACACTATAAAAGTATAAAAATAGACTTTTATTAAAAAAAAAAAATACAATTTTGAAGTAAAAATATCACCAACAATATTTTTGAAGGAAAAATTTTACCATAATACATTTTTTAAGAAAAAAAAATATTCTCAGCAAAACCTTTTTGAATACAAAACTAGAAGACATTTTCAGTTTTCTAAAATAAGAAAGAATAAAAACAAAAAATTTTAATTAAAATCTGACTAAATCAATCTTCTCACTATCACTGAACATTAAAAAAATACCTTAAAAACCACCTTTTGGCATTAAATAACCCACAGAGGTTGTGATATGCCGTTAAACAAAACTCAAGCATATGAATAGAATGTATTCTTTGTAAGAAATCAGTTTGTAGATCATGGTTTGGTCTTGTCTTCATAGTCTATCAACGTCAATGGGTTATTTAATGTCAACAGAAATGGATTTGATGGAACGACAAATTGGGGAACCGAGTTTGAATTCCAGTTGAATTCCTTGCATTCACTTACGCGCAAATATCCTTGGGAAAGGTATTAATTCATCTCTTCCCTCCAGTCATGGGTTAAATAATAAGATTGGTTAAGTTGTATAGCCTTGACTGGCAACAAGTCTACTGCAAAAAGCAATGGCAACCTACTGCAGGATAATCTTCTGCCTAGTCAGTCAGGTCGCTTTCGAGACAAACTTACAAATGGTCACCCTTGTAAGTATTGACCAGACTCGATGTTGCATAACTTCAGTGACTGTATGAAAACTGGTGTTTCAATCTTATGTGGCTATAAGCATCGATACAAAAAAAAGACGATTCTGTTGAGAATTGGAAAGAGATGATTAAAATTTCTAGGACATGAGAAAAGAACTTAGAGAATTTGATGCTCAGATGACATTTTGAATGCAAATTAAACAGAGGAAGTGAGACAACTGCGTATCATTTTTGGAAATGTATTGCAAATAGGGATGATGGAAAGGCTAAGAGCTACAAAGGATGGGATGTTGTGAAGAGCCATGATCACCTAAAAAAACACAGGATATAGATGAATTTTTTGGTTTTGGTTGAGAGAAATATCAAGGAAATAAAAGAACTTAATCCAACAATTTGTTTCTCAAATGGTAACCATGATATTTCTGTTGTTTCATGCTAATCTAAAGACTGAGTATAACAATTTCGATGCACACTCACTTGTCAAGGATTTGAGTGGAAGAAGACATTTCTAATTTCTAAGAAGAAATATTGGTTTAACAGATTTTCTGCACAATTTTGGCTTCATCTTCTCAATCAAGGAATTTTAATATAAATTTTCTGTAGAAAATAGCTGCTTCTACAGAGTCAACCATGACTAATGTTTCAGTAATGAAAGCACTTTTTCCTAGAATTACTGTCACAGGACAAGAATGGAGGTGCCATTATCACCAACCAAAATTAATGTATGACCTCTTTAGAATTCTGTGTTTAAAAGGGCAGCAAATGACATCAATATAAATAACAACTTGTGCTTATTTATACTTACCTAAACAGAAATCCCAGAACTTACTCTCTTAATAGATTCATTAAATGGTAATATTAGCTGTTTCCTTCCAAGGAAACATTTGGCTTTCATTGACCAAGCAGTCTATACTGCTTGTGGCTGAAATTTATTAAAATCTTTCTAGTAAAAAAATATTTTAGGAAAGTAGGTTTCTCAAGTCAAGGAGTTGTAATAACACTGTATATAATAACATTATAAATTGGTTTATAAAATGGTGAGTGTTCTACAAATAGAAAAAGATAGACACCCTGACGCCAAGAATTCAAAATTGGGGGGCAAAATAAGGAACCGTTTCTTTTGGTAGGAGTAAGAAGTAGGAGTTAAGGACAGTAGTTTTGTGTCGGAGACTTGAAAAGGGGAGGACGCTAGTCAGTTGACGACTAGAGTCCAGAAGGGATAGGCTCGTTTACTACTAGCATCCCACAGTGAAGAGAATTTAGCTAGTCTGCTCCTGTATCCACACAAAATTTAAAGGTTGTGACTTGATGTAAAAACCTAAAGTTTTATACCAAAAATAAACATCATTAATTCAAGTTTGTGTTATCTTCTAATTATACCAAAACTAAGCAACACAACAACACTTTCCAGCATTGATGGGAGTTTCCTTCTTAACCTTTTGTTTAAAGTTATGTAGAATATCAACATCTTGATTATATCAGTATTTTCTCCTTGAGTTACATGTGCTATTCATTTTAGTTTTTGCTACTGTTGGTAGTTCTCAATTGATGGTGTTTCTTTTATTCTCATCCAGTTCTATGTTTGTGATTCTGTAGTGCCAGTCCAAAAGGTTCAAAGAAGGGTGGTCTTGGCCATGACCCACAGGCTTTGCTCATTCAAAGCCTTTTTAACTATTAATCTTAGAAAACAGTTGCATGTAGCTGATAGTTCTGGGTAGGTTTGGTACCATGCATAACATCTATATTAAAGTCTGATGAGGCTATTTACGAACATGACAAGAGTTTTGAGATTGAGGTTTTCATTTTGTAGCAATTTGCAATGTTAGGGGAAACTATCTCTGGCACAGCTTATTCTATGTTTAATTCATTTTTTCTTCTATGTGCCATGTCCCTTTAGGACGTAGGCGATCATGGCTTTCCACGTTTCCTTATCCCTAGTGTTTCTTAGCTTCTGTTACCCCACCTAAACCTCGCGCTGCCATCTACTTCCTCAGGCTCTTCAAATATGTTATATGCTGCTTTCCCATCTCTTTTTCCTTCTATCTAACCTGTAAGTATCAGATTCTCCAAGCCTTTCTTCCTCATTACATGTACCAAGAACTAGGGGTTGTTTCCAACGAGGGAAATTGGTATAAAAGAAAAAGTGCGAGAAGTCATGAACGTTTTGTTTTAAGTGTAGATTTATTGTTGCTATTATTATAATTATTACTTGATTTTGTATGATATATTAAGTGTCCATAATGTGGAAGGGAATTTCACAGGCGGGAAGTGCAAGAAAAGAAGCTGTTGGAGTAGTTCAAATAAAATTCTTGAAAAAGAGGTTAAAGATAGAATGTATTTGTGTGTGTGTGAGGGAAGTGACCTGGAGGATGAGGAGAGTAAGATTTTGGGTTGAATCTTTGAATCTGGTTGGTTTGTGGTCACTGGTAGTGATAGCGACAGCCTGCTTGATGGTCTATGACTGCCAATAGGGTTGTCAGCAGTATTCTTGAAAGCAGACAGTGAATCATGAGTCACTTGTATGTTTTATAGCAACGTCCATGATGAATTAATTTTCATATGATGTTCTATTTTATTTTAGAGGTGGTGGGGATTTGTTTTATGAGCCAGATGTGATTTTCGGAGCTTCTACATCAGTCAGTTAAGTGCCATATGTGACACACGCTTGGGTGATCATGTCTCGAAAGAGACATGACTGACTGGGCAGAACATTATCCCACAGTAGGTTGCTGTTGCTTTCTGTGGTAGACGGGTTGCTGACCAAGGCTATAGAACCCAGTCTGTTCTGTTATTTAACCCATAACTGGGAGGAAGAGATGGATTAATACCTTTCTCAAGGGTATTTGCGCGTAAGTGAATGCAATGAATTCGGCTGGAATTCATTGTGTGCCTTTTTTTTTCTTTCATATTCACATCTGAGTGACAGGTTTTGATGTGGAATTAATCAGAGAGAGATCTAGTCTGAAGCGGAGTATAATGAAGAGAATTATAAGTGTTATAAAAATGTGTGTGGGTTTTTTATTTTATTTTAGCGGCATTTGTCACAAGGAAGAATATTAGTGCCCAACATGCATGCTTCTGTGAACTGATACAGTTATTAATCAGATATAGATATTCAGTCATTTTCTCACTCTCATAACATAGCTTCTCTCGGGGGAACTTTTTCCCAACCCCTTACTTTCCAGTCAATTTTGATCTTAATTCTACAATTATATTGCTCTTTTTATTTAATGGTTTTTTTCTTATGTTATTTCACAATCTGTAACACTTTGCATCTTAATGACTTTATTGCCTCGCTGGGAGTGAAATGATTAAAAAAATAAAAAGTTTAGTGCTTGGAAGGTGATTTTTAACAGATGAGAAGAAGAAGTCTATATTGATGTGGTTGTATGCTTCTGTGGGGTTAATATAACGGGTATACAGTTTTTCTGTGAGTGAGGTAAGCAATTTCTTGGAATTGTTTGAAGACACACATGCCATAATTATAGTCCTTACTCCGTAATTACATCCCTTAGAAGAATGAAAGCAAAATTGAATTGTGAGAAGTTCAATTTCATATAATGATGAGTCTAGTTCATTAACATTTTCACAATAATGCATCCAATTGAGATTTTATGTGAGGGTATTGTGGGCTACCTTTTCATTTCTGTGGTGCAGTAATATGTAATAAACACCACTTCTGGAGAGCAGGAGGAAAGTGGTAGGTTCTGTGATGACAGATATTTTTTGTCTACTTATTAAATATTCTTTTATTTTTTTAATGAAAGAGTTGAATTAAATTTATGTGGGTTATACAATTTAGCTTACTCAGAAGCGCCCTCCAAGTTTACAAAAAGCCAGCAAGTTTCTCTCGTCTCTGTTAGCCGGGGCTGTAGAATACAGTGACTGCACCTCTGCCAAGGAGAGAAAAACCATACCAAGTGAGGCCATTTGTTTGCCGTAGGTAGTGATCCTGGTGGTTGAGGACTTTGATGGTCAGGTTTAGGTACTCCTGATTCCCAACACAGCAGTATGGCACTTATTTGGATTGGACTAGTGGTTGGCTTGATTCAATAAATCAACTGGTTAGGTCAAACCCTAATGCCTATAACAATACCAAATTGAGTAGTTTAGGGTAACTGTGCCAAATAAATTGTTAGATGAATAACAACTGAACCTAATCTATAGGCATTAGAGGGTGCTGACTTAGGGTCAATTTATTTGTAAATCCATTTAGGCATAGATATGGCTGTTAACCCTTCAATTTGTTCACTGAAAGATTGGGCAATGTAATAAATGAGGTGACAGATGCTTTGGATCTCTAACAAGCACAAGTCAAATGACCTGTCAGGGCAATTGGAGTTCGCACTGGGTAGTTGAGGAACACAGGTAGCTAAATTTAATTCATGTCAGTCAGTTAAGTGCCACATGTGATACACGCTTGGGTGATCATGTCTCGAAAGAGACATGTCTGACCGGGCAGAAGATTATCCTGCAGTAGGTTGCCATTGCTTTTTGCGATAGATTGGTTGCCAGCCAAAGCATATAGAACCTAATCTGTCCTATTATTTAACCCATAACTAGGGGGAAGAGATGGATTAGTACCTTTCCCAAGGGTATTTGTGTGTAAGTGAATGCAAAGAATTCAACTGGAATTCAAACATGGCTCCCCAATTTCTCTTTCCAAGTTAATATCCACTGCATCACAATGCACATTTTTAATTCATATAAATTATGAATAAAAAACAAAAAAAACAAACAATACCTTTCAGACTCAGATTCTGAAAACTGATATATCCCAGAAAGGAATATCAGTGTAAAGATGAGTGGAAGAATGGTACTCGACACAAGAATTTGATATAACGGATTTATTGTACTACTGTACAATTAACAATAAGACACAGATAAGCAATCAATGAGTAGGAGCGGAATAAACTATCAAATAGAGAATGCCTTCACCTAAGACGTTTGATTTCTTTACACCGCTAGTTACCGTCTCTTATAATCTAGAGCATTCCATTCTCAGGGATGGCAGGATGTTCCACTATAACAAAAACAAAACTAATACAGCTTTTCCAAGATATTTTTGGACTCGAATCTTTGCGAGGAAAACTGCTTTGTCAAGACTGTCCCTTTTCTTGATTGAAAAAATGATATCCAGTTGGAGTAATCTGAAATCACTTACAAAAATGAGAAACTGCATTTTGATGGCAGAGATTGAAACCAGAAAATAGGAATCTATAATTAAGATTTTTCCCTTATTCCATCTAAAATCAAAATCGGCTACAATGTTGAGCCAGCGGGGTTAAATATTCTGGCTCCTCTAAGAGGCTTTAGATATCAGAAATTCAGACATAACAGAGATTATGTTGACGATTTCTTAATCATGTACAAATCTCAGCATATGAACACAATAAAAAGGCAACTTCAACAATGCTTAAATAAAATACAAAAATGGGCTATAGAAAATGAATTGAGGTTTTCTAAAAATGAAAACTTAATGTATATAATTTTGTGAATTAAGAAGACTACATAATAACCCATGTTTGAAATTAGATGAAGCAGAAATTCCTGTAGTGGAACAGTGCAAGTTTCTAGGTGTGTTTTTTAACAGGAAAGTTTAATCCCTCACCTAAAGTATTTGAACACGAAATTTAGCATAGTCCTAAAACTTCTGCATGTAGTGGCTCATACTGAATAGGAAGCAGATCGGTATACTTCGATCAAACTATATAGATCGCTACTCTGTTCCAAAGAAAGGTGCGTAAGATAAGAAAGTGTTTTCTCGCCGGATTTTTTTCAGCCTGTACAGTGAAGCAATTACGAGAAAAATAAAAGCCTTGCTAGGATTTGTTCTTTGCGGCCATAATCTCAACAGTTACAGATATGCTGATGAAATGGTGCTGGTAGCAGATGCAGAAAGGAGAATGCAGGATCTTCTACAGAAGGTAGCAAAAGAAAGTGAAAAGAAAGGATTCAGCATAAACCCCAAAGAAACTGAATACA
The DNA here is from genome assembly GCA_037127315.1 of Ascarosepion bandense. NCBI lineage: Eukaryota > Metazoa > Mollusca > Cephalopoda > Sepiida > Sepiidae > Ascarosepion > Ascarosepion bandense. The sequence goes on along the minus strand of JBBBDQ010000387.1, from coordinate 4,285,922 downwards.
TGGTCATCAGCAAAAAGAAGAGCCCAACATGTCAACTACAAGTCGAAGAATCTAAAATAAAACAATTAAAAGAATTCAGATACCTGTGCAGTGTTTTGACAGAGGATGGAAAATGCTGCACAGAGATCCAAACACACATTAGCATGGCCAAAGATGCATTTCAGAAGCTAACCAGAGTACTGAAAGAAAGGAGAATCTCATTAGAAACAAAGAAAAGAGTGCTGGGTTGCTGTCCTTCTCTATGGAAGTGCATGTTAGACGACCTCATCAAGGATGAAGGACTGGCTTAAGGCAGCAGAAATGTGGCTTTACAGAAGGATGCTGAGGATACCATGGACAGAGCACTTGTGCAATGATAAGGTGGGGGAAACTATGCAACTGAGGAAAAAACTTACTTATCAGGAAGAGACAAATGAGGTTCCTGAGACACATAATGAAGAAGAGGGCCTAGAGAATTTAATACTCACAGGTCAGATAGAGGGAAGATGAAACAGGATAGATACCAAGAGAAAAGATACTGAGAGAGACGAGAGACAGAGCCAAGTGGTTGTCCATGATTGCCTATATTCTGAAGGGACATGGCACATGAAGATGATGATGAGGCAGCCAGAAAGTTTTACATAAAAATCCTTAATGCAACTTATCATCAGGGCTTGGAGCTTTTAGGATGCTCCTGGTGGAGAGCTTTTATACAGAAGTTAATGAATAGCCAGAAAAAAAAACAAATCAATCAATCTCTTACTTATACGTTCACTAGCAGTGTAGCCCGGCATGTAATGAAAACTTTAAAACTAATCCATGGTCCTGGAGCTCAGACTCTTTGAATGTTGGCATGAAAGACTAAAAAGCAATAGTTGTTTCCACTTAAAGCGAAACCATAGACTGAAAGAAAAACGAATGGATGTAAGTCAAATTTTGATTTTCTGGTATCGATATCAAATAAGTATTTTTCTCATAAACTGAATTTTGAAGGCTAAATAAGTCCTCTGAGTAAATGGTATCATGGCTGAAATTAAGAACTATGATTATACCTATTTAGAGCCAAACCCGAAGCAAAAACTAAAATAAAAGGGTTGAAAAAAATACAGAAATACAGGCAGATATACAGACAAACACACAAACATCTTGCCTTTTATATATATATATATTATTGTCTGCACTATTGTAAGAACTGCGACTTTAAAATATCTGAATATCGTTTCATATGTCTTTGTCTATATGAAATTTGATTAAAATCAGACCACTCCTTCTATAACCCGATTTTTTCGATTATTGATTTTCGATATTTATCGGGGGTACCTCGACACAAAACCTAGCTAAGAACACTTGCAGATACTTATAGTACAACTGTGTAAATTTTCAAGAAAATCGGTTCAGCCGTTTCGGAGTCTATAGGTAACGGACACAGACACACACAGACAAAGTTCCATTTATAAATAAGTTTAGATTTAGATTAGATTAGATTTAGATTTCAATAGGATATCAGTATCTTGTTGAAAGAAATGTTAGGAATAATTGATTTGGCTTTTACATTTCCAGGAAAAAGAAGCTTTAACAAAAAAAAAAAAAAAAAAGAGCAATTGTCTTGTAAATTATAAAATCTGTGCAAAATTTTATTAAATTCAAGATCAAAGCTTGACAAATACTTGAAAGTAAGCTAAGTTTGCTCAGTTATAAAATGCTGAGACTCTCTACTTTTAGCTGCACACAAACACTCACAGGGTGTGATGAGTAAATTGTCACCCCTCTTAGATATTTAATTTTGCACATGCACTTTGTTTTTGATTTTGTTGACTGTACTATAAAGTAGAGACAGTTGGGCACCATCAGGTAATTCACTCGACCAGAAATTCGAAAAATGCTTGGCGTTTGTTCCAGAAGCTCCAATACAAACATTTTGGAGCATTTGAATGTCAATCTGAGGACTGTGCAGAGGATTTGGAAAGAGTCAGATAAGTCTAATGGTGAGTTCGAAGGTGCAGCAGCTTATCAAAAAAAAACTCTCCGATTGTTCTCATAAGAAAAGAACTCCTGAATTTGTGGGCGAGGGTTTCACATTCAACACAGAGTCCGACATAATGTGACTTGAAGAGGTAGGGGTCAAGAGAGTGGCTACTGAAAAATCCTGTGTCTGGTAACAAGACTCTGCACTATGCCCCACAAGTAGAAGAACACAGTCATGGCATTCAGACAATTTACGTGACCACATTTATCCTTTACATCTGGCCACCTATCTGGGGCGGAACACCGACAACACTTGCTTGATTTTAACATTTCCATTTTCTAGCTTACACCTTGATTGTACTGTTGAATGTAAAAATGTGAAACAGCAAGATTTGGAAAAATAAAAACAATGAATTTGTTTGTATTTCTGAGATGAAGTATTTACATAATTTAGACTGTTGTCCTCATTTTTATTGTCATATTCAAAATGTTTGAGCCGTGGTATATGCTGACCTTCTTTTAGTGATGGGAAATTTAAATCAAACTTTTTATTTTGATCACTGGTGTACATTGTTCTCATTCCATGATTCATGCCACTTCCAAATGTTTTATAATCATATCGTCCTAAGCAAGGCATTTTACTGCCACTGTTTTGCAGGGGGTTAGGAAAATTATGAGAAAGAGTGACTGGTTATAAGGGGTGTCAGAAAGTGGGTAAGAGAATCATGAGAATACTGATGAGAGTGAAGTGGATGGAGAAGGGAGCATGAGAGAGAGGATGCAGGTTATTGAGATAGATGACTATTGACTTTACATTTAAATTCTTGGAGATTGTAGCTGTCAAGAAAGCAAGTAAAAGGAAGGGAATTCCACAAGTGGGAGGCGCGAAAAAAGAGTAGAATTTGCATTTACAATTTATTGGTTTCACAGTAAAAGAGTTGAATTAAATAGATATAACTAAGTTTTTGTTTTCCACTACTTTCATCAGGTATTGAACTCAAAACTCTTTTGGACAAGTCATTGGATCAAACCAACACTTTTGCCTGCTGAGCCATATGTCCTTGAGTAAATATCATAAATATGACAATAAAGATGGTTGGTTGGTTGTCTTTTTTTTTTTATGGCATATCAACCTCTGCGGGTCATTTATTGCCAACTAAATTTTATTTATTTATTCATTGCTGGTTATACCTTTTTCTTTCAACAATTTATTGTTATTATCATATAACTTTTTGTGTCTAGTAATACTTTCTTCTTTTTGAGTACCAAGATTTATTGGGATTTGTTTTTTAAGGTCAGAGTCCCCAAGTCCTCCCCTGTTATTTAACCCATAACTGGAGGGAAGGGATGGATTAATACCTTTCCCAAGGGCACCAGTGCTTAAGTGAATGCAGGGTATTCAACTGGAATTTGAACTTGGCTCACCAATTTCTCTTTCTGAGTCCACCGCACCACAATGCACGTCCGTCACTAAATGCTTACAACACCTGGTATTCCCAAGCGGCTACCCATCTAAGTACTGACCCAATAAAGATGGGGATAACAGTTTAAACAATGCAGATAACAAAATGAATATTATTCATTATCTGGTTGTATTGTGGTTTTGAAGATACAAGAGGTAATAAAATTAAGTTAAGCTGTATTTGAAGTCAAATGTCAATTAAATATGGATTAATTTGACAGAAAGTTTTGATACAGATTAAAGGGTAATTTTCATGATTTTTAAGTCAATTTCTTTTTTGTAGTTTTAGAGTGTCAAGATAATTTAGTTAGAAAATACAAAAAGTGTATATTTTGTTTTCCTTAAATTTTTTGAATGCTAGAAATTCATAAAGTAATTGCCTAAAGAAAGAAAAGATGAAATTTTTATTGATATACATGATGATGACCTGTTTGTGGGGAGTGCTTGTTTGATAATGAGAATGCCTCATGTTTGCGTGTGTAGAGGAGAAAAGTAGAGTGGGTTCTCATTAGTTTAGAATGAGTGAATTATCAATAATTATAATTGTTATAATTATTTCATTATTATTATTTTTGACATAAATTTTATTTATTACTTCTAGGAACACGGCATCACAACAGTATAATTAATGCATTGTTTGGTTTTCCTTAACCATTTAATTTTTATGTTGTCATTTTATAAATTCATTTAGTCACAGGCTCCATACCTTTTGTATTTTTTGCTTGTTTGCAGTCTTTAGAAATGGAAATTGTTTTCAATGAATTCTTTGCCAAGTTTCAAATGCCAGTCTCAAATTTTATCCATTAGACATAGTTGGAACATTTCCAAATCTAAACTTATTTATAAATGGAACTTTGTGTGTGTGTATCCGTTACCTATAGACTCTGAAAAGGCTGAACTGATTTTCTTGAAAATGTACACAGTTGTACTATAAGCATCTGCAAATGTTCTTAGCTAGGTTTTGTGTCGAGGTACCCCTGATAAATATCCATAATCGATAAAATCGGGTTATAGAAGGAGTGGTCCAATTTTAATCAAATTTGATACACTCATAGACAAAGATATAAGAAACAATATTCATAAGTTTCATGGTTGCAGTTCTTACAATAGTGCAGAAAATCGATAATATATATATGAAAGCTTTCATTACACCTGAGCAACGCCGGGCTATACTGCTAATTGTTTATAATTATAAATAAGTTTTCAGTGAGACCCTCTGCCAGTAAAAGAACTTTTGTCAACTGAAGAGAATTTTTATTTTATAGTTTATATATCTTTGCTTTTTTTTAATTTTTTTTATCTGAAATTATAACATGATTGTCTAATATTAGATTCATCTTTTAGTGCTAATTTGTTGCCTTTGTCTATAATTGTGACCCTATGACTAAATGCAACAGACACCTGAAGATGACTGGAGGATACAAAAGCTGAAACATTGTAATAAAACAACAAAGACAAGAGAATTGGTCCAAACGAACAATGAACTGTAATAAACTTTTAGAATTGGAGAGCTGTTGGCTAGACAAGAGGTGAAGATCTTGCAGAAGAGTCAATGGCCACTTGTATTTCTAATTACGTACTTGATTCCCCAGTTTTGTATACCAGAGAGCAATGAAGAATTTCAAATGGATAGCCTTCATGTAATATTTGCTAATTTATTTTGTACTTTCTCTTCTCTCTTTTTTTTTTTTAGGGTGGGGGGCACATTTTTAAATTCTTCTCTTTCTTTCCTCCTCTCACCTACACTCAATCCCTCAGTCTTTTTCTTTATTTCCTCTCTCCCCCTTCTCTCTTGTCTCTCTGTCTTCCACTTGTTATTCCTATGTCTCTCCTCCTCTATTTGTTTGTCTCTCTAATTTCAGAATTTTCTCCTTTGATATCCATATCAATTTCTTCATCTCTCATCTCTTCATCCTTCTCTAAATGTAACTGCCTTCTTTTCCATTTATCACACTCTCTCTCCTACTCTCTCTCTATGCGTCTCCCTTCTATCTCTTCCCTCCTCACTTTCCTTGCTTCACCCTCACTCCCTCACTATCTCTCCCATCACCCTTTCCCCTCTCTCTCCCGTCACCCTTTCCCCTCTCTCTCTCCCGTCACCCTTTCCCCTCTCTCTCTCCCGTCACCCTTTCCCCTCTCTCTCTCCCGTCACCCTTTCCCCCTCTCTCTCCCGTCACCCTTCCCTCTCTCTCTCCCGTCACCCTTCCCTCTCTCTCTCCCATTACCCTCCCCCTCTCTCTCCCATTACCCCCTCTCTCTCTTCCCTAACTCTCTCTTCCCTAACTCTCTCTTCCCTAACTCTCTCTTCCCCTCTCCTCTCACTCTTTCTCTCTCTCTCCTCTCACTCTCTCTCCTCTCACTTTTTCTCTCTCTCACTCATCACTTTCTCTCTCCCTTAATTTTCTCTTTCCCTTATCTCTCTCCTCTCTCAATCTCTATTCTCTGTTCTATCTGCCCAATTCTCCATATTCTTCTATCTCTTTCTTTCTCTTATTCTCCTCCTCCTCCCCGTGTCTCTCTCTCTTCACCTATTTCTTCTCCTCCCCCTCCTTATCTCCTCAACTTTAAGAAAATGCTGTCAAATCTGCCCCGAAGGTTAATCACTTAGTCATCTCAACTGATAACGTGAAATAATCTCATGAATGCAAATCACGTCTTTTCTTCATGAGTCGGGAGAATGATCACAACTCTGAATCATAAGCAGAAGTGATGTGACCGCTGTCCCATAAATCTTAGTACAATAGCATGCATATTTAATACAGTCAATGTACCAATTATTATGGGACAGATTGGTATTAATACAACTTCTGTCCCATAATACTTAGTACATTTCCATACACCTTTTCACATAATCAATGGGAGTGTGCGTATATATATATATATATACATATATACACACACCTTTCATATAATCAATGGGTGTGTGTGTGTGTGTGTATATATATATATATATATATATATATATACACCTTTCATATCATCAATGTTAGAATTATTAAGGCATTGGTTACTATTCAACACAAATTTTTTTAACATATCTCAAAATATGGTCATAATTTAAAGATGCATCCATTATTTCATAAAATTTCAGAAGTTTTGAATAATTTAAGATAAGCTTCTTGCGCAAATTAGATTCAGTTTTACTTCATTGCTGTTAACGTATCACGTTAAGATGATACACATTTGGCAGATTCCTCTGATAAATTCAGAGTTTACACAATTTCTATAACATTTTTGTAGGATTTAGGTAAGGTGGATAACTAAGCCACAATAAACCTTGTAAAACTGTTACCAATCTTTGTCATTTTTGTTCTCTCTACCACATATATGACTTCACTAGGAAAAACATTTCTCTGAAGAAGTCCTTCTGTAGGATTAAACATGTCAAAATATTTTTTGTCCTTAATTACCCAGTGGGAGTGTGTGTGTGTGTGTGTATATATATATATATATATATATATATATATATATATATGAACAATTAATACTTCATAACTTGTATAAATACCAAAACAATAAACATACACTTTAAAGAAAATGTTCACGGCTTCTCACACTTTTTATTCTATACTAATTACTCTCGTTGGAACAACCCTATTTCTTTATTCGATATATATATATATATATATATATACACACACACTCAGTTCAGTTAAGTGCCATACGTGATACATGCTTGGGTGATCATGTCTCGAAAGAGACATGACTGACTGGGCAGAACATTATCCCATAGTAGGTTGCTTTCTGCGGTAGACTGGTTGCCGACCTAGGCTGTAGAACCCAATCTGTCCTGCTATTTAACCCATAACTGGAAGGAAGAGATGGATGAATATCTTTCCCAAGGGTATTTGCGCGTAAGTGAATACAATGGATTCAACTGGAATTTGAACTCGGCTCCCCAGTTTCTGGTTCCGAGCCGATATCCACTGTACCACAACCGGTCATAATTATTAGGCTACCCCAGTTTTAAAAGAAAAATTAGGTATTTCATATGGTTTTTAGTTTCTTTGCCAAGTGGATAATTCTAAATGAAAATAGAACGGTTCTTTTCGTTATTATTACTTTGCAAAATTTTACAAGGCAGCCAGGAAGCCTTTGCTTCAGCCAGCCAATAAGAAGAAGAGACTAGCATGGGGAAGAGATCACGACAACTGGACACCAGAACAGTTCATTTGATGCACATGTTATTGTGCAGTATTAACAAAAGAACCATTCTATTTTTATTTGGAATCATCCACTGGGCAATAATTACTAAAAATAGTATGAAATATATAATTTTTTTTTTTAAACTGGGTTGACCTAATAATTATGACTGGTAGTGTATTGTTTAAACAATACTTTAAATGGATATTCACATTTGAATAGATACTGTTTTTTTATAACTAAACACTATATTTATTTATATCTCCTGGCCTGAATAATCAAGAAATCTTCTTAAGAAAATGTGTGTCCTCTGGCAGGATTCAAACCTGCATCCCCCTAGACAGGAGAAACCATCAATTGATCTGACGTGTCTTAGATTGCTCAACCATGAATGACTTTGTCAAAGTCTGAAATAATGCTTTTAAACATGAATTTTCCTGATTTTCTGAAGAATTCATATCTGTTGTGTTTTTTGTATCCTAATATAAACAAAGACAACTTGTTTTCAAAATGGATTAACACAGACATTTTTGTAATTTATATAATCACTAGCAGTATAGCCCGGCGTTGCTTGGGTGTAATGAAAGCTTTAAAAATAATCCATGGTCCTGGAGCTCAGACCCTTTGGACATTGGCACGAAAGACTAAAATGCAATAGTTGTTTCCAGTTAAAGTGAAACCGTAGACTGAAAGAAAAACGAATGAATGAGTCAAATTTTGATTTCCTGGTATCGATATCAAATTTTCTGCATTATTGTAAGAACTGCAACGTTGAAACTTCTGAATACTGTTTCTTATGTCTTTGTCTATGAGTGTATCAAATTCGATTACAATTGGACCACTCCTTCTATCACCAGATTTTTTTTGATTTTCGATGTTTATCATGGGTTCCTCGACACAAAACCTTGCTAAGAACACTTGCAGATGCTTGTAGTACAACTGTGTACATTTTCAAGAAAATCAGTTCAGCCGTTTCGGTGTCTATAGGTAATGGATACACACACACACAAAGTTCCATTGATAAATAAATTTAGATTATTTTTAATGGCTACTTGTCTTAGAGTAGAAAATGTTTCTTTATAGTTAAACACCATATTTATTTTACATCTACTAGCCTCAATATTTTCCTAACATGATTTTTTGATTATTCAGGCCAGTAGATATGAATATGCTGATTAATTATGAAAAGTAAATTTGAAATATATCAGGGTTAATCCATTTCATAAAGGATTTTATATATACTGGGAATTAAAAGAAAATAACTTCAATTCACAGATAAAGTGGAAGCTGATAGGCAAGGCAAGGATCCTTAATAGCTTTAAAAACAGATGTAATATATGTTTAAGAGAAAAAATTCTAATTTCAAAATTTCTATATCAGAATATACTTTTGAATAAATGTAGAGAAATCATTAGTATGTGAGGTCACAGAAAAAATTTAAATTTCAATAATTAGCTCATTCTTCCATTTAGTCACAATTGAATTTTTTAAAATTTGGCTAAGCAGTTACCTTTTTTCCTTATCTCCCACTACTAACCTAATGGTCAAGCCACATACCTCCCACTACTATAAAAAAAATTACTAGTAAAATTTCCACTAGCTTAACCCTATAATAACCAATCTGGCGACTCGTCTGCAGCCACTTTCCCATCGTCGAAATGTGGCCTCCCTCTGTCTCTTCTATAAATACTTTCATGGCTTCTGCTCGGATGAGCTTAAGTCACTGATGCCTCCTCAACAGGTGTTTACCCGTGCAACCAGACTGGCAACTGGGTCCCACCCATTCACAGTCAGGTTAGCCAAACGCAAACGACAATTCTACTCCTGCAGCTTCCTCTCTCGCACTTCCCGCCTGTGGAACTCACTCCCGTATTCTTGCTTTCCTGACGGCTACGACCTCCAGAAATTTAAATGCAAAGTTAATACTCACCTACTAACCACTGGACTCTAGCTCTTTCCCCTCCCCTGTATAATCTTCACGTTCTCTCCGCCCATGTATCTGTCATTGCACCTGCTTTCTCAGCTTTCTATTGTTCCTTTCTAACTAGCTTGTACTCTTCACTCTTTTCTAATTAATCTTTCTACATTTATGTAACCCCCTGCACATCAGTGGCGTTTCTGCCTTGCTCGGGGTGAAATGATTAAAAAAAAAAAAAATACACCCCTACCTCTTCCTTTACTCGACCAAGCCACCAGCGTTAGAATTTTTCCTCATTCTTTGTTTAAATGGGGTTGACAATGCATGTCTTAAACCGACATGTTGAAAATTGCTATTTCCCCTGTAACTTTCATCTGAATTTACAGATATATATCTATATTTCTATATATAATTACATTTGTAAATGAGTTATTACATGACAATGTTGCAAATCGCCTGAAGACACCACATGGTAGAAACCTAGGTCGCATAATAACTCGTTTACAAATGTAGAATACTTAAAAGTTCTACAATAAAACTATTGAACACCTTTTAATACAACTGTGTACTGGTCTAATTATATTATGACCAAAAACTAAATAATTAAAAAAAAAAAAATATATATATATATCCACACACACACCATACAACCCAAGAATGAATACACACTTCAGAAAAGGAAAAACTTCTATAGCTATTGTCACTAGTTTAGTACAAGTTACATTTGAATTTTAAAACTGCAAGAGATGCTCAGAATGGTGGCCTTTAGCTCCCAGACATTAGTTAGAATAGAGAACTACTGTTTGCAAAGTGTTGGCCAAAGTGTCCACTGGGATTGCAGCACATGCATTTTCAATTAATTGTCTAAGGACCAACAATGTACTTGCTTTTCTGCAAACATTCCTTAGGACTTGATGCTACAGCCATGAGGGTAATACCATCTGTCGAGAAAACAGTATAGAGTGCTATTGTATTTTGATAAAACTATGAAAGACAAGTTTTTCATTTCCAGAAGTGTGTATATTGTTTTTTGAAAGACCGTATACAGTGCAGTTAATATGTACAAAACAAAATACATACTCATTGAAAACAACAAATAATAAATGATGTAATTTGTACATCAAGTTTCGGCCTCATTTAAATTAATTTCTAATTTGCATACATTTTAATTGAGATATAGATAAATGTAGAAATGCTATCAATTAACGTGTATTAATCTGATTTTTATGAAAATCTTCTTAAGAGCGGTCTGCCACATGATGTTCTTCAAATAATTGGCAGTACTGAGAAACTGTCCTCTTCATTTTATTCAAACATAGCATAATTATCAGAATTTTAACCTGAAAATTTTATTTACGAACTTTTCATCATGAATGTATAGATCTTTTAGATTTCAATATGTTTTTAAAAATGTAAATTTCTTTATCTAATTAAATCATCCGTTTTTTTTTTGTTTTTTTTTTGTCTTTTTAACAAAAAAATCAGATATTTCCTTTAAAGATCTCTAAATGAAATATATAAAAAAAAAAATTAAAACATTCAATATATTTTGATAGTAACAAATAGTAAATTATTGGTATATATTATCAAATTTATAACCATCCATATTTGAGAACAAGAAATTATCAAATTTATAACCATCCATATTTGAGAACACAGCTGTAATTACTTAGGTAACATAATACTTGACAAACTAAATGGCCATTTTTAAATTTCAGAAAATTTCAAATTAACTTGTAAGCATAAAAACATCCTTTGCAATTTTTATTGTTTAAGTGAAAAACGTTTTACCTCACTAATTGACTATTATGTATGCAATAATTGAATTTTGAAAATTTTAGCGCACTGATCGAAAATGCATTAATCAAAGGATTTCTGTAGATATATGGGTCAGCCTGTGTCATGCTTTTTCCAAGCACTTACCAAATGTGCCACATGCAGGAGTAGCCTCTGCAGGCTGATAGCATCAACGTCATCTTTTTGATCAATTGAACATAGAGATTTAAATCTAGGTCTCGTGGTTGGAAAGCCAATGTTCTAACCACTCAGATGCGTGTTTTGTGAGTTAAATTGGGTAGACAGAATTATTTATGAGCTACCGATAGCTGAGCTAGTACAGAGTTGCAAGTTGAGACAAATGGTTTGAGTTTGTTGATCTTGTTCGGACTTTTGATTCCAGCAGATAATGCTTACTCCTTTTAGTCACTAAGGACCAATCAGCATAGGTGAGTTTAAACCACAGGTGGGCTATGTGCGTGCCAGAGTAAGCATCTCCAATAGGGAATGGCTAGCTGCCAAAATAAGATAACAGCTTTCTAGAATCCATATTAGTTATATATATATATATATATATATATATATGTATATAAAAGAATAGGATGTTCTTATCCTTTTAAATACACTGACATTATTTGAGTAAAGGGTAGAGGAGTGATTATACTGACGAGCTGTTCACAATCAGTGTATCAATTTTCATGCAGCCTGTGAGTCATGTATTTGTTGATATACTACTATTCTCAACCTCCATTCTGGTAATTAACCTTTTAACATGACAGCATGTATAGGTTGTGTCAAAGTTTCTTGTATAAACTTTCGGAGCAGTTTTTTCATACAACGAGGGAAAAATGTCCATATAAAAATCCTTTGTTTTTTTAATTATTGCCGTGTGGAATCTTCCCTCCATGAAAATTCCTACCACTTTGCAAAACTAATATTAACCATTCAATCCCCTCCTCTGACTTCTCAATTCCTGGATACCTTAAGGAAGAACTCCACTGCCCATATGCATGGTCTGGGGGCTTACATCAGTGAACATCTCTCTCCAGCTAGTGTGATTTCTCTTGAATTCCCTCACCACTCATTCATGTATCTCTATCTTTAACTCCTTAAATCAGTTATCTTTTTCATAAAATGTGCATTGTGGCGCAGTGAATATCGGCTCAGAACAAGAAATCGGGGAGCCGAGTTCGAATTCCAGTTGAATTCCTTGCATTCACTTACGCGCAAATACCCTTGGGAAAGGTATTAATCCATTTCTTCCCTCCAGTTATGGGTTAAATAATAGGACAGATTGGGTTCCATAGCCTTGGTCGGCAACCAGTCTACTGCAGAAAGCAATGGCAACCTATTGCGGGATAATCTTCTGCCTAGTAATTTGTGTCTCTTTCAAGACATGATCGCCCATGTGTGTATCATGTATGGCACTTAACTGACTGATCTTTTTCATTCTGTAACATTCTCCTTCCTCTCCTGACTGCTCCCTTTTAGACAGTATCTATCACTGACAATACAGACAAGGCTACTTCCTCCCACCCATTTCCTAATATATTTGCGTTTGATGAGTTTAATTCCCACATGCCAAGCGACTGATAAACTGTCACTGCTCCTTCTGGCATTCATCCTATAAACTTTGCAATTACTCAATCTCTTACGCAAATGGTGGATTTTCCCATGCTCTTCCCCAGTATCTCCACAAGACATGCTTCTCTGCTTCACCTCTGTCCTTGACTCTTGCCAAGCCTTACAGCTAGCTTTGCCCCATCAGTAATTCAGATAATGTTGTTGCCTCTGTTAATATCTCTCAACACCCTACCCTCTAGGAACCTCCTACAAGCAGAATTTTCTACTGCTACCAAAGAGCTGACTGGGATTTGTTCTGCAATCTTCTATGTAACATCCCTTGGGAAAAGTGTTTGGCCTCCCCATTGAGGACTGCACCTCTGAGGTCTCCTCTTGGGTGAAAGCTTGCATCATTTCTTTCCTACTGGTCAGGAAGTTTTGTCCTAAACCTCATTTTTATTCTCCTGCCTTCTCAGCCACCATTGACCATAGGAATCACCACTTGCAGCTAAGAGCCACATGTTTGACCATTATAGGCACCTATTTGTTTCTGTTTTTAAGGAGTGTGAGAGGGTCTTGAATGACGTGAAGCTATTGTTTGCTGAGAGAATAAAACAGCACATAGCAGCTCGCAAGTTTGGTTTAAAACACTATTGGCAGCTCTGCAGATGCGTGCTGAACAAGAGCAAATGCTCTATCCTTCTTTAATCAATAAACTTGAGCTCCTCATAGCAAACAAGACCAAGTGCTTTGCTTGCAAATTCTCTTCCAACTTCACATTTGACTCATCTGAGGTATCTGCACCTGACTTCTCTGCTAGAATTGAGGCTCAACTGAGGAATGTTTACAGAACCCTTGGAACCCTCTCATTATTGCCCTATCAGCCTCCTTCCAATTTTTGGCAAAGTGTTCGAAGCTATCATCAATGCTGAAATAGTTTAATCTGTCACCATCCATAAACTATTTTTGGACAGACAGTATGGCTTTCACTTTGCGAGGTTTACTGCTGATATGCTAATAACCATCACCAAGTACTGCTACCAGGCCCTCAATATGAACAGCAAAGCTGGATTTGTTGCCCTGAATATCTCCAAAGCATGTGATAAGGTTCGATATGCTGGCCTTCTGAGCAAATTACAAGATTATGGTATCACTGGACGTTTTCTTGGTTTGGTCCATTCATTCCTATAAAATTGCAAAATGAAAGGTGTCTTGAATGGGCATGCTTCCATATCCTATATTAGAAATGCAAGTGTCCCCCAGGGTTCCGCCCTAGGTCCAACACGCTTTTTGATATTCATCAACAATCTCCCTGATGTAATCAAATCCCAAGTCGGCATTTACGCTGACAACATCACCATTTACTCCTGCCCTTGTAAGAAATCTGCCAAGGCGGACAAAGATAACATCACTAATCTTGAGAAGGACCTTCAATCTGTGGTGGACTGGAGAAAGCAAGGGCTCATGAATTTTAATGCTTCCAAAACAAAGCTGCTATTCATCAACCACCACAGACAGTCCCTCCTGCACCCCCCATCAGCATGGATCAATCCTCGAATGCAATACACTGCACCTCCTTGTCCTCACTCTCTCTCCTGATCTCAAGTGGAACAATTACATTGAATCAATAGCTAAATCTACTGCTAGGAAGGTTGGATCATTGTGCTGGGCCAGGAAGCACCCATGCATTAACAGCTTGATTCAACCCACTTTATCACTGATGGTAGGGACTTCACTCTGTCTCTTCTACAAATATTTTCATGGCTTCTGCTTTGACAAGCTTAGTTCACTTGTTTTTTTTTTGTTTTTTTTTAATCATATCACCCCAAGCAAGGCGGTAATGCCACTGAAGCACAGGGGGCTACGTAGGAGTGAAAAGATTGGAAAAGAGAAAGCCAGAAACCACATCTTAAATAAGGAAAAAGGGATGAGCCTCTTCACCTGTTCAATAGATGTGGGTGGAGTGTGAACCGGGCAATACTTTAGTCTATCTACACCAATTGAAAAAAAAAGTGAGAAGATTGGAAAAGAGAGAACCGGAAACCACATCCTAAACAGGAAACAAGGGATGAGCCTCTTCACCTGTTCAATAGACGAGGGTGGAGTGTGAACCGGGTGATAGTTTAGTCTATTTACTCCAATTGAAAAAAAAAAAAAGAAAAGAGTGAAAAGATTGGAAAAGAGAAAGCCTCCTCTACAAGAATTTACTTGAGCAACAAGGTCGCACCCTTTTACAGTTAAAAAATATGCAGCCGCCACTTCTACACTAACATCTTTTCTTGCACTTTCCACCTGTGGAACTCTTTTCTGTATACTTGCTCTCCTGATAGCTACAATCTCTAAGAGTTTAAATGCAATGTCCATTGTTGCCTCTTATCTCCTCGATTACCATCCTTCTCTTATCCTTTCCCCAACACCCGTTGTATCTTGTTCTTCTCGTTTTTCACTCTACTCTTGCAACACTTTTCAAACCAGTATTCCTATCCTTCTCTTGCCCTTTCTCTGACACCCCCTGTAACCGGTTCCTCTTTCTCTTTGCTCTCTTATGTAACTTTTCACTCTGCTCTTATGCATCCCTTCCCCCCTGCACACTAGTGGCAGTATTGCCTTGCTTAGGGGTGAAACAAAATCAAAATTAAGTTTCTGGTAAAAACTTCTAAGCTTCTCCAAGATACGATCCAAAAATAGTTTTACGAATTTGGGAGCAGTATCTTGACACCAAAACAAGACAAGATTCTGTATAAATATGTCCAAGACTCCATGATTGAACCTCAACACAATAACTTAAAACAAATGTTCATCTCTTTCAATGTTGTCATGAACTTACTTTGAAATTGATAACTCTAAATCAATACATTGTCATGGAGATGTTGCATTTCTAACTCCTGTATCTTTAGGGATCGTCTGTCTTCAACATTTAATGTGTGTAGTAGTGAAGTTGTGGTACAGTGGATATTGGCTTGGAACGAGAAATCAGGGAGCCGAGTTTGAATTCCGGTAGAATTCCGGTAGAATCCATTGTATTCACTTATGCGCAAATACCCTTGGGAAAGGTATTAATCTCTTCCTTCCAGTTATGGGTTAAATAGCAGGACAGATTGGGTTCTATAGCCTTGGTCAGCAACCAGTCTACTGCAGAAAGCAATGGAAACCTACTGCGGGATAATCTTCTGCCCAGTCAGTCATGTCTCTTTCGAGACATGATCACCCAAGTGTGTATCATGTATGGCACTTAACTGACTGAGTCATGAAGAGTTCTATTTAACTGTAGAACTCTTAGACAGCAACAGCCAGTAATCAGTTAAGTTGAAACTGACAGCTTCTGTCTCCCCAACAAATTGGTAGGTGGTTTATACTATCTAGGCAAGTCTATTCTGTAGGTTCTGATTGGCTGATGATTCCGGTGTGGATATTGTGCTCAATAAACATCAGCACAATATCCACTTTATGGTGGGAGGAGAAAGTGACATGTATTGAGTTACAACCCTGTTCATTTTTGTCTGCCAACTGGACACTAGTTGGAAACATCCTTGCGAAGGTGAGTCGCATACTCTTAATTGTTCATAACAATGGCATAATTGAATAACAAATTTACACGACCAACATTTGCGGGCAGATAAAAATCTCAATGGTACAATACAGGTTAGACATCAGCATCAGTTTACAAATAATGTGTGGACAAAAATTGTAGCTAGCTAGCTGGCAGGTCCATATGTTTCAGTATAGGAGCTCTTCACAGAGACTTTCTTTTCAATACGCTTTCAGACCTGCTAGCGGATGTATCCCTGCTCATATAAAGATGCATGTAGCTTATGCATGATGGGCTTCCAGCACATTTTAGTCACATAGTCTGCAATGGTAGGGAAAGACTGGTTCAATGTCATGCATGTTCCTCCAACTTAAATTGTTTTCTTTTTACTTATGGGGCCATCGGAAACAATTGGTTTATAAAGTAAACATAAATAATGCAGAGAGGCTTCATCAATTTGTCATGGGGACCTGTGAAACTATTTGAGACTTTGTTGGTGGATTTCAAAATGTCTGCTAGACAGCCGCATGTGTGTATAAAAGTAAGTGGAAGACATTTTGAAAATATGTTATGAATTGCTGTGTTAAGACATGACGTTTTGGACATATGCTTATAGGGACGTTTTTTTTCTTATTTTCATGACAAGAACTAACGCACAAAGTTTGTAAAAGTATTTTTATTGCCTGTTGGATTGTACATTTAATGGTCTCTACTATAAACATTAAACTCAGTAACTCAAAAATGAAGTATTTGCATACATATGTCTATATGTACTTATGTCTTTATTTTGGTGTGAGGAACCTGTACTCAAGGTTTGCAAAAGTATTTTTGATACACACAGCATATAGATGTTTGTATGTGTAATGTGTATGTGTGTGTATATATATATATATATATAAAGTAAAATAAATTTAAAAAATTCAAAAATGTTGAATGAACATTTCAACATGAAATCCCTAAGAGAGATTTCACGTATCCTCAGCAACAGTCCATATTCCAAAATGAGAATAAAAATAAAATTAAAAAGACAAATAAAAAATAAATAAAAAAATGACTTTTAAGATTTGAGAAATTTACATCACAAAAATTTTTTTTTGTAAATCAGTCTATTTTTGATTTTGACTTTTAGATAGTTGTAAGTGAAGAGATGGAAAATTTGATGTCAGTTCTTCAATACAGCAGTGAATGTTGGACAATATCATCAAAAATGAGGACAAAAATTGGAAGCGGCCGAAATGTGGTTCTACTGAAGGATGCTGCGGATATCGTGGACTGAGCACGCAAGCAACGATGAGGTGTTGGAAAGAATGGCAACAAAAAGGAAATTAATATTGAGCATCAGGAAGAGACAGCTGAAGTTCCTGGGACACGCAATGAGGAAGGAGAGCTTGGAGAATTTGATACTGACTGGCCAGATAGAAGGAAAAAGAGACAGAGGAAAGCAGCAGATAACATATTTGCAGGGCCTGATCAGGTGGATGACGGAACGGGGGTTGCGAGGTGTAACAGGAGCAAACATACTTAGAGCCACAAGGGATAGGGAGACATGGAGAACCATGATCACCTATGTCCTCAAAGAACAGGGCACATAGAAGAAGAAGCTTTACAAAGGAAAAGGGTTAAGGAAGGGAAGTTGTTAAATTGAGAATTGGGTTAAACAAAACAGTACAGAAAGGGAAGGGGTGGGATATAAGAAAGAGAAAAAAATGTAAAGAAGAGGAAAAAAGAAAAGAAAGGAAAAAGGAAAAAAATTCTATATTAGAAACGCTCGATACGTGTCAAACAAATTTACCTTTAAATGTTTAAATGGGTTAAAGTATTAGAAAAAAGAGATTTATTAGAAAAAGTATATTTAGGGGAAAAAGTAGATATAAGATTTAAATAAAGTTAATTAAGTTAATCTAATTAAAGATATTTTTAGGTATTGACGAACTAAATAAAAATGGATAAAGATTAAAGAAAATTATAAATTTTTCTAAAAATTTATTTTAAAAACATTTTTCATATTTAAAAATTTATAAAAATTATGATGTGAAAAAGATATATATATACTATCAGAGGAAATCAGTGGTTAAATTAGTAAAAGAATCCATATTTTATAAAGGTAGACGATTAAAGGAGACTGGGAGAGGAAGGTAGAGGGGTTAAATTACTATTTAAAGTTAAAATTAAATTAATTTATCAAAAATCATTAAATTTATATTTAATATTGTAAAACCTAAAAATTAGGAATTTAAAATGTAAGTGTTCACAAAGCTCGCTTTATGACGGCACTTACTAATAAATTCCCTTCTAAAATTCAGGAGCAGGTGCTGGTAAGGATAATTCAATATTAAAATTTTTTCGAGCAAACACAGACAACACCTATCACGAAAATTCCTCGGAATACGGGCTGAACCTATTAGTTTCCAGCTAATTTCAGGGTCCAGCCCTTCTTCTTTCATTTTCTAGAATCTCCGTGAAAGGGCTGTCTGGTATTTTTGATTATCTCTGCTTAAAAGGTCCAGCGGACATACCAATATAGGTTCGGTTGTTATTTTTGTTGTTTGATGGAGAGATGCGGGCAAAAAAATTTTGTGACCTAAATTTCTCAAATCTTAACCGTCATTTTTTTTATTTATTTATTTTTATTTATTTTTTATTTCATTTTATTCTCATTTTGGAATAGGGACTGTTGCTGAGAATACGTGAAATATCTCGTAGGGATTTCATGTTGGAATGTTTATTTAACATTTTTGAATTTTGAAAATTTATTTTACTTTATATTGGCTCTGTAATTTTAATTTCATTGAGCTCTCCTCCGGTATCATTTTTTAATATTAAAATTTTTAATATTAATGAGGATCAGGTTCTTGGGATTTACCTTCCTGCTTTTCCGTTTTCGATAAAACTATTTTAATAAAAATCCACATACAAGCCCGTTTCGCTGTATCACAGCTCATCAGTGTGGCTAGACATATCCACTTGCCTCTGCCTAGGATTGAAACTCAACCGATTTGATGTCAGTCGGAGTCTCTCCTCCCTAAGCCATCAGAAATTTTAACGTCTTGTATATAAGCAGTGTATACAGACGCCAGTCACTATATCATTATATATATATATATATATAGTTTTGAAACAAGTTATTTCTGCAACGTCAGTATCTTCAGGCAGTGTATGATAACTGATTTTTCCATTTTTCAAATGTACAAATGTTTTTTTATGAACAAGCAATTGGAATTTTTAAACAATCAAAAAAGTTCTAAAATTAAGAAAGTTATTTCAGGATCTTAAAACACTTTAATCCATGTTTGTATGATCCTAATCTGTACTTATAGGTGTGAATACAGCAAGAAATTATTTCTGATCTTTCATTTTTTTTTTCTTTTTTTAATCATTTCACCCCGAGCAAGGCGGAAACGCCACTGATGAGCGGGGGGCTACATAACTGTAAAAAGATTAATTAGAAAAGAGTGAGGAGTACAAATTAGTTAGAAAGGAGCAATAGAAAGCTGAGAAAGTAGGTGCGATGACAGATACATAGGTGGAGAGAAAGGGAAGGTTATACGGGGGTGGGGAGAGAGCTAGAGTCCAGTGGTTAGTAGATGAGTATTGACTTTGCATTTAAATTTCTGGAGGTTGTAGCCGTCAGGAAAGCAAGAATACGGGAGTGAGTTCCACAGGCGGGAAGTGCGAGAGTTTGTTCTGGGAATAATATTATAGTTAACATTTCCTTCTGACACAATCTGCATATATAGCCACCATTCTATTTTTTTTTTTTTGTCTATTTTCACTATACTCATATATATAAGTTGAATATATGGATCGGAATCTGACAAGATGAATAAAGAACAATTAGGAAAAAAGTGTCTTTAATCTAACATGTTTCACTTATAACAAGCTTCTTCAGAGATTTTATAAGGTTGAAATGATTTTAAAAATTCGAAAGGCAGTATTTTTAAATGAGGTATAGTTTTAAAGGTCAGATACGTGTAAGGTGTGATAAAGCAATGAATGAATATTAAAATGTAGAAAATTAAATGTAAATAACGAGAGAATTACATATGAATCACAAACGAAATATGTAGCTGACATTATTTTCACTAGAATTTAAACGGAAATATATATCGTTTGTGGTTCGTATGTGATTTTCACGTTCACGCAGACATTCTTAACTGTTTTCTCTTACCTTATTTAAAAAGAACACATTCACACATAGAGGTAAACAAATACAAGTTTTATTTTCTACATTTTGATATTCATCCACTGATTTATTACATGTGGCACATATCTAACCTTTGAAACTATCAGTCAGTTAAGTGCCATACGTGATACATGCGTGGGCGATTATGTCTCGAAAGAGACATGACTGACTGGGCAGCAGATTATCCCGCAGTAGTTTGCCATTGCTTTCTGTGGTAGATTGGTTGCCGACCAAGGCTATAGAACCCAATCTGTCCTGCTATTTAGCCCATAACTGGAAGGAAGAGACGGATTACCTTTCCCAAGGGTATTTGCACATAAGTGAATACAATGGATTCAACTGGAATTCGAACTCGGCTCCCCAGCTTCTCGTTCTGAGCCAATATCTGCTGTACCACAATGCACATCCTTTTGAAACTATACTGCATTTAAAAATACTGTCTGTTGGATTTTTTAAATCATTCAACCTCATTAAATATCTGAAGCAGCTTTGTATAAGTAATATTGTGAGATTAAAGACACCTTTTTCCTACTTGTTCTTTATTTATTGGACTTATATATATATATGTGTGTGTGTGTGTGTGTGTGTGTGTGTGTGTGTAGGGCTGTAGCTGAGGCTAAAAAACACCGGGCACAGAGAAAATTGCCCAGATTTATTAGTTGACAATGTGATGACGTCATCAGTGTCATCCATTTCCAGAAACAATGATTTTGAAGATTTTTTCAGCTATTCCGATGGAAATTAGGCACAGAACGTGAACGAAAGCAGGAAATCAGGTTTGGACTTTCTGAGTATAACCAGTCTTTTCTCCCAAAATTAATAAATAAACAAACAGATTTTTACTGCGTTTATTCCGATGTTTTCTTTATTTTTTTTTTCTTTCTTTCTTTCATTCCTTCATTCATTCCTTCATTCTTTCTTTCCTTCCTTGTGAATTGCTTAGTTTGATTTCTGACGAAGACATTTTTCCTTGCACGGATCGGCCCAGACCCGTGCCTGGTAGTCAGATACAGCCATGTGTGTGTGTGTGTGTGTGTAATATTGTGGCATATTATGCAAGCCAAAATTTACATACTAAAATTAGTATTAACTGATTTTAGTAACAAATTTTTAATATTGATTTCTATGCACAATATCTTGAATGTTTTTCTGTTTATATCATATTTCAAAAAGATAGTCAATTTGTTTTGTGGATGTATGATTTTGTTGCATTAAGAAACGAAATGTAACATAAATATTTATAAATCAGTTGCAAAAAGAAAACCTATAAAAGCATATCCAATAAATGCCATGTACTATAAATCATTTTATTATTTTATATTTCAACATTGGCTGCTTGACATTCGATAAGTCAGCCAACATTCATTATGTCTTGACATTAAAACAAATTTATTGCTTCCCACAGATCTTCTTTGCTTAAATATCAGTTTCCATTAACAGAATTTACATTATTTGGACTATTGTCCTCATCTTTGTTGCCTTTTGTATGACGTTTTTGCTGTTGTATGCTCCAGTCTTATTCAGGTACAAGGAATTTTGAACTAAATCCTTTATTACAATCACTGGGGTAAATGAACTCCATTCCTTGCATAAAGCATCATTTGGAAGTCATAAGTTATCTCCCTTTAACCCTGCAAGTTACTTGTTTGCCACTGCTGTAACATGGTTTTTAACTCTCAACTCTAAGAGTCAAGTCAGGAATTAACCAATGCCTACATTCACTGTCCTTAATAACAACAGCAATAAATCTACACTTTAAACAAAACTTTCCCGGCTTCTTACACTTCTTTTTTCTGTACCAAATTCTCTCATTGGAACAACCCTTATTTTTGTTTCTTATATATATATATATATATATATATATATATATACATACATGTGCAAAAATAAATACACACTGGTGTTTATTTTAATAGACTATATATATATATACATACATGTGCAAAAATAAATACACACTGGTGTTTATTTTAATAGACTATATATATATATATATATATATATATATATACATACATGTGCAAAAATAAATACACACTGGTGTTTATTTTAATAGACTACATATATATAATATAACTACAAAAGTAGCTATTTTGTTTCAACACTACTTGTGTCTTATCAACTGATGGTGCTGATTTAGAATTAAAGAGTTATAAAAGGTTCAAAACTATCTAAATCCTCTCAAACAAGGAGACATTGTGACATAGTCTGGGGTGACCAATCAAAATAAAAGTAATTTCTAATTTTAGGAACATAAGTACAGACTCTAAAAACAATTTAACGGAGCATTAATGTTAATATTTGATTAAAATAGAGATAATTATTATTCATTGACCATTAGTTTCTCTTTACAAAAAAACCTTTTAAATTTATTAAAAAAAAAAATCAGGTTTTAAAGTCAAAATAACTACCAAAAAATGACCAAAAAAAAATTACTTTAATGTAGAAATGAAATATTTTATTCTTCCATATTTTAACATCCAATCTTTAACCTTTAGATATTGAAATTGTGGGGACTTTGGTTGTGTTTCGCACAAGGCCAATTTGACAATCGTAACTGATGCTTCTGCACTCTTAATCTAACAGATAAACTGACATGCTGCTAAAAACGAGTTAAGATATTTGTGTATATATGAGTATATACTTGTCTGTTTGTCCGTCGATAAGAATCTACATATTTGTATATGTATGTTTCTATCTCTTTTCCCCATTTCATATTTGATTAACTTCACAATATTCTTAATATATTTTCTTAAACTTGGATTTAAAAATTTATAGTCTATAACATAAATTTGTAAAAAAAGAAATACATATATCTTTTAAACATTTTAATTTTTATTGTAAAGTGAAACTAATAGTTCGTAATACTGATCACTTTTTTAATCAAATATTAACATTAATACCCCAATAAATTGTTTTTAGAGTTTATGTTCCTAAAATTAGGAACTACTTGCATTTTGATTGGTCATCACAGAGTATTTAAAAATGTCTCCTTGATTGAGAGGGTTTGGCTAATTTTGAACCTTTCAAAACTCTTCAGTTTGAAATCAGCACCATCCCTGGATAAGACACAAGCAGTGTTGAAACAAAATAGCTACTTTTGTAGTGATATTGTAACATTTAAGTGAAAAATTCTAAATAAATACTATTTGCTTTACATTGTATTAAGGCTTTTCAGAATACTGTTTTTTTGATACAGAATTTTATGCTATCCATACCTACCCTATACTTTGTGTATGTATTTATATATATATATATATATATATATATATATATATATTTTTTTTTTTTATCGTATCACCCCGAGCAAGGTGGTAACGCCACTGATGTGCAGGGGGCTACGTAATAGTGAAAAGATAAAGCTGGAAACCACATCCTAAACAGGGAACAAGGGATGAACCTCTTCACCTGTTCAATAGACGTGGGTGGTGTGTGAACCGGGTGATAGATAGATCTAGCTACTCCAATTGTTATATATATATATATATATATATATATATATATATATATATATATACATATATATATATATATATGTGCGTATGTGTGCTTATATGTGCTTATATATATATAAATTGTCAAATTTTTCAGATGAATTTAGCTCACTGGTACCCCCATACATGAATTTGCTTGAGCCACAAGATTAGCAACTAGGTCCCACCTTTTTACTGTGAAACCAATAAATTGTAAACGCAAATTCTACTCCAGCAGATTCTTCTCTTGCACTTTCCGCCTGTGAAATTTTCTTCCGTTAACTTGCTTTCCTGACAGCTACATCAATAGTCATCTACAATCTCACTAACTCGCTTCCACTCTCTCTCTCATCCTTCTTTCTTAGTCCAGTTCACTCTCATCAGTATTCTCATCCTTCTCTACCCACTTCCTGACACTTCCCATAACCTGTCACTCTTTCTCATAACTGTCCTCCTATGTAACCCCCTGCTCAACAGTGGCAGTAAAATGCCTTGCTTGGGGTGACATGATTATAAAAAAAAAATCAATCGGTGATAATTTATTTAATGAATATATCAATATTCAACTCTTCAGATCAAATTTCTGCAAAATTGAATGGAATTAATTTATGCAGACAGAAGAAATAGTGGTGGGAGAGGGGAAGAAGAAAAATATTTTATTGCTAAAAGAAGTAAGTTACTATGTGACGTTTAGATTTATAGATGGTGGAAGAAGCCGAGCCAATATGATGACCTCAAATTGAATTTTTCTTAGGATTGCACATTTTCAAATACAGGGAAGTAAATATTAGGACTATATTTTAAGTAAGCTGAATTGTTAAATAATTTATGTTAATTCTGACAGCAAAATTAACATCTTTGTCATTTCAATATAGCCATTTCGATTTCATGATAATATTAACTTTTTATATAAATGAAATATATATGTGCATATATATATATATAATGTTTTTGAGAAGTTATGGTGGAAATATGGTGTTTAATAATTTTTCATTTGACAGATTCATCCTGTTTATAATTGACTATAGTATGTATGTATGTATGTATGTATATATATATATATATATACGCACACACACACACACACTGTAGCTAAATGCAAAAAAAATTATAAACAGGAAGAATCTGCTAAACTAATAATTTTTGTTTAGCAAATTCATCCTGTTTATAATTTATGCCAAATAAAAAATTATTAAACACGATATTTACACCAAAATATAAAGTTGATTTTACCGTTTCTTTTTTGTTTGTTTGTTTGTTTGTTTTTTTCCTTTGTTTTTTTTTAAGAACAGTCATGTAATAGGGAATTTTTGAAGCGCAATTTTTAAAATTACAAGAAATTGTTTTTATCCATGGTTGTATGAATCTATGAGATATATATATATATATATATATATATAATACTACATTGCAAAAATCTGTGCTATTCCACAATAGTGAAGCATGATTTAAAAACTGAAAAAGACACATTTGATGTATGACAAGTCTCAATTCCATTCCAAAATTTCAGTATTAATATGACGATACATTCTAAATAAAATTAATGAACTTATCCACATGGACAACCACGGATTATACAGAGACAATAGATTAATGATAGCACTGAACAATAAAAAGAAAATGAAAAAATAAGAAAAATGCTTTTTGAACTCTTCATAAACCTTGATTTTGAGATAATATTCTTATTTGTTTTGAATTTTATCTAATATTGAGATCTAGAATTTAATCTACAAACTGGCAGTGTCTCTGCATAGATAAAAACAAACACAACTTTAAAGTGTGTAAGCACTGAATCTAACCATTCGAATAGCATAATCAAATACATCCCTAAAGAAATTGAATGCAGCCAATCAAAACATTCTTCAATGAAAAGTAAAAATATTATGAAGGGGCCTTAAATGAAAATGACCATAAAGACAAATTAGAATACAGACCTCAGTTAAACAAAGTCATAAAAAATAATACTAAAAATCAAAACATTATTTGGCTTAACCTACCATTTAATTTAGAAGTAGATAAAATATTTTTTAAATTAATTAATAAACACTTCCAAAAAAACCCAGAATTAAATAAAATTTTGGCAGAAA
Source organism: Ascarosepion bandense (assembly GCA_037127315.1). Taxonomy (NCBI): domain Eukaryota; kingdom Metazoa; phylum Mollusca; class Cephalopoda; order Sepiida; family Sepiidae; genus Ascarosepion; species Ascarosepion bandense. Next base: position 4,259,844 of record JBBBDQ010000387.1, on the reverse strand, counting down.
TGAAGAAAACTACCACGACCTTTAAATTTGTTTTTTTTACCTTTTTCAGCAGTCTTATCAATTATTACATAAAGTTTCCAATTATCAAATTAATTTGAAAAATTTCAATATTTAAACAATTTTAGGGGGCTCACTTTCTCATACAATGTTCTAGTAAATCGATCCTCTGTTTTTGGAACCACTCACATTGGGGTCATTTTGTTTTCTTTTTTGTTTTTTTTTTTGTTAGGGATGAGTTGTTGCTCTTGTTTTTGTCTTTTTCAAGTTTTCTTCAGTTCTTACAATGGCACCTTCCTCGGAAACTCCAAGAATGGCTTTATTCAAAAATTTTGCAAAGGATTCAGTTGTTGAATATGCGCAAGCAAAAATGTTAATTGCACAGAATTGATGTACTATACGGTTGTATGAAAAACTGAACGGCTCCAAAAATTGTTTAAATGTTGAAATTTTTACAAATTTTTTAGTCAGTCAGAAATTTTAGGGCTTAATCGATAAAACTGCACTGGAAAATTTTTTTAAAATTGATAATCAACCAATTTACAGGTGGTGGTAATGTCGTACTGGCAAGTGGTTCCAAAATGGAGGTTCAATTTACTATAACGTTGTATGAAAAACTGAGCCCCCCCCTCACTAAAATTGTTTAAATATTGAAACTTTTCCACATTTTTTTTTTGTCAGTCAGGGTGTAATCAATAAGATTGCACTGACAAAAGTCAAAATAAATGAAAAATAAGAAATTTCAAGGTGGTGGTAGTCTCCTTCAGTTCTGCCAAACTTCAAATTCAAACTTATTAAATTATAGCTGTAGTAGTAAGTTAGAAAATTATATAAAAAAATACAAAACTCCAGAAACCTAAATAATGATGGGAAACACAACGTCACAAATAAATAATGTAAGGTACAGTGGAGGGTCTGTAATGTGATCGATACCGACTTAGCAGACCGCCTGCAGTCTCTCTCTCACCGGCGCGACGTGGCTTTCCTGTGTCTCTTCTATAAATACTTTCACGGCTTCTGCTCCGATGAACTTGGATCACTGGTGCCCCCTAGGTTCGAATTTGCACAAGATACTAGATTAGCAACTAGATCCCACCCTTTTACAGTGAAACCGATAAAATGCAACCGCAACTTCTACTCGAACAGTTTCTTTTCTCGCACTTCCCGACTGTGGAATTCTCTTCCACATGACTGCTTCCCCGACGGCTACAATCTCCAGGAGTTTAAATGTAAGGTCAATAGACACCTCCTAACACACTAACTCGCTTCCATTCTTTCAAACACTCTTCCCATCCTCCCAACTACCTATCACCCCTCCTTCTGACATTTCCTATATCTAACCACTCTTTCTATTTACCTTCCCCTATGTAGCCCCAAGCGCAATAGTGGCAGTGGAATGCCTTGCTTGGGGTGAAATGGTTAAAAAAAAAAAATTTAAAAAAACTGGAGACCAGAACAAATGCTGATTTGACGGACTTTGTAAACAAGAAATAGTTATTTACAAAGCAGAGGTACATAATAAAGATGACCTAAGAAAAAAACATATTTTACCAAAGGAATTTTTCAACATAGATGGAATAATCACAAATGTACATTTAAGCTAGAATATCTTAAAAATTAAACCAAACTGGCAAGCCATGTTTTTTTTTTTTTATAATCGTGTCACCCCAAGCAAGGCATTTTACTGCCACTGTTGTGCAGGGGGTTACATAGGAGGAATGTTATGAGGAGTGAGAAGTTGCAGGGGGTGTCAGAAAGAGAGTAGGAGAGGGAAGAAAGTACTGATGAGAGTTGGGTGTAAGTTAGTGAAACAGGAGATGACTATTGACTTTATATTTAAATTCTTGGAGATTGTAACTGTCAGGAAAGCAAGTATGTGGAAGAGAATTCCACAGGCAGGAAGTGCGAGAAAAGAAGCTGATGGAGTAGAACTTGCGTTTACAATTTATCAGTTTCACAGTAAAAGGGTGGCACCTAGTTGCTAATCTTGTGGTGCGAGGAAATTCGGATAGAGGGTGTGCCAGTGAGCTAAGTTCATCAAAGCAGAAGTCATGAAAGTATTTGTAGAAGAGACACAGGGAAGCCACACTGTGTCAGTGAGAAAGCAACTGTATCCTAGCTGCCAAGTCGGGATCGATCACATTACAGATTCTTTGTTGGATTCGGTCGAGGACACCTAAGTGGATATCAGTAGCACTGGACCAAATATGTCAGCAATACTCAATGCACAGGCGGATTGTAGCCTTGTATCTATGCAGGATTGTTTGGGACAGGAAAAACTTCCTGGCCCTACATAGAGAACCGACTTTCTTAGCAGCGGATTTAGCTATGGATTCTATATAGTTATTCCACTTGAGGTCTGGTGTGAGAGTTAACCCGAGGAGGCGCAGTGTTTTGCTTTCAGGGAGAGAAGCCTGATTCATGTTAATGAACGGGAGGAACGATTGTCTGTGGTGGTTATTAGATAGCAGCTTCATTTTGGAAGCATTAAAATTTACGAGCCATTTCTTACCCCACCGAATTGGAGATCCTTTTCAAGCTCGGCAGTGAGGTTTGCTTTTTCAGCCTTGGTAGATTTATGATCGAGACGAGAGTAAACTGTAGTGTTGTCAGCATATATGCTCATGAGATCTTATTACATCAGGGAGATCGTTAATATAGATAAGGAAAAGTGTAGGACCTAGAGTAGAGCCTTGAGGGACACCTGCATACACGTGATAGTATTGGGAGGCTTGTCAATACCACCGTCATTGTACGGTTTGAAAGGAAGGACTGGATTAGGTCAAACAATTGGCCAGTTATACCATAGCCCTGCAGTTTGCATCAAAGGCCAGCATGCCAGACTCTGTCAGATGCTTTGGAGATGTCAAGAGCCACAGTTAGGGCTTCACTGTTTTTGTTGAGGGCCCGGTGTATATACTTGGTGATGGTCATGAGAATATCAGCAGTAGACCTGGTGAAGTGGAAGCCATACTGTTTGTCAGAGAAGAGTCTATGGGCTGTGAGATGTTGTACCACCTCGGCGTTGATGATGGCTTTGAACACTTTGCCAAAGATTGTTAGGAGGGGGATAGGACAATAATTAGCGGAGTCAGAGGGTTCTCCAATATTTTTATATATAGGAACCACGGAGGAGGATTTCCAGCAGGCAGGAAAGCAGGAAGCAGAAAAGCAGAAGTTATAGAGTTTAGAGAGAACAGAGGAGAGTTCAGGAGTACATTTCTTCAAGACAATAATGAGTATTCCATTGTCACCGCTCGCCTTATAGGGGTCAAGCTTAGAAATTATTTTGGAAACCACTGAGGGAGTAAATAGTATGTCAGTCAGTTGAGCCTGGGTTCAGAGAAAGAAGTCGGGTACAGATACTCCAGACGTGTTGAGTTCGTGGAGAATCTGAGTGAAGCACTCAGCCTTGTCTGTTGAAGAAGTGAGGACCTCAAATTCATTGATTACAAAAGGGATTGAGGGCTTACTGTTGTTCAGCACACTTTTACAGAGCCTCCAGTAGTCTTTGGAGCCAAACTTACGGGATGCTATACACTGCTTCATTCTGGCTACAAACATCAGCTAAGCTCCATTAAGTATCTTCTTGCATTCATTGCAAGCTGAGGCAAAAAGGCGCCTGTTATGATCTGACGCATGACTCTGGTAAAGCCAAAATAAGTAATTTCGGTGGGTGATGGCAGCTGAGCAGGCAGGGGAGAACCAGGGGGATGAGTGGGATTTAAGTCTCAACTTTCTGGCAGGGATGAAAGCATTGATCCCAGCCTTAACCCAAGAGGAGATTTCAGCCATGCATTCTTCAGCAGGAAGGCTAAATACTTTATTCCAAGGGACGTCACTCAGGAAGTCACGGAATGAGTCCCAATCGACTCTTTGGTAGGAGTAAAATATTCTGCTGGTCTGAGGTTTTTGGGTAGGGCGGAGGTGGAAGGGGATATTGACAGAAACTAAGACATGGTCAGAGTTTCCAGGAGGGCAGAGTTGTTTGACATTGCAAGAGTCAGGGGTGGAGGTAAAGCATAGATCTAGTAGTGAATCGTGTCCGTTATTACAGAAATGCGTGGGGAACTCCACCACCTGCGTAAGGGACAGAGTGATAGGAAAATTCATGGTGCGTACACCAGCAAGATCTGTGATGGAGTTATGCAGCCACTCAGCATGATGGGTGTTAAAGTTGCCAAACACAAATATATGGGCAAACGGGTGGGAGGAAATGGCCTTGTTGATATTGTTGGAGTTGCTGTCACAAACGGAGCAGTCAGGAGATGATGGGGAGCAGTAGAGAAAGAAGAGGTAGCTAACTGAGCTTAGAAGGGAGAGACGGAAACACATATAAGAACGATGTGGGGATTCAAGAGAAATCATCCCGGCTAGAGGAAGGCGTTCACTGATGTAAACCCAAAGCCTATGCATGTGGACATTGGAGTCCTTTCTGAAGAGGGGAAGGTAGCCAGGTATAGAGAAGTCAGAAGAGGGTATTGAGGGGTTGAGATTAGTCTCACAGAGAGCTAGGATGTCAGGGGACTTTTGATAGGGAAGAGATTCAACGCTACTGAAATTGGTTTGGATACCGTGCATGTTAGTAAAATAAATGTTAAGAGGTTTAGGTGATTTTAATTTACCTGGTTTAGCTTTTTTAGCGGCGATATTGGTGTTCATGTTTAATGTTGTTGTTGTAGAGAGACCTTGAGTAGATGAGGCAAACAATCATTAGCTGCAACATGCACTGGAAGGGAACTGGTGTGGGTTGCAACAAAGTGTGGCCTCGGTGTTGCCCACCAAAAGCACCTGCAGGGACACCTATCCATGCGTGACATTGCACTGCAAGAACCTCGATATGATGCAATTGTTGATCAGAGCGGTCACTCTTGACACTATGCAAGAGGTAGGGCTCCTAACTATGAGTCGAAAGCAGCAACAAGAAAAATGCCAACCCGGTACCCTCACAATGATGAGACATTGCCACCGACCACGCACATTGCAGGAAAATTGTATAATCCCCATTACTGAGGTCTGAGGAGAAAAAGAGAGCCAGAGACCACTTTCTGAACAGGAAAAAAAAGGGATAAGCCTCTACACATGTTCAATGGACGTAAGTGGAGTGTGAACCAGGCTATAGAAGAGTCTTTCTACTCCAATTAAAAAAAAAAGTTTCAACTTAGTTAAAATTGAAACTACCTGCAATATCAAATTATATTACACATTATATATTAAAAACTGTGACAAATACGAACTCACTAAATCTGAAAGGAAAATATTAAAACAAAGCAAAGAATATGGCGAAGAAACAGAGATCATTTTTTCCCCTCCTTATTTCAAAATTAGTCCAACAGGGAGACGAGTGGTTCCAAAGCTATAGATTACATTGCCAGTAAACAGAAGATTAAAATTTCTTTGAATTTTTCGAGCTTCTCAAAGACTGGACTTCTGTTTTCATTTGGATAATTCCTGATTCGTCTATGCTTTAGAAAGACACCGGTTAGAGAACAAAGGGTAACGTGTGGTTTCACAGGAAGGGACGGGGAGGGATAGAATTACCATTCTGAGATATTGTGGGAATTAAAACAAAAAAATGGAAAAGATCCTGATATAATATGGAATATAGTAAAAAACAAAAAGCCAAACTCTGCAATGGTGGTGATGTCTGCAGGTTGCACCAAGAAGAAATGTTAACCATTATATTTTTAATATAACCGTTATATTTTTAACCGTTATATTTTTATTTGTATATGTTTCCAGAAAAAAGGTAAGAAGTAATGTCTAGATGTATTCACACCTATAGATACATCTTAGTATCAACCAAACCTGGACGAAAGTGTTTCACGACCCTTAAGTAAATCCTACCAAATTTTGAAAAGTTTAGGTTGTTGAAAAAATTCCAGTCAGGCATTAGTAAAAATCCTTGTTGTGCATTTGAAAAATGTTGGAAAATGAGTCATTATAAATTGCTTGAAGATAGCAAAATGTTGAAACTTAATTTGTGGAAATAACTCGTTTCCAAATGAAAAATATTAAAAAGTGTATTGAGCTTTTTTCAATACAACTGGACAGTGGTCTAATTTAATTATGACTAAAAACTCTGTGTGTGTGTATATATATATATATATAATAATAATATTTATTAATAAATTATAACATTGATATGTTATAATATCACTACAAAAGTAGCTAATAGCTACTTTTGTAGTGATATTATAACATATCAATGTTATAATTTATTAATAAATATTATTATTATTATTAGCTCTACTTTGTATTGAGCACTTTTTTAAAAATAGTGTTTCTTTGGATGGGGAATATTATTCCACCCATACTTGGAGATATATATATATATATATATATATATATATATATACACAAGTGTGTGTGTGTGTGTGTGCATATCTATATCTATATATATATATATATATATATATATATATATATATATTAGTCATCCACATACAAGCCTGTTTTGCTGCCTCACAGCTCATTAGTGTGGCTGGACATATCCACTTGCTTTTGGCTGAAATCAAAACTCGACTGATTTGGTGTCAGTCGGAGTCACTACCCACCTAAGCCATAGGCGCATGGAATCAGAGACAAGAAATTTTAATGTGTTGTATATAAGCAGTGTATACAAATTCCAGTCACTGAAAGAACTCAATTCATCCTGAAGATTAATATTAAACAAATGCATATATATGTACATGTACACATGTGTGTATATATATATATATATATATATATATAAGTCAGATTAAATAAATTGTGTCTGCTTATTTTGAATAAAATCTGTTCATAGTCACAGATAATCTTTGGCATATTATAATTGAAATATGTAAGGAATAAGCTGTAACTTTGACAGTTGATTTTATTATTCATTTCTTGATGTTTCCAAGTACTTTAAATCTTTGTCCAAGATCATCTTCAGAAGTGTGAGTTGTGGTAATAAAAAATAACCACAAAACTGTTTTGTAAAAAATTAATGGAAATTTTCTTCTTGTTTCAAATGTAATTATTGACAAATTGCTTAGCGTTCATTAGAACATGAATATTATCTAAAATGGAATTTTTTATGTTGTCATGTCATGGTCATGTACGTGTTAGAGCATAAGAAAACTTGTCTTTTTATAAACATTCTAGAATATTGCTGCAATATTCATGGCTGATTCTATTAATTGATAGCTCAAGTTTTTAATGAATATTGCCTCAAGGGTCTGTAGTTTGGTTTGTTGTTTTGTTTTGTTTTTGGTGTAGGATAGTTGTGTTATCGATCATTAACTTTTTATATTGTGAATGTTGACAGGAATGTTTTAGTAGATGTCTAGAAATGGACAAATGCTCAGATATGTGTAATGTAAGATGTCCATTTAATTTAGTAGTTGTAAATCCAATATATATATATTTGTTTTTTGTCATAGATACATTTTCCCAAGGAACATTTGAATTTATATGTAATGTTGGTTTTACATAATACTTTAGTTTTCAAGAAATCGTATTATATCTTTACAGCTATGGATTAAATTGCAGGACAGTGTGAGTCAGATCTGGTGCCATTAAAACCTATATATTGGTTAAATAGCCTCACTAATCCACATTTGGCTAGGTGTGATGAATATGGCTGTACTTTGAAGACATGGTCAGTCTGGGAGGGATTTCTTCAGTCACCAACAGGAGTGCAAATGCCCTAGGTTTAGAAATGAATCTAAGATGAGTTACCACTAACCCTGGGGTGAGTGTACTTTAGTGAATAGGTGGTAGAAGAGGCAGTAGATTGGGAAGTTTTTTGTTTTTTTAATTATTTTATCCCCAAACATTGTAGGACTGCCATTAGTGCACAGAGAGTTACAGTAAGAGAAAAACTGTATCCAGGGGCTATTGAAGAAAAGATTTAAAAAATTAACAAGATTCATGAACATAGATGATGGCAACTGACATTTAAATTTTTGGAGACTGTAGCTATCAGGGGATCAAGTAAATGGAAGGAAGTTCCACAGGTGGGAAGTGCAAGAAGAGAAATTTACATTTACCTAAAAGGGTGGGATTTCGATGCTAGTTTATTAGCATGGTTAGATTAATATCAAGGTAAGAGTGGGGAAAAGCTGGCCTGTTGCCATGAAAATATTTGTAGAAAAGGCAAAGGGAATCCACATCACACCAGTCAGAAAGTGACTGATGTTGAGATACCATTTAAGGGTTGATTACATTGAAGACAAATATTGCTTAGAGCTGTAATAGATAGGAAGTTGGGAAGAGCTATGATTGCTTTCATTTAGGAATATGACACAAGAAGAAAAATTTTGCATTTCCGTGATATTTTTACCAATATGCAGACCCAAAAATAGACATTGATGATCTTTGCCTTTTTTTCCTCTGTAATTATATCATCGTATTTAAAATAAGAACACTTGGACATTGGTTTTGAATTTGGGCAATTTCTGCAAGCTTCCAGTCAAACTCACACAACAGAAACTCATTATAAATGTTCAAAATAAATGGATGCCCATGGGTAAAAAATCAGTCTGACATTACTTCAATAGTTAGTCTCTAATTAATTTTAATTCTTGATTTATTAAAAGCAATTTAGGAAATAATTAAATTTATTTTTCTTAATTAATTTTTTGATTAATTAAAAAAATGTTTTACAATGTTTTCCTTGCCTAGAGTAAGTTGTGAGGATATTTTCACGTGTGGAAATGCTCATGATTGATTTGTTATCTTACATGTCATTTTCTTTCAGGAAAGTAATGATGGTTCTCTACAGCTTCTTTTTTCTTTCTAATCTGTAAATTGCTGTAATTGTTTTCAGTTAAAATTGCTTACGGCTGTATGATGTTGACACACCTATTCCTATACGATCACTGATGTTACATGAAATCGAGCCTGGTTGTGTAAAATACATTTAGAATACCAGATATGTGAGCCCGGATGTGCAGGTGGTGTAATGGATAATGACTTTGAATTATTAGTCAGAGAGCCAAGTTCCTATTAAAGTTAGAGTTGCTATATTCACTGACATGCAAATACCCTTGGGAAAGGTATGAATTTACCTCTTCTCCTCTCCAGCTATGGGTTAATTAGTAAGACTTGTAATAAATAATGGATCAGAATTGTTAATTGGAGATCCAAGTTCCAATTCCAGTTGGGTTCATTATAATCACTTACATGCAAATACCCTTGGGAAAGGTATGAATTCACCTCTTCTCCCTATGCTATGGATTAATTAGTAAGATTTTTTTATCTCTAAATCATTATCTCCAGATAAATAAGATAGTTACAGTCTAAAATATTTTCTGGCTTTAAATAACCTGCCAAAGAAAATGAATTGATCAATTTTATGATCGCTTATTTTCAACATGAGTCTAGTCTGTGTCTAGATGAGTGACCACTTGGGAATATTGGAGTGCCGTGTTCCACTTCCACCTGAGAATTTATGAAAATTATAAGGAAGCAACTGTAGAATCCTTAGATAGCAACAGCCAGTAATCAGTTGAAGTTAAAACTGACAGCTTAAAGCTGCTCTGTAAATTGGTAGGTGATTTATATGACAGCCTGGGAGATTCCACTCTGCCATGTAGGCAAGTCTATTCTGTAGATTCTGATTGGCTGATGATTTCAGTGTAGAGATTGTGCTCAATAAATATCAGCACAATATCCACTCAATAAGTGAGAGGAGAGAAGAACATGTATTGAGTTACAACCCTGTTCATTTTTGTCTGCCGACTGGATGCTATTTGGAAACATCCTTGTGAATGTGAGTCTCATACTCTTAATTGCTTAGCAACAAAAACCCTTTCAAAAAACAAAAAGAAAACCACTAAATGTGCCCTGCACTTTTGAGGAATGCTTTAAAACATGATTGCCTTCGGTCACTTTCTCACTAACAAGATGTGATTTCCCTCTGTCTTTTCTATAAGTACTTTCATGGCAACTGCTCTAATAAGCTTTTTTTCTCTGGTTCCACGACTTTTTTTTTTTAATTGTATCACCCCGAGCAAAGTGGTAACGCCACTGATGTGTAGGGGGCTATGTAATAATGAAAAGATTGGAAAAGAGAAAGCCGGAAACCACGTCCTAAACAGGGAACAAGGGATGAGCCTCTTAACCTGTTCAAGAGACGTGGGTGGGGTGTGAACCGGGTGGTAGATAGATCTATCTACTCCAAGACTACATGTTTTTATCCTTGCCATAAGATGGCATCAAGGTTCAACCCTTTTACCATCAAAATAATTAAATTTAACCACCTCTTCTACTCCAACAGTTGATTTTCTCACATTTCCATTGTGGAACTATCTTCTGTTTGCTTGCTTACCTGATAGCTACAATCCCAAAAAGTTTAAATGCAACATCAATTACCATCTTCTATCTCCTTGATTCCCATCCATTTCTTATCTTCTCTTCAACATCCGTTTTTTGAATCATTGTAATTCCCTGCACACCACTGGTGGTCTTGCCTTGCTTGGTGTGAAATGATTATTTAAAAAAAAATGTAGCCCCAATAAGATATGGCAATTTTTATTAATGTGTATATATATATATATATATATACACATATATATATATATATGTATCTATATATATATATATATATATATTCATATAGATAGGTGTGAGTTTGTAACCCTGGGTTTTACGCTTTTGCAATCATCAGACAAACTGATTTATTTTTTTTAGAAATTGGTTATATTCGTGTATTTTTGTGGGAGTGGGGGGAAAAAAATCTGTCATCATGACAGACGCGGACATATATACATTTGTACACCCATCAACGCGCGCAAGGACACACACACACATGTACTGGAAAACGGCAGCCAATCAAGACTACACTTGGGCTATTCGATGTTATAGATTGGATATGCTCGGTTGTAAGACAGGGTATTTTTGGATGAAGGGAAGAAATCAAACCATATTTCTTCCCTTCATCCAAAAATACCCTGTCTTACAACCGAGCATATCCAATCTATAACATCGAATAGCCCAAGTGTAGTCTTGATTGGCTGCCGTTTTCCAGGGGAATTTATATCATGCATGTCCTAAAGTGAGTAGCAAATTGATTAGTCTGGGTGCAGGCCAAATACTGATTATATTCAGTTGGGTTGCCTATCAAAAAAGTCTGTTGTTTATTTAGACCCAAAACTTCTCGTGACTTCAATCCATAGACAAATGGTAGATTTATAAGTGGAAAGAATAGTAAAAACACAAACATTGCTAAGAGCTACAAAAGAAAGTTGGGGAGAGCTATAATCGTCCACAGTATTAAGGAACCTGATACAAAGAAAAATAGGAATTTAGAAGAAAGTAAGAATTGATTCAGTTAGCAAAGAGTTAACCATTCTAAAGATAACCTTGATATTCTGCTTAAGTTCCAATACCAAAATTTTGAAAGACAGGCCAAGATGCTGAAGACCTAAAATTGAGACAACAATTATTCAAATCTCTTGACATAGTATTGATCTGTCTTACACTGGAGAATGTTTGTCTTATCAACTGAATCATTATCTAAAATGGTAATATCAATTGAGAATGTTAGAAAGACCCTCACTAGAGTGACGTAGAAGCAATGTTAATCAAGAATTTGGTGTTGTCAACAGGGAATGCAGCAGAACAAAATGTAGGAAATTAACTGAAAACAACTTGCTGGTTTTTACTAGAACTTAATTTTTAATAACGTGTCCTTTTAGAATTTTGTAATTCAAATGTTCAGTCTACCTTGTTACTTAGTCTATAGCGATAAGATATGAATGTGCGTTGTGTTGCAGTCGATATTATATTATAATTATAATAAAGGCCGTTGTGTATTTGTGTGTGTATATATGTATACACGCACACACAGATATATATATATATATATATTATAAATTATGTTTTAGAACATGTACATAATTTTTTCTATATATGTCCTCTTCTCTACAATCCATATATATAAATAGAAATATACAGGACATATCCAGAAGAAATTATGTACATGTTCTAAAACATAATTTATAATAAATATTCACAGCTCTATACATTATATATCGAGCACTGTTTTAAATTAATGTTTTGGACGGGAAAACAATTTTTCTTTTCTCTCCTCATTCTGTACTCACTCGGATATATATATATATATATATATATATATACATATATATATGCTTATGGTTTCATATATATATATATATACATATATATATATAGAGAGAGAGAGAGAGAGAGAATAAAGAACAAAATAACTTGTTTAAAAATGAAATATATATATTTCTCCTGTAATGCTCAGTGATTTGTATTATTCTTTTGTTTTAATATACGATACTTAACTGATACATGAATATAGTTGTTGTCATCATTTTTTATGGTAGGGGCCCACTTGTTTTCACATAATTTTTTGGTCCCAGTTTGAGTGTTAACTGTTTGGTCATAGCTTGGACCCTAACAGGTGCTGCCACTCTAGGTCAGGGTAGACATGAGAACAACAGAAATTAAAAAGTGGTTTCATGCTTCTCTAAGCCTCCTGATCAGAGGCCTTGCTGCCAGATGTAGTCTGTCATCATACCCAGGATTAAGCTTCTTAGTAATTATCAAACAAATTGATTTTTTAGTTAATGTTCACCACTTTGTGTAGGAGTTGATGACAATGATTGAGATGAATGTAACTTTATGATTCTTTAATGAAATTGCTATTTTTATAGAACAGACAGAGGTTAATGTGATGTTGTGGTTACAGGCATTTCAGTCATTAAATGTTGTTCAGTTTAGAAAAACGAAACTGTGGGTCAGATATGTGGGCGGTTGATTTCAAGTTGAACAAGAAGCCTTTCCAAAAAATTTATTTCTGGTTTTTGGTCAGTTTTTTATGTGTTAAGTCGATTCAGCTGAGAACTTTTTAACACCCACTCTCATTATGATGATTTATTAAGCATAGCTTAGATGTGACACAAGGCCAAAATATTGGGCACCCTATAAGGATTGAACTTGCTACTCATTACACCACATTAATGAGCCCAAACCCACCCAAATTATACAGGTGTAATAAAAGAAATCTCTCTCAATAAAGTTACATGCATGAATGTCAGAAAGCCGGGTTTGAATTTCAGTTGTATGCGTTGCATTCACTTTCGCGCAAATACCCATCTGAAAAGTATAATTCATTTCTTCTCCCTCCAGCTATAGGTTGAATGGTAGGAGAAATTGGGTTCTATAGCCTTGGCTGGCAACTGCTTCATTGCAGAAAGAAATACCAACCTATTGTGGAAAAATATTCTGCCTAGTCAGTCATGGATCAAAAAAGACATGATTGCTCAAGCGTGTATCACATCTGGCAATATGTGGGTGTCAACATCCTTGTTGGTCATTCGCTAAATGTGTTCTTCCAAAATCAATAATTGAGAAGATTTTGCAAAGACACGAGAAACCGGAGAGCTGAGTTGGAACGTCTGTCAAATTTGTTTCATTCACTTATGCACAGATACTATTGGGAAAGGTATTAATCCTTCTCTCCTCCCTCCAGCTAAAGGTTAAATAGCAAAACAGATTCGGTTTTATAACAGACAGTAATGGCAACCTACTGCGAAAAAAACTTCTGTCTCATTAGTCATGTCTTAAAAGAGATGTGATCTCCCAAGTATGTATCAACTATGGCAATTGACTGTTCGACTAAACTGTTTAGATAACTCGTCTTGTCTTTCATCATGATGCCAACATCCAGGAGAGGAAATCATTGTCCCTCTTAGGGTAGCTAATGTTTTCTGAGGACATGAAGTGGGAAGATTATATTGTATCAAGGTCTGCTGCATGAAAATTTGCTTCACTGTATTGGGCTTGACAAATTTTTCTCGCCAGATTTTTACATGTTAGCTTCCCATTCAGCCATTCATTGAATATTACTGGCACATCAATATGTGGTATTTCGGTAATGGATTTAGAGATTTCTGATAAAATCTAAAGAATCTGCTGTAGCAATTACATGATTCAGATTCTTGTCCTCATCTGGCAATGAAGATGGGGACAATAGTCCGAATAATGTAAATACTGTAAATACTACCTCATCTCAGAAATAAAGACAAATAGAATGATCTATTATTAAACATCATACAAATGGCAACAAAGATGAGGACAATAGTCCAAATAATGTAAATACTGTAAATACTGCCTCATCTCAGAAATATAGACAAATAGAATGATCTATTATTAAACGTCGTACAAATGGCAACAAAGATGAGGACAATAGTCCAAATAATGTAAATACTGTAAATACTACCTCATCTCAGAAATATAGACAAATAGAATGATCTATTATTAAACGTCGTACAAATAGCAACAAAGATGAGGACAATAGTCTGAATAATGTAAATACTTAAAATGCTACCTCATCTCAGAAATATAGACAAATAGAATGATCTATTATTAAATGTCGTACAAATGGCAACAAAGATGAGGACAATAGTCCGAATAACGTAAATACTGTAAATACTACCTCATCTCAGAAATATAGATAAATAGAATGATCTATTATTTAACATCGTACAAATGGCAACAAAGATGAGGACAATAGTCTGAATAATGTAAATAGTGTAAATACTACCTCATCTAAGAAATATAGATAAATATTGAAATTAATCATATAAAATTTGACAAAAATTGTTCAAAGCAACGTTGAAGTTTATGTGATTTGCATAACTTCAGATTGTCAGCTATCATTTTAAAATTGAGGCATTTGGAATTGGTAATTTCTACTGCAAGAAAAAAAAATAAGAAAATTGTGTTTAAAGTTTGTCGACTTTTGAAATTTTTTCTTTTTTCATATAATCATATCACCCCAAGAAGGGCAGTTTACTGCCACTGGTGTGCAGGGGGTTACATAGGAGGAAAGTTATGAAGAAGAGTGACAGGTTATTGGGGGTGTCAGGAAGTGGGTAAGAGAAAGATGAGAATACTGATGAGAGTGAAGTGGATAGAGAAAGGAGCGTGAGAATGAGGATGCAAGTTAGTGAGATAGGCGATGACTATTGACTTTACATTTAAATTCTTGGAGATTGTAGCTGTCAGGAAAGCAAATAAATGGAAGGGAATTCCACAGGTGGGAAGTGCAAGAAAAGAAGCTGCTGGGGAAGAATTAGCATTATATTTAATTGGTTTTTACAGTAAAAGAGTGGCTCAAGTAAATTCATATATAGGGTCACCAGTGAGCTAAGTTCATCAGAGCAGAAGCCGTGAAAGTATTTGTAGAAGAGACACAGGGAAGCCACATTGCATCAGTGAGAAAGTGACTGTATGTGAGCTGCCAAGTAGAGATTGATCACATTACAGATTCTCCATTGAATTTTTTCAAGGACTCTTATGCTATAATTTTTCATCTATTTGTGATAAACCACTCAGTTTTTAGAAAGAACGTTATATACATCAACTTTGACATATTAACACTTAACTTATTTTCACATACATAAGTACCTTCTTGTACTGAAGGCCTCAATTGAAATGGTTAGATATAACTGTAAGTTCTATGCTAACAGTGAAACTCTCTTCCAGACTCTTGCTTTCCAGTAAACTTAAATTTCACTGCATTACCGTTTTTTGTGTTTTTGTTGTTTTAATTCCTGTTCCTTTTTGCTTGTAAATAATATTTTTTAATATTTTTTTTTTTTTTGCCTAAATTTCTTGCATGTTTGTGGCTTTACTGACTTCCTTGGGGTGAAATGATTTAAAAAAAAAAAAAACTTATCATGAACATTAGTATATTAAATAGTTTTTGTTAAGTAAATTTTTAAATTATTTTTTGTAATGATCTTGTACAGGAACTCAAATTACTTTCTGTAGGGAAGTCTAAACAGTAATTTTGTTACTTATTCATTTATAAATCAATTGATTCATAAAAAGAGCATTTTCTTGTATGACCCTCAAACTAAAAAAAATTTTATTTGGTTTGAGAGTCATATAAACTTTCAAACTGACAAATTAAGGGTCAATTTTCAAAGTTAATTAATCTTTTTTTATTGTCAGAGAGAGAAACATTTTGGAATCTAGATAATGCATTAGACATTAACAATTGGAGGATGGGTATGTCATTTTTCAAACTATAATAACTGCTTAAAGAGGCAACAATGTAATGACAATAATTAACCCTCATTGTTTGATCAATAAAACTATGATTATTATTTAAAGTACTTTCAGAAAATTGTTGAAATTGCAAAAGTCAGTTTTCCTTTTGTACTCTAAAAAATTCTAAAAGTTTGTCTGTATTGCAGACAATAAAAAACAAAAGATCATATAATACATAAAACTTGGATTAATTCAGAGAATTTTAATTTTGTGGAGAAAATGGAAAAAAAAAAACTTTGAAAATTGCAGGTGTGTAATTTCATTATTTTTAACTAGCAGTATAACCCGGCGTTGCTCGGGTGTAATGAAATCTTTAAAACTAATCCATGGTCCTGGAGCTCAGATTCTTTGGACATTGACACAAAAGACTAAAAAGCAATAGTTGTTTCCAGTTAAAGCAAAACTGTAGACTGAAAGAAAAATGAATGGATGTAAGTCAAATTTTGATTTCCTCGTATAAGTTTTTTCGTCGTAAACTGCATTTTGAAGGCTAAAATAAGTCCTCTGAGTAAAGGGTATCATGACTGAGACTAAGAACTACAATTATACCTACTTAGAGCCAAACCCGAAGCAAAAATTAAAATAAAAGGGCTGAAAAAAATACAGACATGCAGGCAGATAAACAGACACACGCGCAAACATATTGTCTTATATATATATATATGTTGTGTGGGTTATGTCTTGATAATATATATATATTATCGATTTTCTACACTATTGTAAGAACTGCAACCTTAAAACTTCTGAATATTGTTTCTTATGTCTTTGTCTATTAGTGTATCACATTTGATTAAAATCGGACCACTCCTTCTATAACCCGATTTTTTTTATTATTGATTTTTGACATTTATCAGAGGTAACTTAACATAAAACCTAGCTAAGAACACTCACAGACGCTTATAGTACAACTGTGTAAATTTTCAAGAAAATCGGTTTGGCCATTTCTGAGTCTATAAGTCATGGACACACACACATACACATGCAATGTTCCATTTATAAATAAGTTTAGATAGATTTAGATTTAGATAGATTAGATACAACAGAAACCGGCCAGCAAGCCATGATAAGCACAAAAATTTAAATACCTGGGAAGTGTTCTAACAGACATTGGAAAGAGATTTAAAGGTGAATTGGCATGGTCAGGGATGTATTCCATAAGCTGAGAAGAGTATTGGGGGATACGAAAATTTAACTTGAAACAAAGAAGAAAGTACTGGATTGTTATGTGGTGTGTGGATTTAAATATATATATTTTTTTAATAATTTCACTCCAAGCAAGGCATTAACGCCACTGATGTGCAGGGAGTTACATACGAAAGTTCAAGTTTTAAGCAGGAGGAGCGTGAAGACAGACAAACCAGCTACAGGGGATGAAAGAGAAAGGACAAGAGAAGGATGTAAACACAGGAGTGAAGACAGTTGCAACGGTAGAGAGAAAAGAAAAGAAAAGAAAAAGATACACGAGGTGATGGAGAAAGGACTGGAGTTAAGTTGATAAGAGATGGGAATTGACATTGCATTTGAATTCCTGGAGGTTGTAGCCATCACGAAGCGCAAGAAAAAAAGCTGCTGGAATAGAATTGTAGCCTGCATTTGGTTGATCTAACTGTAAAGGGGTGAGATCTTGTTGCCAGTCTGGTTGTATGAGTAAATTCTTGTAGAGGGGGCACCACTGATTCAAGTTTGTCAGAGCAGAAGCCATGAAAATATTAATAGAAGAGACAGAGGGATGCCATATCCCGATGATGAGAAAGTGGCTGGGATCGAGCAGCCAGCCAGCTTGGGACCAATCACATTACAGATTCTTCTTTAGAGCCTGTCGAGAAAACTGAGATGAACAGCTGGGGCGCATGACCATACATGACATGAGTATTCCGGATGGTTAATCGGATGGTTAATTTTATGCATGCAAAATGGATTCAGGCAGAAAAAACTTCCTGGACCAACACCCAATTTTCCTAGCAGTGGATTTAGCTATTGATTCAATGTAATTATTCCACTTGATGTTAAAAAATAGGGTAAGGCCGGGGAGGCACAGTGTATTCCTTTCAGAGAAACTTGCTTGGTCCATGCTTATGGGTGGCAGGAGTGATTGTCTGTGATGGTTGATAGGAGTTTCATTTTAGAAGTGTTGAAATTTACAAGCCACTTCTTACTCCAGTCCACCACTGAGTAGAGGTCCTTCTCAAAATGAGCAGCAAGGTTGTTTGTCTGCCTCACCAGATTTCGTACTGATGCATGAGTAAGTGATGATGTTGTCTGCGTAGATGCCTACTTGGGATTTGATCACGTCTGGGAGATGATTTATAAAGATTAGAAAGAGGCTTAGAATAGTCCTGAGGGACACCAGCATGTTAATCTGGCAGCGAATGCTGGTTACTGAGATATTAGATTTATAAGTCTAAAAAATGCATACATTGATGATCCAGTGGATAAGAATATTGATTGGATCCAATGTTTTCACCCAAACAGTTGTGAGTTCAATACCAGGTGACAGTAGTGGTGAACAAAAACTTACAGATTTGAGTTAGAGGGAGATAACAAAAATATCCGGAAGTGACATGGTTCATGGAACAAAAACAATCTATCACAGTGAGTGAAAAAAGGGTTTGGTTCAAATTCCAGTCACCTGAAGAAGGTCAGACCATACAATAGCCAAAATGTTGTGAATATATAAATAGGAGAACAACCATCTGAATAATGTAAATGAATATGTGGGAGGTATTTCTGCTTTAGTCTATATATATATATATATATATATATATATATATATATATATATATTACATTTAGATTGCTTAATTATAATATTTTAATTTATGAAAAATACATCAAAATTAATAGCTTAATACATACATATTAATCCAATGAAAGTTTCCAATTGCAAAACTTATTACATTCAAATATATCTAATTCTAACAAAAAAAAAAAAAAAATTGCTATTATTTGTACACAGTATTTCTTAACAAATTTAAATAGAGATGAATTTAGTTTTATCATACACACACATACACTAATGGTACCAACCAACAAACATGCACATTAGTACAGTTGACTACACAAGATTTTCTCACACAGACAAAAAAAAGAAAATCATTTGTTTTAATATATTTGAAGTGTATATTATTACACATATGCATTTAAACAGACAAGTGTTTTTATACATATATGCACATACATTTAAAACAAAAATCTATTGCTTTATTACTCATGACACATATCTAACCAATATAAATGAAACCTTGAACAACATTCCAGTATTTTTCAATTTTTTATTTCTTGTCTTTAAACAGATCTCTGAAGAAGATCTTTTAATAAAAGCAAGATATGTCTGATTAAGACACTTTATTTTTTATTGTGTGTATATATGTATATATATCTAATCTAAACTTATTTATAAATGGAACTTTGTGGGTGTGTGTATCCATTACCTATAGACTCTGAAATGGCTGAACTGATTTTCTTGAAAATTTACAGTTGTACTATAAGCATCTGCGAGTGTTCTTAGCTAGGTTTTGTGTCGAGGTACCCCCGAGAAATATCGATAATCGAAAAAATCGGGTTATAGAAGGAATGGTCTGATTTTAATCAGATTTGATACACTCATAGACAAAGACATAAGAAACAATATTCAGAAGTTTCAAGGTTGCAGTTCTTACAATAGTGCAGAAAATTGGATATCAGTACCAGGAAATCAAAATTTGACTTACATCCATTCATTTTTCTTTCAGTCTACTGTTTCGCTTTAACTGGAAACAACTATTGCTTTTTAGTCTTTCATGCCAATGTCCAAAAAGTCTGTGCTCCAGGACCATGGATTAGTTTTAAAGCTTTCATTACACCCGAACAACGCTGGGCTATACTGCTAGTATATATATATATATATATATATGTATGTATATATATATATATATATAAGAAAAATTAGGCAGATACATTATTTCATGGTAAATTGGAAGTATAGGTCTATTTCAGGCAAACCATTATTGGCTTCCATCTTTAGTGTACAAAGGATTTTACATGAATCTTTGTACAATAAAGACGGAAGCTGATGATGGTTCGCCTGAAATCGGCCATACTTCCAATTAACCATGAAATACTGTGTCTGCCTAAATTTTTTCTTGTATTTGCTCTATATGTATTTATATACATATATATTTAGAGCTCTCTTAAAGAGTTATTTTACCACTGTATGTACAGGATACTCTTTTGGATTCTTCTTATCTACACCGCATGCTGAGATATATATATATATATATATATATATATATATATATATCCTTTATGTGAACGTGTATTGTGGTGCAGTGGATATTGTCTCAGAATGAGAAATCAGAGAGCTGAGTTCAAATTCCAGTTGAATTTGTTGCCTCCATTTACAAGCAAATACACTTGGGAAAGGTATTAATCCATTGTTTCTCCTTCTACCTATGAGTTAAATAAGGGAACAGATTAGGTTCTATAGCCTTGGTTGGCAACTAGTCTACCACAGGAAGTAATGGAAATCTACTGTGGGGAAAATATTCTGCCCTATCTGTCATGACTCTTTCTTGACATGATCACCCAAGTGTGTATCATGTATGTTAATTAACTGATTGACTGATTATTATCAAGAGATAACACTGAAAGATATGCAGATGACACTGTGTTGGCAACATCAGAATAAAAACTGCAAGTATTATGAAGCCAGGTAGCAAAGGAAATCGAGAAGGGCTATCACCTGTAAGAAGTTCAGAAGGATGGTCACCAGCATTTGATGGGAAATATGACATAGAAATCTGAAGTTGAATAGTGAAAGTTTTTTTTAAATCATTTCACCCCAAGCAAGGCATTCCACTACCACTATTGCGCAGGTGGTTACATAGGGGAAAGTGATGAGAAAGAGTGGTTAGGGGGTTACATAGGGGAAAGTGATGAGAAAGAGTGGTTAGGGGGTTACATAGGGGAAAGTGATGAGAAAGAGTGGTTAGGGGGTTACATAGGGGAAAGTGATGAGAAAGAATGGTTAGATATAGAAAATGTCAGAAGGAGAATGATAGACGGGTAAGGATACCGAGGATGAGGTTTGGGTAGATGGGACGAGTGTTTAAGAGAATGAATGCAAGTTACTGTGTTAGTAGGTGTCTGTTGACCTTACATTGAAACTTCTGGAGATTGTAGCTGTCGGGGAAGCAATCATGTGGAAGGGATTTCACAGGTGGGAAGTGCGAGAAAAGAAGCTGTTGGAGTAGAAATTGTGGTTACATTTTATCGGTTTCACTGTAAAAGTGTGGGACCTAGTTGCTAATCTAGTATCTTGTGCAAAGTTGGACCTAGGGGGCACCAGAGATCTAAGTTCATCGGAGCAGAAGCCGTAAAAGTATTTATAGAAGAGGCACAGGGAAGCCGCATCATGCCAGTGAGAGAGTGACTGCAGCCGGTCTGCCAAGTCGGGATCGATCACATTACAGATTCTCCGTTGTATTTTGTCAAGAACCCTGAGGTTGCCTTCTAGAAACTAAGCAAAATATTAAGACAGGAAAAATGTTGTTTAAAACAAAGAAAATCTTGCTGAAATTGATGTATTATCTGTTCTATATTGATGTATTATCTGTCCTTCAATATAGCAGTGAATCCAGGATAGTTTTCCAACAGATAAATTGTCAGATATGTGATTCTACTTAAAAATACTGAGAATACCATGGACGAAACATGTGATCAACAATGAAGTTTAAAAAAGTTAAAATTTTTATAATTTGTAAAACATAAGCGTACGTCTTTGGGAATTATGTTGCTCACTTCTGATTGGCTAAATAA
The DNA here is from genome assembly GCA_037127315.1 of Ascarosepion bandense. Classification (NCBI taxonomy): domain Eukaryota; kingdom Metazoa; phylum Mollusca; class Cephalopoda; order Sepiida; family Sepiidae; genus Ascarosepion; species Ascarosepion bandense. The sequence continues at coordinate 4,237,993 of JBBBDQ010000387.1, read as the reverse complement.
CATCTTCAAAAATGATTTTAAAAAAGTATTACTTAAATATTTTTGTCAGGTGAGTGAAGAGCCTTTTCAGAGTCAATTTATGCAATAAGAGACAGACTTTTCTAAATTTAAAAGGTTTTCAGATTGAAACGTGAAAATGTTTCATTTGTTCAGGTTTTGGAAAGTGTTAAGGATGCTGCGGATATCGTGGACCGAGCATGTGAGCAATGATGAAGTTTTGGAAAGGAGGGAAACGAAAAGGAAATTAAGTATCAGGAAGAGACAACTAAAGTTCCTGAGATATGCAATGAGGAAGGAGGGCTTGGAGAACCTGATACTAACAGGCCAGATAGAGGGAAAAAGAGACAGTGGAAAGTAGCGGATAACATATTTGAAGAGCCTGATCAGGTGGATGACAGAACGAGGGTTGTGAGATGATAGAGGAGAAAATGTGCTAAGAGCCACCAGGGATGGGGAGATGTGGAAGGCTATGATCACCTACGTCTTGAAAGGACAAGGCACATGGAAGAAGAAAGATGCTGGGCCAAGAAATTTGCAAGGATGTTATGGTTAACTATTCAGAAGAAGACGTCAAATATTATAACTCTTTGTTGTAGGATGTGTCTTGCCTCAATCAATGCCAGAATATACTTCTTACTCAATGTTAGCTCAATGCTTCAATCAGGATGACAGGTAGATATATATCTACCTGTCATCCTGATCGACGCACCCACTTCAGAAGGAAGAGAAACTCTGGCAAGTATGTAGACTCCTCATTTAGAGAAAACCTCAAAACCACACCTTATCACTGATAGTAATTAATGAAATTTTGAGCTGAATAAAAAAAAGCTATATATTAGAGAAACTGGGAGCATCAGGGAGTTGATCTGAAAAATAATCTCCTGGCCACCAGGTAAAAAAACTGTCTATCATGTCAGTGGTTGTCCATTTTAACATAAAAACAAGAGGCTGACCAAGCAACATTTCGTATGTGCATGGCTGATCACAAGAGGAAATGTAAGCAACCATCAGTGAAGGATGATTTAGTCTCTAAGATCTTTGAGAGTGTAGAATCCAAGTTAGGCAAAAACCTCTAAAGCCACACACCACTGGCTAATATTAATCAATGATATCTGGAAATAAATAAATAATGTGATGGTATAAAAGACTTAGTCTTGGGTTCTTCCTTTGTACAGAAATAGCATTACATTTTTTTTCAAAATTTAACGATAGTATAATTTTTTGCACCGTAGTAAAATCATTAATAGATTAGTAGATAGTAGGGTTGAAGATTTAGGTTCTTTCTCTTGATTGTTGCAATTAATTGCTGCAGATTTCTAAAGATATGAAAGCCGATTATATATCTGCCTATTTTTTACCTGCACCCTCCACCACATTTCTCCATATTTTTTATGTCTGTCCACACCCTATCATTTATACTTGAATAGATCTGATTTGCTTTTTAACTCCAGATAAAAATCTAATTTATACCTAAATGCTCTGCTCTGTGTGTGTGTGTGTTGTGCATCTCTCTCTTCCTATAGTTATATGTATGTGTGTGTATATGTCTGTATATAAGTGTGCGTCTGTGCCGATACCTGTGCATGTCTGTGTCTACATCTGTGTGTTTTATGTCTATGTGTTCACATGTGGATGCGTGTCTGAATGTATGTGTCTGTGTGTGTGCGTTTTTTTATGTGTGTATATATATATATATATATATGTGTGTGTGTGTGTGCGTGTATACACATGTATATGTATATATACGCGTGTATAAATATATGTATGTCTGCATGAATGTGTGTGTATATATATGTGTATATATACATATGTTTATATGTGTATTTATATATGTATACACACATACTCATTCATATTTGTATATATTTGTGTATGTGTATATATATATATATATATCTATATACACACACAGACACACACACACACACACACACACACATACATATATACATAAGGGCACATGGCTGCGTGATTAGAACATTTGCTTTCTGACTATGAAGCCTGCGTTCGAATCTCATCGTGGTCAATTTGTCCGGAAGGTGACTTCTTTATGTTATTAGTCTGGAAGAGGCGATTTCAGGGTGTGGCACCTTTGGAAAGTGCCTGAAAACCATGCCACAGGTTGACCCAAGACTTGTGAGTGAATTTGGGTAGATGGCTCCCTTTGAGGAGTCGTCGATGGTTGTGCTTGCATGAAGTCACAAGTCATTGTGTCAGAGCATTTCAGCGACCTGGTCTTTTTCAAATTGTTGTTCATGCTGGGTCATGTGCTCTCTCCCAGAAACTGTAACTAAGGTCTGCTAAGCATAGCTGCAGTGTAAACCACAGATGGGTTCTGTAGGTGTTAAACAAACACAAGTGTGCCTGAGCAGGTGTCTACAACAGGCACACACACATACGTCATCCACAGACAGTCCTGTTTTGCTGTATCACAGCTCATCAGTGCAGTTAGACATCTGATTGCTTCCAGCCAGGATTTAAACCTAACCAATTTGACATCAGCATTAATGCTAGTTGGAGGATTTTATATATATGTTTGTGTGTGTATATATATATATATATATATATATATATATATATATTGCCTGAAGATAGTGAAATATAGAAACCTAAATCGTGATATAACTCATTTCCAAATCAAAAATATTTAAAACTTCTACAATATAACTGTATTGAACACTTTTTAATACCACTGTGTACTTGTCTAACTTAATTATGACCAAAATCTAGCTCAATAACTAATATATATATATATTATGGTGTGAATGCCATGTAGTACAGCATGACCTTTTCAAAATCCTGGCACAGTAAATTGCATCCTGGTGCTCATCTCCTCAACTAGGAAGCATTCCAGAAGTACAGTAAGGTATTAAGAAACAGGACAATTTTGCTAGAAACTAGGAATAGAGTACTGGATTGCTACGTGCTGTCTGTCCTTCAATATGGCAGTGAATGCTGGACAATACCATCAGTGTTGAAGGAAAAACTTGAAGCAACTAAAATGTGGTTCTACGAAAGATGCTGCGAATATCATGGATCGAGCATGTGTGCAATTTTGAGGTCTTGGAAATGATGTCAACTAAAAGTAAATTAATACTGAGCATCAGGAAGAGACAGCTGAAAATCCTGGGACACGAAATGAGGAAGGAGGGCTTGGAGAATCTGATACAAACAGGCTAGATAGAGGAAAAAAGAGACAGGGGAAAGCGACGGATGACATATGTGAAGGACCTAATCAGGTGGATGATGGAACGAGTATTGCATGGTGTAACAGAAAAAGGCATGCTCAGAGCCACCAGGGATAGGGAAACATGGAAGGCCATGATCGCCTACGTCCTGAAGGGACAAGGCACATAGAAGAACAGCTCAACTGACTCTACTATACTGTGCAATTGACAAAATAAAAAACAACACTCTTTGGCTAAATGAAAATATGAAAAGGGTGAAAATTTACCCATTGCACCCTGAATATATATATATATATATATATATATACACACACACACAAGTAATGAAATATATATATATATATATGTGTGTGTGTGTTACGGAAATCAACAAATTTTAACGAAACTTGGTTATAAGCAACTGACAATTTTTTTTATCGATACTTGTATTTAAGTAGATATTCTGTTTTTAATGAAACAGTATTATATATTTATTTCTACCGGCCTGATTATTTACGATAAATTTTTATTACGAAAATGTGTGCCATATATATATATATATCAAAGACCATGTAAATTATCCATTGATTTAGTTTATCCTTTGTACTACATCTGTATTATGCCTATTAATCTGTGTATTCTAGAAATATTTGTAATGTATAAGTGTCTTTATTCATGCAATATTCACTCAAAATAAGTATTACGCTTACAATACAGAATCTTTTTCAGAGTTAATTCACCCACAAAAAAAGTTTATAAGCCATGAAAAAAAAATTAATTCCCTCCCCACCACCTCATGTGTCAGTGTCTTACCCATTCATCATGTCCGACCTTGTATCGATTCTAAGACGAATAATATCATTGCCGCATTGTAAAGCAAATAGTCTGTAAATAATATTTTGTTGAGTTCTAAGAGCAAGAATATCCTGTCAGTATTGAAATGCCTGACTCATGCCAGGTTGATTTTAAATAAAACAGTTTCCCCATTCCTGCAAACTCTGTCATAGATGTAATAAACCTAATCACAGACGGAGCGTTATTGATTAATTTCAAAGGCCTGGTAATTATCGAGCTCCGAGCTGCATTCACATACCTGAAATTTAGAAATCAGGATAGGTACTGGTTTTGTTATTAAAGAAAGCAGTTCTTTGAGATACTGTTCCCAACAAATTTGGCAAGTAACATTGATTAAAGCGTTACTGATTAAATTCAAACGCCTGGTAATTATCGATCTCCGAGCTGCATTCACATACCTGAAATTTAGAAATCAGGATAGGTACTGGTTTTGATATTAAAGAAAGCAGTTCTTTGAGATACTGTTCCCAACAAATTTGGCAAGTAACATTGATTAAAGCGTTACTGATTAAATTCAAATGCCTGGTAATTATCGATCTCCGAGCTGCATTCACATACCTGAAATTTAGAAATCAGGATAGGTACTGGTTTTGATATTAAAGAAAGCAGTTCTTTGAGATACTGTTCCCAACAAATTTGGCAAGTAACATTGATTAAAGCGTTACTGATTAAATTCAAATGCCTGGTAATTATCGATCTCCGAGCTGCATTCACATACCTGAAATTTAGAAATCAGGATAGGTGCTGGTTTTGATATTAAAGAAAGCAGTTCTTTGAGATACTGTTCCCAACAAATTTGGCAAGTAACATTGATTAAGCGTTACTGATTAAATTCAAACGCCTGGTAATTATCGATCTCCGAGCTACATCACATACCTGAAATTTAGAAATCAGGATAGGTACTGGTTTTGATATTAAAAGAAAGCAGTTCTTTGAGATACTGTTCCCAACAAATTTGGCAAGTAACATTGATTAAAGCGTTACTGATTAAATTCAAACGCCTGGTAATTATCGATCTCCGAGCTGCATTCACATACCTGAAATTTAGAAACTCAGGATAGGTACTGGTTTGATATTAAAGAAAGCAGTTCTTTTGAGATACTGTTCCCAACAAATTTGGCAAGTAACATTGATTAAAAGCGTTACCTGATTAAATTCAAACGCCTGGTAATTATCGATCTCCGAGCTGCATTCACATACACAGAGGTCAAAAAATCAGGATAGGTACTGGTTTTGATATTAAGAAAGCTGCTGAGATGCTGTTCCCAACAAATTTGGCAAGTAACATTGATTAAAGCGTTACTGATTAAATTCAAACGCCTGGTAATTATCGATCTCCGAGCTGCATTCACATACCTGAGGATTTAGAAATCAGGATAGGTACTGGTTTTGATATTAAAGAAAACAGTTCTTTGAGATACTGTTCCCAACAAATTTGGCAAGTAACATTGATTAAAGCGTTACTGATTAAATTCAAACGCCTGGTAATTATCGATCTCCGAGCTGCATTCACATACCTGAAATTTAGAAATCAGGATAGGTACTGGTTTTGATATTAAAGAAAGCAGTTCTTTGAGATACTGTTCCCAACAAATTTGGCAAGTAACATTGATTAAGCGTTACTGATTAAATTCAAACGCCTGGTAATTATCGATCTCCGAGCTGCATTCACATACCTGAAATTTAGAAATCAGGATAGGTACTGGTTTTGATATTAAAGAAAGCAGTTCTTTGAATACTGTTCCCAACAAATTTGGCAAGTAACATTGATTAAGCGTTACTGATTAAATTCAAACGCCTGGTAATTATCAAGCTCGAGCTGCATTCACATACCTGAAATTTAGAAATCAGGATAGGTACTGGTTTTGATATTAAAGAAAGCAGTTCTTTGAGATACTGTTCCCAACAAATTTGGCAAGTAACATTGATTAAGCGTTACTGATTAAATTCAAACGCCTGGTAATTATCAAGCTCCGAGCTGCATTCACATACCTGAAATTTAGAAATCAGGATAGGTACTGGTTTTGATATTAAAGAAAGCAGTTCTTTGAGATACTGTTCCCAACAAATTTGGCAAGTAACATTGATTAAAGCGTTACTGATTAAATTCAAACGCCTGGTAATTATCAAGCTCCGAGCTGCATTCACATACCTGAAATTTAGAAATCCAGGATAGGTACTGGTTTTGATATTAAAGAAAGCAGTTCTTTGAGGATACTGTTCCCAACAAATTTGGCAAGTAACATTGATTAAAGCGTTACTGATTAAATTCAAACGCCTGGTAATTATCAAGCTCCGAGCTGCATTCACATACCTGAAATTTAGAAATCAGGATAGGTACTGGTTTGATATTAAAGAAAGCAGTTCTTTGAGATACTGTTCCCAATAAATTTGGCAAGTAACATTGATTAAGCGTTACTGATTAAATTCAAACGCCTGAGTAATTATCAAGCTCCGAGCTGCATTCACATACCTGAAAGTTAAAAATCAGGATAGGTACTGGTTTTGATATTAAAGAAAGCAGTTCTTTGAGATACTGTTCCCAACAAATTTGGCAAGTAACATTGATTAAAGCGTTACTGATTAAATTCAAACGCCTGGTAATTATCGATCTCCGAAGGCTGCATTCACATACCTGGAAATTTAGAAATCAGGATAGGTACTGGTTTTGATATTAAAGAAAGCAGTTCTTTGAGATACTGTTCCCAACAAATTTGGCAAGTAACATTGATTAAGCGTTACTGATTAAATTCAAACGCCTGGTAATTATCGATCTCCGAGCTGCATTCACATACCTGAAATTTAGAAATCAGGATAGGTACTGGTTTTGATATTAAAGAAAGCAGTTCTTTGAGATACTGTTCCCAACAAATTTGGCAAGTCACATTGATTAAAGCGTTACTGATTAAATTCAAACGCCTGGTAATTATCAAGCTCCGAGCTGCATTCACATACCTGAAATTTAGAAATCAGGATAGGTACTGGTTTGATATTAAAGAAAGCAGTTCTTTGAGATACTGTTCCCAACAAATTTGGCAAGTCACATTGATTAAAGCGTTACTGATTAAATTCAAACGCCTGAAGCCAATTATCAAGCTCCGAGCTGCATTCACATACCTGAAATTTAGAAATCAGGATAGGTACTGGTTTTGATATTAAAGAAAGCAGTTCTTTGAGATACTGCTCCCAACAAAGTTTGGCAAGTCACACATTGATTAAAGCGTTACTGATTAAATTCAAACGCCTGGTATCAAGCTCGAGCTGCATTCACATACCTGAAATTTAGAAATCAGGATAGGTACTGGTTTTGATATTAAAGAAAGCAGTTCTTTGGGATACTGTTCCCAACAAATTTGGCAAGTCACATTGATTAAAGCGTTACTGATTAAATTCAAACGCCTGGTAATTATCGAGCTCCGAGCTGCATTCACATACCTGAAATTTAGAAATCAGGATAGGTACTGGTTTGATATTAAAGCAGTTCTTTGAGGTACTGTTCCCAACAAATTTGGCAAGTAACATTGATTAAGCGTTACTGATTAAATTCAAACGCCTGGTAATTATCAAGCTCGAGCTGCATTCACATACCTGAAATTTAGAAATCAGGATGGGTACTGGTTTTGATATTAAAGAAAGCAGTTCTTTGAAGTCTGTTCCCCAACATATTTGGCAAGTAACATTGATTAAAGCGTTACTGATTAAATTCAAACGCCTGGTAATTATCGAGCTCCGAGCTGCATTCACATACCTGAAATTTAGAAATCAGGATAGGTACTGGTTTTGATATTAAAGAAAGCAGTTCTTTGAGATACTGTTCCCAACAAATTTGGCAAGTAACATTGATTAAAGCGTTACTGATTAAATTCAAACGCCTGGTAATTATCAAGCTCCGAGCTGCATTCACATACCTGATTTAGAAATCAGGATAGGTACTGGTTTTGATATTGAAAAGCAGTTCTTTGAGGTACTGTTCCCAACAAATTTGGCAAGTAACATTGATTAAAGCGTTACTGATTAAATTCAAACGCCTGGTAATTATCGAGCTCCGAGCTGCATTCACATGCAAAATTTAGAAATCAGGATAGGTACTGGTTTTGATATTAAAGAAAGCAGTTCTTTGAGGTACTGTTCCCAACAAATTTGGCAAGTAACATTGATTAAAGCGTTACTGATTAAATTCAAACGCCTGGTAATTATCAAGCTCCGAGCTGCATTCACATACCTGAAATTTAGAAATCAGGACAGGTACTGGTTTGATATTAAAAGCAGTTCTTTGAGGTACTGTTCCCAACAAATTTGGCAAGTAACATTGATTAAGGCATTCTGCTGATTAAATTCAAACGCCTGGTAATTATCGAGCTCGAGCTGCATTCACATACCTGAAATTTAGAAATCAGGATAGGTACTGGTTTTGATACTAAAGAAAGCAGTTCTTTGAGGTACTGTTCCCAACAAATTTGGCAAGTAACATTGATTAAAGCGTTACTGATTAAATTCAAACGCCTGGTAATTATCAAGCTCCGAGCTGCATTCACATACCTGAAATTTAGAAATCAGGATAGGTACTGGTTTTGATATTAAAGAAAGCAGTTCTTTGAGATACTGTTCCCAACAAATTTGGCAAGTAACATTGATTAAAGCGTTACTGATTAAATTCAAACGCCTGGTAATTATCAAGCTCAGAGAGCTGCATTCACATACCTGAAATTTAGAAATCAGGATAGGTACTGGTTTTGATATTAAAAGCAGTTCTTTGAGATACTGTTCCCAACAAATTTGGCAAGTCACATTGATTAAAGCGTTACTGATTAAATTCAAACGCCTGGTAATTATCAAGCTCCGAGCTGCATTCACATACCTGAAATTTAGAAATCAGGATAGGTACTGGTTTTGATATTAAAAGAAAGCAGTTCTTTGAGATACTGTTCCCAACAAATTTGGCAAGTCACATTGATTAAAGCGTTACTGATTAAATTCAAACGCCTGGTAATTATCAAGCTCCGAGCTGCATTCACATACCTGAAATTTAGAAATCAGGATAGGTACTGGTTTTGATATTAAAGAAAGCAGTTCTTTGAGATACTGCTCCCAACAAATTTGGCAAGTAACATTGATTAAAGCGTTACTGATTAAATTCAAACGCCTGGTAATTATCAAGCTCCGAGCTGCATTCACATACCTGAAATTTAGAAATCAGGATAGGTACTGGTTTTGATATTAGAAAGCAGTTCTTTGAGATACTGCTCCCAATAAATTTGGCAAGTCACATTGATTAAAGCGTTACTGATTAAATTCAAACGCCTGGTAATTATCAAGCTCCGAGCTGCATTCACATACCTGAAATTTAGAAATCAGGATAGGTACTGGTTTTGATATTAAAGAAAGCAGTTCTTTGAGATGCTGTTCCCAACAAATTTGGCAAGTCACATTGATTAAAGCGTTACTGATTAAATTCAAACGCCTGGTAATTATCGAGCTCCGAGCTGCATTCACATACCTGAAATTTAGAAATCCAGGATAGGTACTGGTTTTGATATTAAAGAAAGCAGTTCTTTGAGGCTACTGTTCCCAACAAATTTGGCAAGTAACATTGATTAAAGCGTTACTGATTAAATTCAAACGCCTGGTAATTATCAAGCTCCGAGCTGCATTCACATACCTGAAATTTAGAAATCAGGATAGGTACTGGTTTTGATATTAAAAGAAAACAGTTCTTTGAGGTACTGTTCCCAACATGTTGGCAAGTAACATTGATTAAAGCGTTACTGATTAAATTCAAACGCCTGGTAATTATCGAGCTCCGAGCTGCATTCACATACCTGAAATTTAGAAATCAGGATAGGTACTGGTTTTGATATTAAAGAAAGCAGTTCTTTGAAATACTGTTCCCAACAAATTTGGCAAGTCACATTGATTAAAGCGTTACTGATTAAATTCAAACGCCTGGTAATTATCAAGCTCCGAGCTGCATTCACATACCTGAAATTTAGAAATCAGGATAGGTACTGGTTTTGATATTAAGAAAGCAGTTCTTTGAGGTACTGTTCCCAACAAATTTGGCAAGTAACATTGATTAAAGCGTTACTGATTAAATTCAAACGCCTGGTAATTATCAAGCTCCGAGCTGCATTCACATACCTGAGATTTAGAAATCAGGATAGGTACTGGTTTTGATATTAAAGAAAGCAGTTCTTTGAGGTACTGTTCCTAACAAATTTGGCAAGTAACATTGATTAAAGCGTTACTGATTAAATTCAAACGCCTGGTAATTATCAAGCTCCGAGCTGCATTCACATACCTGAAATTTAGAAATCAGGATAGGTACTGGTTTGATATTAAAGAAAGCAGTTCTTTGAGGTACTGTTCCCAACAAATTTGGCAAGTAACATTGATTAAAGCGTTACTGATTAAATTCAAACGCCTGGTAATTATCAAGCTCGAGCTGCATTCACATACCTGAAATTTAGAAATCAGGATAGGTACTGGTTTTGATATTAAGAAAGCAGTTCTTTGAGATACTGTTCCCAACAAATTTGGCAAGTAACATTGATTAAAGCGTTACTGATTTAAATTCAAACGCCTGGTAATTATCAAGCTCCGAGCTGCATTCACATACCTGAAATTTAGAAATCAGGATAGGTACTGGTTTTGATATTAAAGAAAGCAGTTCTTTGAGGTACTGTTCCTAACAAATTTGGCAAGTAACATTGATTAAAGCGTTACTGATTAAATTCAAACGCCTAGTAGATGTCGACTCCGAGCTGCATTCACATACCTGAGATTTAGAAATCAGGATAGGTACTGGTTTTGATATTAAAGAAAGCAGTTCTTTGAGGTACTGTTCCCAACGTTGGCAAGTAACATTGATTAAAGCGTTACTGATTAAATTCAAACGCCTGGTAATTATCGAGCTCCGAGCTGCATTCACATACCTGAAATTTAGAAATCAGGATAGGTACTGGTTTTGATACTAAAGAAAGCAGTTCTTTGAGGTACTGTTCCCAACAAATTTGGCAAGTAACATTGATTAAAGCGTTACTGATTAAATTCAAACGCCTGGTAATTATCAAGCTCCGAGCTGCATTCACATACCTGAAATTTAGAAATCAGGATAGGTACTGGTTTTGATATTAAAGAAAGCACTTCTTTGAGATATTGTTCCCAACAAATTTGGCAAGTAACATTGATTAAAGCGTTACTGATTAAATTCAAACGCCTGGTAATTATCAAGCTCCGAGCTGCATTCACATACCTGAAATTTAGAAATCAGGATAGGTACTGGTTTTGATATTAAAGAAAGCAGTTCTTTGAGATACTGTTCCCAACAAATTTGGCAAGTAACATTGATTAAAGCGTTACTGATTAAATTCAAACGCCTGGTAATTATCAAGCTCCGAGCTGCATTCACATACCTGAAATTTAGAAATCAGGATAGGTACTGGTTTTGATATTAAAGAAAGCAGTTCTTTGAGATACTGTTCCCAACAAATTTGAGAAGTAACATTGCTGGCACCATTGTAAGCTTCAGTCGAAGAGGTAGTGTAAAAATCAATAAAGAGCAGTTCCACCCTTAGCTGCTGGTGATAGGTTCTCCGACACCGCCCACCACATCCACCAGTAAATACTTCAAACCATGAATACCCTCATCGCTACTGTTTTTAGACATTTATAACTGATATTGGTTAGGCATAATGAGTAATATTTAAAGAGAACCAGTAACCTAATCCACTGTCATAAATGTTAGGCAGGAGATCAGTTATTTATTCTGACTGTAGATCTGTTGTGTGATTTCATGTTGCTCATATAAAAATAAATTGCCATAACATTGCAGGTATGATATATATATATATATATATATATATATATATATACACACTATCGGCCATAATTATTAGGCCACTCCATCTTTTTTTTTTTTTTTTTAAAAGAAATGAGGTATTTCATACTATATTTAAGCAGATAATTCTAAAGGAAAATAGAATGATTTTTTGTTATCATTAAGCAAAGATGAACTCATCCGAAGAACCCTAATTTTTCATTCTTTCATTGATGAAAATGCAATATAGGTAATTATTAGATATTTAGAAATTCATCCGATGCACATGTTATTGTGCAGTATTAAAAAAAGAAACAATTCTATTTTAATTTACAATTATTCACTTGGCAATAAATACTAAAAAATAGTATGAAATACATCATCTTTTTAAAACACTGGCGTTGCCAAATAATTATGGCCGGTAGTGTATATATAGATATAAAATAGCAAATCTACAGGGTATGATGGCTAAATTGTCGCTATTTATCTTGTAAAAATTTGCAAAGTAACAATAACAAAAGAACCGTTCTATTTTCATTTACAATTATTCGCTTGGCAATAAATACTAAAAAATAGTTTGAAATACATCATTGTCTGCTGATGTTTTATATGATTTTATATCTCACTTAAGTGCCATACGAGATACATGCTTGGGCAATCATGCCTCAAAAGAAACATTACTAACTGGGCAGAAGATTATCCCACAGCAGTTTGCTATTACTTTCTGCGGTAGACTGGTGCCAGCCAAGGCTATAGAACCCAATCTTTCCTATTATTTGTCTCATAGCTAGAGTGGGAAGAAATGTATTATTAGGTAGTAATTAGTGGGGGATCAGTTTATTACTTAATAACAATAAAAACCGATCCCCCTCTTTATGCCCAGTAGAAGCCTTAATAATGTCTTCAACTATTATATTCAGTTAGTCAGTTAAGTGCCATACGTAATACACGCTTTGGGCAATCATGTCTCGAAAGAGACATGACTGACTGGGCAAAAGATTATCCTGCAGTAGGTTACCATTACTTTCAGCGGTAGACTGGTTGCCAGACAAGGCCATAAAACCCAATCTGTCCTGGAGGGAAGAGATGGATTAATACCTTTTCCAAGGGTATTTGTACGTAAGTGAATGCAAGGAATTCAACTGGTATTCGAACTCGGATCTCCAGTTTCTTATTCCGAGCAGATATCCACTGTACAACAATGCACATCCTGCACCAGAACACAATAAATAAACAATTGTTTTTCAAGTCTGTTATTTGTAATTGTAGTAAAATACCTGTAAAGTTCAAAGAGTTCCTTTAAGAGAAATTTGAATGAGTCAGTTGAAGTGCCTTTTTGTTGTTGTTGTCTCTTAAGTGTCCATTTGGGGTCTCTGACTGATGGTCACCCACCAAAAGCATGAATCAATAACTTTTTTTGATATATAATCATCTCACCCCAAGCAAGGTAGTACTGCCACTGGTGCACCGGAGGTTACATATTAGGAGAGTAAAAAGAGAGGAGGACAGGTCACAGTCAGTCAGTTAAGTGCCATATGTGATACACGCTTGGGCGATCATGTCTCAAAAGAGACATGAGTGACTGGGCAGAAGATTATCCCACAGTAGGTTGCCATTGCTTTCTGCGGTAGACTGATTGCTGACTAAGGCTATAGAACCCAATCTGTCCTGCTATTTAACCCATAACTGGAAGGAATAGACGGATTAATACCTTTCCCAAGGGTATTTGCACGTAAGTGTATACAATGAATTCAACTGGAATTCAAACTCGGCTCCCCGGTTTCTCGTTCCGAGCTGATATCCACTGTACCACAACACACATCCCACAGATCACAGTAGGTGTTGGGAAATAGGACTGTGAAGGATGGACTGGTACATTGGTGTAAAAATTGTGGTCTCAGATGACAAATCCAGGCATAATTTCTAGGGTCCTCAAAATATTCTCGCTGTACAAGTTGAACAGATCCGGTGAAAAGACACATCCTTGTCTTATGCCCGTTTCTATCTTTGTATAATCTGCTGAACTCGTTACCTGTCCGTATACAAGTGGTTTGCTGCCAGTAAAGATTGTTGATTCCTCTTAAGTCTTTCCCAACAACTCAGCAGTTTCATTTTACTATATTACGAACTGCTTGGCTACCAGCACCTCACTTAACATTTAGAAAAATTAGACTGATACCTGATGCTTATGATTCAAAATCTTTTATCTAATCTAAATCTAAACTTATTTATAAATGGAACTTTGTATGTGTGTCCCCATTAAGCTCCGAAACAGCTTAACCAATTTTCTTGAAAATTTTTACAGTTTTACTATCAGTGTCTGCAAGTGTTCTTAGCTAGGTTTTGTGTTGAGGTACCCCCAATAAATATTGAAAATCAATAATCGAAAAAAATCAGGTTATAGAAGAAGTGGTCTGATTTTAATCAAATTTGATACACTCATAGACAAAGACATAAGAAATGATATTCAGAAGTTTCAAGGTTGCAGTTCTTACAATAGTGCCGAAAATCGATAATATATATATATAAAAGGCAAGATGTTTGTGTGTCTGTCTGTCTGTATTTTTTCAGCCCTTTTATTTTAGTTTTTGCTTCAGGTTTGGCTCTAAGTAGGTATAATTGTAGTTCTTAGTCCCAGCTATGATACCATTTACTCAGAAGACTTATTTAGCCTTCAAAATTCAGTTTACGATGAAAAAACTTGATATCGATACAAGGAAATCAAAATTTCACTTACACCCATTCATTTTTCTTTCAGTCTACGGTTTCGCTTTAACTGGAAACAACTATTGCCTTGTAGTCTTTCATGCCAATGTCTAAAGAGTCTGAGCTCTAGGATCATGGATTAGTTTTAAAGCTTTCATTACACCCGAGCAACACTGGCCTATACTGCTAGTTTTATATAGTGTCATCTAAAAGATATTTGTTTTTCATGTTGGGCTGAAAATGGCAATATTTTTATGAGTTGATTTGTATCGTTAACTGAAGTCTTACGATTGTTTTCGCTCTGAAAATCTCACTGTAAATAAACTGGTCATGAGATCACTCACAGTTAGAATCATAATGAAATCTACCAAACTCGAGATAACTCGTGGTTATCAGTTTGTGTGTTACATAACTTGAGTAATGGTTAAAATCCAAAATTGTATGATCAAAAAAAAAAACAAAAAAAATACATAAGTCATCTAATAGTTTAGCTTTGAAATAACGCAAATAATATTCATCATAATTCCCGGCTCTTTTATTACTCAGGCATTACAAGACGGCGAATTAATTGGCGATAATGTATTGTCCATCCATCTGATTCAAATTTAGTTTTTGAATAATTTATTAGACTGACAAGTGTGGATGTTTCTATGTGTTGTGGTTATTATCAATTGTCAAAGGAATTTGTTAAGTGAGTGAGATGTAAATTTTTTTTTTTTTACTCATTTCAACTCAGGCAAGGCAACAAAGTCACTAAGGCACCGAGGGTCACTGAAGCCGGGAAGCCAGGCCAAGACATATATTATTGCTGATAATTGATAGAATTGTAGACTCATCAAAAGATTTTCTAACAAGAGAGTAAGCCAGGCCAAGACATATATTATTGCTGATAATTAATAGAATTGTAGACTCATCAAAAGATTTTCTAACAAGAGAGTAAGCCAGGCCAAGACATATATTATTGCTGATAATTGATAGAATTGTAGACTCATCAAAAGATTTTCTAACAAGCGAGTAAGCCAGGCCAAGACATATATTATTGCTGATAATTGATAGAATTGTAGACTCATCAAAAGATTTTCTAACAAGAGAGTAAGCCAGGCCAAGACATATATTATTGCTGATAATTGATAGAATTGTAGACACATCAAAAGATTTTCTAACAAGAGAGTAAGCCAGGCCAAGACATTTATTATTGCTGATAATTGATAGAATTGTAGACTCATCAAAAGATTTTCTAACAAGAGAGTAAGCCAGGCCAAGACATATATTATTGCTGATAATTAATAGAATTGTAGACTCATCAAAAGATTTTCTAACAAGAGAGTAAGCCAGGCCAAGACATATATTATTGCTGATAATTGATAGAATTGTAGACTCATCAAAAGATTTTCTAACAAGCGAGTAAGCCAGGCCAAGACATATATTATTGCTGATAATTGATAGAATTGTAGACTCATCAAAAGATTTTCTAACAAGAGAGTAAGCCAGGCCAAGACATATATTATTGCTGATAATTGATAGAATTGTAGACACATCAAAAGATTTTCTAACAAGAGAGTAAGCCAGGCCAAGACATTTATTATTGCTGATAATTGATAGAATTGTAGACTCATCAAAAGATTTTCTAACAAGAGAGTAAGCCAGGCCAAGACATATATTATTGCTGATAATTAATAGAATTGTAGACTCATCAAAAGATTTTCTAACAAGCGAGTAAGCCAGGCCAAGACATATATTATTGCTGATAATTAATAGAATTGTAGACTCATCAAAAGATTTTCTAACAAGCGAGTAAGCCAGGCCAAGACATATATTATTGCTGATAATTGATAGAATTGTAGACTCATGGAAAAATTTTCTAACAAGAGAGTAAGAAATGAATATTCCCTGTGCCATGTTTCTTCAGAACATTTGCAATCATGGCTCTCCACAATTTTCTATTTTTATATCTCTGAAAATTCTTTCAAAAGGGAAGTTAAGATATGCAAACAATGTAGTGCTGATAGCAGACATGAAAAAGAAAATACAGGACATGTATGCCATTTCTTGTGTGACGTCCCTTGGAACAAAGTTTTTAGTCTTTCCGTGTGTCCAGGGTCTCCTCTTGGGTTAAAGCTGGCATTGATGCTTTCATCCCAGCCAGGAAGTTGCAACAAACCCCAGTTGTCTCTCTGGTTCTTCCCTGCTACTGCCCACCGGAATCACTTTTAGCTTTACCAGAGTCACACATCAGACCATAACAGGCACCTTTTTTGTCTCTGCTCGTAATCAACACAAGAAGATACTTAATGACGCCAAGCTGCCGTTTGCTGACAAAATGAAATAGTATATAACATTCTGTTAGTGTGGCTCCAAAGACTAATATTGGCTTTGTAAAAGTGTACTAAATAACAGTAAGCCCTCAATCCCCACTCTAATCAATTAATTTGAGGTCCTCACATCTTCAGTGGACAAGGTCGAGTGCTTTGCTCACAGATTCTTCATGAACTCTAAATTCATTTGGGGTATCCACATAATGTGGCTTCCCTCTGTCTATTCTACAAATACTTTCATGGCTTCTGCTCTGACAAGCTTAACTCTCTGGTGACCCCTCTGCATGAATTTACTCGAGCGACTAGACTAGCAACTAGGTCCCACCCTTTCAGAGTGAAACCCATAAAATGTGACCACAACTTAAACTTCTACTCCAATAGCATCTTTTCTCACACTTCCCGCTTGTGGAATTTTCTTCAGCATACTTGCTTCTCTGATAGCTACAATTTCCAAGAATTTAAATGTAGGGTCAAATGCCATCTCCTATCTCAATGACTTGCACTCTTTCTCCATATTTTTTTTCGTTTACTCCACTCTCATCACTCATCCTTTTTTTACCCATTCTCTGACACCCCCTGTAACTTGTTCTTCTTTTTCATCACCCCACTCTTATGTAACCCCATCCACACCAGTGGCAGTAAAACTGCCTTGCTTGGGGTGATATGATTATAAAAGAAAAAAAAAATTATTTATTATTAAAGTTAACATGGTTTCTTGATCTTTGCATTTGAAAAATAGAACAGTCTAAAATAGCAAAACAACATTGATTAATTCTAAAAAAAATTGACATTTAATTAGTCCAATTTAGCATCATATTTTAAAACCAGTTCAATACATCCCACAGGATAAAAACCTCTTCTCAAGAAAAGTAATTTTAGCAATGAACGTAAGAAGATGGAATAAAGCTTATGTACGCATGAATTTTTAAAACGATGAATTATTTATTAACTCATGATCCATTGTGGAACTCTCTTCTACCTGCTTGCTTTCCAGTTAATTTTGATGTTCAACAATTCATTCGTGTCAATTGTTATCTTAAATCCTGTTTTTTCATTTTTTCACTCTGTGTCTTTCAGTCTCATTAAGTGCTTACATCTTAGTGGATTTATTACCATGCTTGGGGTGAAATTTCCAGTCAATTTTGATGTTCAACAATTCAGTCATGTCAATCGTTATCTTGTCTGCTTAAATCCTGTTTTTTTATTTTTTTTGCTCTGTGTTTTTCAGTCTCATGAAGTGCTTACATCTTAGTGGCTTTATTACCATGTTTATGGTGAAATTTTTAGTCAATTTTGATGTTCAACAATTCAGTCATGTCAATCATTATCTTGTCTGCTTAAATCCTGTTTTTTTATTTTTTCGCTCACTGTCTTTTAGTCTCATTAACCGCTTACATCTTAGTGGCTTTATTACCATACTTGGGGTGAAATAAGTAAAAAAAATCCTAATGGCTTTACAAGTTTTTCAAACAAACATTTTGTCAGTCACTTTGTGACTTTTATTGGGTGAACTAAAACAAAAAAAACTACAATTTTAACGTATATTTAAGATTGCAGTTTTTTTGTTTCTTGCAGTTCACCCAATCTATGACCCAAAAGTTACCCAAGGTAATCAGTTAGTCAATGAGATTTGTAATATAAATATATGAGAAAGAAGTAGCAAGTGAAGATTATGAGGATATGGAGGATGGATAATAAATGACATAAATAGGTGAAGATTGTATTTGTCTATATTTCTGAGATGAGTTAGTATTTACAGTATTCAGACTATTGTCCTCATGTTTGTTGCCATTTGTATAATGTTTCAGTCATTGTATGCTCTGGCCTTCTGCAGGTGCTAAGAATTTCTACACAAGGAATGGAGAGCATATACCCCAGTGATTGTAATGAAGGTTTCGGTTCAAAATTCCTAGCACCTGAAGAAGGTCGGAGCTTACAATGGCCAAAACTTTGTACAAATATCCTGCAGTAGGTTGCCATTGCTTTCTGTAGTAGACTGGTTGCCAACCAAGGCTATAGAACCCAATCTGTCCTGTTATTTAACCCATAACTGGAAGGAAGAGATGGATTAATACCTTTCCCAAGTGTATTTGTGCGGAAGTGAATCCAATGGATTCAACTGGAATTTGAACTTGGCTCCCCGATTTCTCGTTCCAAGCCGATATCTACTGTACCACAATGCACATAAATTCATGAAGTAAAATTATCAAAGGGGAAAGCTTATCTAAACATTCATCAAGGAAATATTAATGGGAAACATGTAAGTCATTTTTTATTTTTGTTTTTAAACCAGATATTAACTAATTTTTTCTTTCTTTCTTTTAATTGCAGGTAAGTGACTGTTTCCTTCATCTTTTTTGGTTGGTAAGATAATTTTCTTTTCTCTTTGCTTTGGAAAATGTATCCAGTTGCTTGATGAAATTCTGTCATTTATTTCGTGACTCAAAGAAAAACAAGGAAATGGTGAAAAAAAAACAAAATCTCGTGCACGGAATGCTGTGAGATAAAAGAAAAAAAAACCGCAGCTGCATTAGTTACTTACCTCATTTGATTGTTTAATTAATTTGATTGGTTGATTTATTTATTCACTTTTTTTATCAAAATCTTTCACAAATTTATTTTATACAAAGTTTAAACCTGGTTACTCCTAGTTTTTGAAGAGGAAAGGTAAGAAAAAATTTCCATGGTACCAGAAGATAATTTTTTTCTTTTTTTTCTTTTTTCTTGTGACTTTCTTAATTTCCATATTTTCTTTAATGAATCATAACATCCAGAGTTCTTGTAATATATTTTTATCTTTTTCTACAGTTCATTTTAAAATTAATAATGTATAATGGAAGCACTTGTAAGAAAGGTCAATTTCCCATTTGTATTTCCCCCATAATGGGCATTATATCCATAACGACACCTTATTTCGTGGATGGATGTAAGGAATGGCTGAAAGGAAAAGGAATGGCAAACATAAACTGTTTTTACAGCTTTATACCACTACGTCATACACAAAACTATATATGCATACATACTTGTGCAAATTAATTGAAACAAAATGAATACTGTCTTTTGGATCTTTCACACTTTCCCTGATCATGTATCCAGGCTTCTTTTAATATAATTTTATCTATTTCTACAGTTTATTTTAAAATTAATAATGTCTAATGGAAGCACTTGTAAGAAAGGTTCATTCCCCATTTGTATTTCCCCCATAATAAGCATTATATCCATAACAACACATTATTTCATGGATGAAAGCAATGGCTGAAAGGAAATGGGGGTGACAAACATACTGTTTTTACATCTTTATAACACTACGTCATACACAAAACTATATCTACATACATCATTGTGTAAATTAATTGAAACAAAATAAATACTATCTTCAGGATCTTTCACACTTTTTTTGATCACCTATACGTCATCCCTGAGTGTTGTTTTCTTTTCTTCTGACTGCATTTTGTTTTATGTTTTGGACTCATGGATCCAGTTGGCTCTTTCACCATGATGACATGACTGTTGTAACATCTAACTCCAGATCCAAACAGACAAGATTTATCTACTATATCCCAAGTGAGGACAAACAGAAAATGGCTAGTCTTGGGTTTTCCCAAATTCAATATTGCTAACCAGTGTTTCTTTTTATATCTGGAGAAGATATATTTCGGAAGGGAAACGGTGTCATAAACCTGTAAGCTGCTGAGGTAGGCAAACAAAAAATAATTTCATTTATCTCCTGTAAACCAAATGAAAAACTGCTGCAACTGTCATATGACCCACGTGACTTCAAAAGGAGATAATTGCTTTTTGTATCCCTAAACTTACAGCACAGCATCCATCAATGACTGAAAAAATGTGAGAAAACAAGTTAGTCAAGTTAAGAATTTACAAACAAACAGAAAACAAAGATTTCTTGTCACTATTTGATTAGAGGTTTTAAGCATTCTTTCTTCTGCTCTCATTAAATGAAATAAATTTTCACATAAACAAATATTTACCTTTTGCCATAATACTGAGTTATTTACTCAAGAAAGAATCTTCTCCTCCATGTCCTTTCCACTTGGCTCTGTCTCTTGTCACTCTCAATATTCTTTTTCTTGGTATCTCTCCCCAACCCTGCTCTGTCATCCATTTGCTCAGACCTATTCCATCCATCCTGTGAGTATTAAATTTTCCAAGCCCTCCATCTTCATTATGTGTCTCAGAAACGTCATCTGTTTTTTCCTTATATTTAGTATAAGTTTTCTCTTCATCACCAACACCTCCATGTTAGTCACATGCTCAGTCCACAGTATCCTCTGCATCCTTCTGTAAAACCACATTTCTACTCCTTCATCCCTGAGGAGATTGTCAAACATTCACTGCTATTCAGAAGGACAGATATCACATGCCAGTTCAGCACTCTTTTCTTTGTTTCTAATGAGATTTTCCTGTCTCTCAGTACTTTGGTTAGGTTTTGAAATGCTTCTTTGATCTCAATATCGTACTTTCCATACTCTATCAAAGTACTTTCCCGGTATTTAATTTTCTTGACTTATTTTATTTTAGTTCCTTTGTCCTGTCATTGGCATTTGGGGTTTTTCTTTTTACTGATAACCATACATTAAGTTTTCGAAAAGTTATAAATTGCATCCAGCAGCAAGGCCTCTGATTGGGAGGTTGTGAGGAGCATGGAACCACCTCTTAATTGCTGTTGTTCCCAGGTCCACCCTGACCCGGAGTGGTAGCAAGGCCTCTGATTGGGAGGTTGTGAGGAGCATGGAACCACCTCTTAATTGCTGTTGTTCCAAGGTCTACTCGAACCTGGAGTGGTAGCACCTGTTAGGGTCCCAGCTATTGGCAAATACTTAACCCCCAAACTGGGGTCAAAACACTATCAAAGTATAAAAATAGACTTTTATAGAAATATATACATAAAGATAGACTTTTATGGAAAACATTCATTTTTGAAGGAAAAATATTGCCAACAATACATTTTTGAAAGAAAAAAAAATTATTACCCGCAATACATTTTTGAAGGAAAAAAATTAACAGCAATACTTTTTTGAAGGAAAAACATTATTACCCACAATACATTTTTGAAGGAAAAAATTATGACCAGTAATATATTTTTGAATACAAAACTAGAAGACATCTTCAGTTTTATGAAATAGAGGGAAAAGATAAAAACATTTTTGATCAAAAATCTGACCAAATCAACCTTCTCACTATAACTGAACATTAAAAAAAAATACCTTAAAACCCCACCTTTTTAGCATTAAATAACCCACAGAGGTGTTGATATGCCGTTAAACAAAACTCAAACTCAAATCTAAAAGTTTATGCTCAGTTCTTTCTTCTTTCTTTTTCTTGCTACCTTTGATAGGAGGTCGTATTTTTTAAAACAATTTGCAAATCATTCTATCCCAATTTCATCAAAGTCTTTGTCCACCATTTTTGCATATTTTTAATTTCTCAACTCAATTATAACTTTATTTTACAATTTTCATTTCTCTTTAATATATCTCTTTTCCTACCATGAAGGTTCATAAAATCGTATTTTGACGTTTTACTTTTGCAATTTTTAGTTTTTAATTTTTTTAAATTTTCCATTTCATTGTTTTTTTTCTTTCTTTTGTTCTTTTTTCCAGTCTCCTTATTCTGCTATTCTTATATTTCAGCATTTAAAGATTTCTTTTTCATAATCTCAAAAAACATTTGTCATTTTATTTTTTTATATTGCTTTTATTTTTGTTGCTTTTTCTTGTTTTTTTTTATGTCTTTTCTTTTTTGTTTATCATTTGTCTCCACTTCTGAGATGAGACAGTATTTACATTATTTATGCTGTCGTCCTCATTCTTATTGCTATGTTTACAATGTTTCTCTCGTTGTACACTCCATCCTTCTTCAGGTGCGAGGAATTTTGAATAGAACTTTTCTTTTTAATCACTGGGGGAAATAGTTTTCATTCCATGTGCAATGCAACTTTCAGATGTCATATAGTTATCTCCCTTGAACTTGACTCTTCAAGAGAGATTGCTACAAAGCATCTGGAAGCTGCATCACACATGGAACGAGAATGATATACCCAAGTTAACAAAATAAAGGGCTCAATTCAAAGTTACTAGCACCTGAAGAAGGCTGGAGCATACAACAGCCAAAACGTCATAAATATGGCGATGAACATGAGAACAATTGTCTGAACAATATAAATGAAAGGATCATTTTTGTTTGAGATTTAAACTTTCCAGTCTTTATTGTCGCTATTCAATAACTGTCATGGTGGCATCACCCATTCAACGGATTGAACTCTTCCATCTACTAAATAGACTTCCCCTCACAAGAGGTGGTAGCAGAAGAGCAGTGATAGGAAGAAATAGGAGTGATATTGCCAAGACTGCTACCCTACGACCATTGTGAGTCCTAGTTCTAGTATTACTTTCTAACCTGTATTTATTGTTCTACTAACAGAGTTCCAAATATTCATATTTTGCTGAAAAGTTTTAAACTGCATCCAGCAGCAAGGTCTCTGATTGGGAGGTTGTGAGGAGCATGGAACCACCTCTTAATTGCTGTTGTTCCAAGGTCTACTCGAACCTGGAGTGGTAGCAACTGTTAGGGTCCCAGCTATGGGCAAATACTTAACCCCCAAACTGGAGTCAAAACACTATCAAAGTATAAAAATAGACTTTTATAGAAATATATACATAAAGATAGACTTTTATGGAAAAAAAAAATAGACGTTTTTGGTTGTTGTTGTTTTATTTTCTTGCTGGTCTCTTAACCAGGTCCACGAAAATAACAATTTAACACATCTTGATGATGGAAATTATAAGAGCAGCTGTTTTCACACAAAGTACAAATAAAAGAATTTTGAAATTTAGAGAAAAAGAAATTGCGAAACGTAAACAATGTGGCAATACATTTACTACGATAAAAAATTGTATTAAAAAGTATATCTAGTTGACTGATTTGCTATTTGCTTTTACCTTAGGCTTATAAATGCCAGAATTTTTTTCACTATTTACATTATTCAGACTATTTGTTCTGATATTTGTTGCCATTTGTATGATGTTTCAGCCATTGTATGCTCCAGACTTCTTCAGGTGCTAGTAATTTTGAAATGAACCCTTTATTACAATTACTGGGGTATATTATTTTCATTCCTTGCATAGAGCCTCTTTTAGTAGTCATGAGTTATCTCCCACTAACCCTGTAAGTTACTTGTTCACCGCTGATGTAGCCTGGTACTGAACTCACAACTTTTTGGGTCAAGTGACAGGCACTAATCAATGTATATATCTACTGAGCCATGTGTCCTTAAGGACACATAAAGAAACATGGCCCAGGATTTTTTTTTTTTTTTTTGCCAGGATTTTTTCTTTGGATGACATTGCAAGGCCTTTGAGCCTATCTGTTGGGACAGTACACAAAATTGTCCATGATGACCTTGCGTACTTGAAGGTTGCTTGCGGGTGGGTGTCAAAGATGCTTACTGCTGAGCACAAACAACAAGCTGGGCTGGGAACTGCTCCCTCATCCCCCTTACAGCCCAGATCACCTGTTTGGTCCCTTGAAAGTGTTCATGAGAAGCACAAAGTTTGAAAGTGACGATGAAGTCAAAAGTGCTGTGAGTGATTGGGTGAGACATCAGTCCAAAGATTTTTATACTGTGGTGTTCACCCTGTACAAGGCCCGAGGGCCACTGAAGTAGAGGGGTTATAGAGTAAGAGACAGTCTATGTGGATATGTGTAGAAGGTAATAATTAATCTTAGTAGTGATTAGGGAAGCAACTCTTGGGTGTTGCTTACACAAAGCAGTGGCTCATGGGAAGAAGCTGTTTGCGCCGTGATGTGGCTTCCCTGTGCCTCTTCTACAATTACTTTCATGGCTTCTGCTCCGATGAACTTAGATCATTGGTGCCACCTAAGAACGAATTTACACAAGATACTAGATTAGCAACTAGGTCCCACCCTCTTACAGTTAAACAGATAAGATGTAACCGTAATTTCTTCTCCAACAGCTTCTTTTCTCGCGCTTCCCGCCTGTGGAATTCCCTTCCACATATCTGCTTTCCCGACAGCTAGAATCTCCTGGTGTTTAAATGTAGGGTAAATAGACACCTCCTATCACACTAATTTCCAATTATTCTCCCAACACTCTTGTCTACCCAACCCTCATTCTCGGTATCCTTACCTGCCTATCACCCACCCTCTAACATTTCCTATATCTAACCATCCTTTCTCTACTCTATGTAGCCCCCTGCACAGTAGTGGCAGTGAAATGCCTTGCTCAGGGTGAAACGCTAATAAAAAAAACAAAAAACACTGTGTTGTTTACCCAATTTTAAATGCAAAGGAAATGAAATTCACTTTGTTACAATGTGCTCAGTATGGCACATGAAAGTTAGGACGAGTGGAACTAAGGACTGTCGATCATATGAACACTTTTCATGGAAATAATAATTAAGTAATAAAGAAGAATGGATTCCAGGGTGAAAAAGACTTTTTCAACTCCAAGGACATGGACGCATTTTTGGACGCTATCAAGATTAGAGGTGATGACTAGACGGCTGCCACCCATATATGGCAGCAGTAGTCCATTTTCGGCCTCAGCTGGTTCTTGTAAAGATAGAGGAGTAAGATATTTGCTGGAGTGGTAAAAGGAAGCCAGCTATTTTCTGTGCATATAACCACATATGGCCAAGTGGTTATAAACTTCTGATGATGAAACCCAAACTCGAATCTCACCAAGCTTGATTTGTCAGGAAAAGAAATTCTTGATAATAAAGGACCTGGGGCAACAATCCCAATAAGTAACACTTTTGAAAAATGTCTGAAAAGAACACCATGGGTTGATCCAAGATTTGTGGGTGAAATTGGGTAAACTGCATCCAGCAGCAAGGCCTCTGATTGGAAGGTTGTGAGGAGCATGGAACCACCTCTTAATTGCTGTTGTTCCCAGGTCCACCCTGACCCGGAGTGGTAGCACCTGTTAGGGTCCCAACTATGGGCAAATAGTTAACCCCAAACTAGGATCAAAACACTATGAAAGTATAAAAAATAAACTTTTATAGAAAAATATACATAAAAATAGACTTTTATAGAAAAATATACATTTTTGAAAGAAAAATATTCCCAACAATACATGAATATTTGGCTTAATCCAGTCATTCTCTGTCTGGCAACAAGGCCTCTGATTAGGAGGTTGTGAGGAGCATGGAACCACCTCTTAATTGCTGTTGTTCCCAGGTCCACCCTGACCCGGAGTGGTAGCACCTGTTAGGGTCCCAACTATGGGCAAATAGTTAACCATAAACTGGAGTCAAAACACTATGAAAGTATAAAAATACACATTTCTAGAAATATATACATATAAACAGACTTTTATAAAAAAATATATATACAATTGAAGGAAAAGTTTTACCAAGAATATATTTTTGAAGGATAAAGATTACCATAACACATTTTTGGAAAGAAAAAATTATTGCCATAATACATTTTTGAAGGAAAAAATTGTTACCAGCAATACATTCTTGAATACAAAACTAAAAGACATCTTCAGTTTTTTAAAATAAAATAACAATTAAAAACATTTTTCATCAAAATCTGACTAAATTAATCTTTTCACTATCATTGAACGTAAAAAATACCTAAAATCCTACCTTTTTGGCATTAAGTAACCCACAGAATTTGATATGCCATTAAACAAAACTTAGAAATTGTATAAACAAAATAGTTCCATCAATCATTGTGCTAATACAAAATTACTAGCTATCATAACCAAGGGTTTCACACGAGATAATGTGCTTTCTTCCAGAAACTCTAAATAAAGTTTGCACAGCATAGTTGTTGTATAAACTACAGGTTAATTCATTGTATGCTGAATAAACACAAATGGGCTGAGCAGGTGTCTGCAACAGGAATTAGCTGGCTAGCTAGCCAGCCAAGAAAACAGGCATATATAGATACAATCTAGTTTGTTGCTTTTGTTTAGTAGCATATTAACCCTCTAGGGCCATTCGTATCATATTTGATACAGTATTTCCCTATAAGGAAATATTTGGTATTCATTGACTGAGCAGCCAGTACTGCTTTCATTTGAAATTTATAAAATATTTCTCTTAAAAGATTTTTCAGGAAAATATTTCTTTCAAGGCTTGTTTTCATACTGTATCAAATATGATACGAATGGCCCTAGAGGGTTAATGCTTATGAGTTTTAGTTTTGTTTAATGACATATCAACACCTCTGTGGGTTATTTAATGCTAAAAAGGTGGAGTTTTAAGGCTTTATTTTTTATGTTCAGTTATAGTGAGAAGGTTGATTTGGTCAGATTTTGATGAAAAATGTTTATTTTTTCCCTCTATTTCATAAAACTGAAGATGTCTTCTAGTTTAGGATTAAAAAATGTATTGCTGGTGATAATTTTTTTCCTTCAAAAATGTATATTTTTCCACAAAAGTCTATCTTTATGTATATATTTCTTTAAAAAGCCTATTTTTATACTTTCATAGTGTTTTAACCCCATAGCTGGGACCCTAACATGTGCTACCACTCCGGGTCAGAGTGGACCTGGGAACAACAACAACAATTAAGAGGTGGTTTCACGCTCCTCATAAACTCCCAATCAGAGGCCTTGCTGCCGGATGCAGTTTAAAACTTTTAGAAAACTGAATGTCTAATCATAAGTAAACTGAAGTTCCCCGAATGCCAACTACAGGACAGAGGAATTAAAATAAATGAAATGTAAATACCTGGGAAGCATACAAAACTGAGTGTCCAAATACTGATAAATAGAGCAAGAAGTAGAATCAGGCCAGATATTTTTTTTTTTTAATCATCTCACCCCAAGCAAGGCATTCCACTGCCACTATTGCGCATGGGGCTACATAGGGAAAGTAAAGAGAAGGAGTGGTTAGACATAGGGAATGTCAGGAGGAAGGTGACAGATGAGTAAGGATAGCGAGGATGAGGGTTGGGCAGATGGGAAGAGTGTTTGATAGAATGGGAGCAGGTTAGTGTGTTAGGAGGTGTCTATTGACCTTACATTTAAACTCCTGGAGATTGTAGCTGTCGGGGAAGCAATCGTTTGGAAGAGAATTCCACAGTCGGGAAGTGCGAGGAAAGAAACTGTTGGAGTAGAAGTTACGGTTGCATTTTATCGGTTTCACTGTAAAAGGGTGGGATCTAGTTGCTAATCTAGTATCTCGTTCAAATTCAAGATATAGGACAAGAACAGTGCAAGTTCGTCAAAGACACTGGGACAAGGAACGCCATATTTATGATAACAATGCTCTCTGAAAGGGCAATACAAATGAAGGAGGACTTATACCTGCGCTTTATTGACTATGCAAAAGTGTTCAACAAAATATGCCACAAAGAACTGATGGAGAAGCTCAGCAGGCTCAATATATTTGGGAAAGACATTAGGGTAATTAAAAACCTCTACTGGTAGCAAACTGCCTGCATACGGACAGGTAACAAATTCAGCAGGTACATAAAAGAAGAAGCAGCATTCTGATAGAGGATGGAAAGTGTGACACTGAGATCGAAGAAGCATTTCAAAACCTAACCAAAGTCCTGAGAGACAGGAAAATCTCATTTGTTTTTTAATGTTTGGTTATTGTGAAAAGGTTGATTTCGTCAGATTTTAGTAAATTATTTTTTTTCTTTTAGAAAACTGAAAATGTTTTGCTGAGAAGAATTTCTTTTCTTTCAAAAATGTGTTATGGGAATAATTTTCTCTTTAAAAAAATATTTGCTGGTAATACTTTTCCTTCAAAAATGTATATTTTTCTATAAAAGTCTATATATATATATATATATATATATACTAACAAAATAGCAAGATCGCCAAGACCGACCGCGGTTTCGCACAACGGCTCGTCAGGGCCTCTCTCATTTTCTAATAAAACTCTCGATCTTATGGAGTAATTGCTTTTCATAAAAATCCTTAGAGGGGATCGGGATGTCTTTGAGTGAACATTCTATATCTATTTGTTCCATCTCTAGTTGGTATAAAGTGCTCAATGGATAAATCCAGAGCCTATAATAATAATAATAATAATAACAATAATAATAACTATGATTATTAAACCGACTCTGCGTGTATTCTAATCTCAAAATTTTATAGAAGGGAATTTCTAAGACTACGAATGACCAGCAGAATCTAAATCCGTTATTGCCCTCGGCTATAAAGCTTTGGGCAAAGAGGGGGAAAAAAAAGAAAACTGCTTGGGACCGACAATACATACGGTTCCTCCCAGTAAAAAGAAAAAAAAACCCTCAACGGAACAAACAACCAGAAAAGAAAAGTGCTCGATACACACAACCGAAAAGTATTTAACTAAAAGGCAGTAAGGCAGAGCAAACACACTAACAAAATAGCAAGATCGCCAAGACCGACCGCGGTTTCGCACAACGGCTCGTCAGGGCCTCTCATTTTCTAATAAAACTCTCGATCTTATGGAGTAATTGCTTTTCATAAAAATCCTTAGAGGGGATCGGGATGTCTTTGAGTGAACATTCTATATCTATTTGTTCCATCTCTAGTTGGTATAAAGTGCTCAATGGATAAATCCAGAGCAATAACGGATTTAGATTCTGCTGGTCATTCGTAGTCTTAGAAATTCCCTTCTATAAAATTTTGAGATTAGAATACACGCAGAGTCGGTTTAATAATCATAGTTATTATTATTGTTATTATTATTATTATTATTATTATATATATATATATATATATATATATATAAATAAAAGTGTATTTCTATACTTTCATAGAGTTTTGACCCCAGTTTGGGGGGTAACTATTTACCCATAGCTGGGACCCTAACAGGTGCTACCACTCCGGGTCAGGGTGGACCTGGGAACAACAGCAATTAAGAGATGGTTCCATGTTCCTGACAACCTCCAAATCACAGGCCTTGCTGCCGGATGCAGTTTACCATCATGCCCAAGACCCCAATGTTTATGGTTTATTTAATGCCAAAATCTAAATATTTTGTATGCAATTTTATTTTTTAGTTTTGTAGACAAAGGTTTTAGTGATACAAGTCTTTACTAATTAATCCATAGCTGGGAGAGAACATGTTGATTCATATTGTTTTTTCAAGGAAAGATGAATATTGCTGCCATATCTGGTCGGATGCCTCTGCTGCTCTCCTTGGGCTTCTTGACAAAATACAAAGGAGGAACTGTAACGTGGTTGATACTGACTTGGCAGACCGGCTGCAGCCGCTCTCTCACCGGCGTGATGTGGCTTCCCTGTGCCTCTTCTACAAGTACTTTCATGGCTTCTGCTCCGATGAGCTTAGATCACTGGTGCCACCTAAGCACGAATTTACACGAGATACTAGATTAGCAACTAGGTCCCACCCTTTTACAGTTAAACAAATAAGATGTAACTGTAAATTCTACTCCAACAGCTTCTTTTCTCGCGCTTCCCACTTGTGGAACTCCCTTCCACAACTCTGCTTTCCCGACAGTTACAATCTCCAGGTGTTTAAATGTAGGGTCAATAGACACCTCCTATCACACTAACTCCCAATTATTCTCAAAACACTCTCATCTACCCAACCCTCATTCTCGGTATCCTTACCCGCCTATCACCCACCCTCTGACATTTCCTATATTTAATCATCCTTTCTCCACTCTACGTAGCCCCCTGCGCAGTAGTGGCAGTGACATGCCTTGCTCGGGGTGAAACGCTTATAAAAAAAAAAAAGATGTGGGTAAGTGAATATCTTCTATGTGCTTTGTCCTTTCACCCATTCCAACCTGCCGACAACCAACCTTCTGATGATAAAACCTAATGATTATAATTCAACATACATCCTGTAAGCTGTAGGAAGTTTGGTTAAGTCAGACACAAGGCCGAACAAAAAAAACATACACTAGCTCCTTATAGCAACACTACATCCGGGCCCTGAGTTTGATGATAAACTGCATCTGGCAGCAAGGCCTCTTCTTGGGAAGTGTTGAGAAGTCTAAAGCAACCATCACTTCACTACTGTTGTCATCATTTCACCCCAAGCAATGCAATAAAGCCACTAAAACACACTGCTAGCAAAGTGGCCATGTTCGCACTGTAACAGCAGCAAGAAAACTAACATGATCAAGCTCGAACTTTGATCTCGAGACCACAATAGTACCAACTATAAGCATGCATGAGCAGACATCAGTCTGATAAGCCTAATGTTATAGCAAAAGTGCAAATAGTTTTTTTACTTATTTACATATATTTCTAATCCATGCAATGACAAGCTAATATTGGTACGAGGGTCATTCAATCAATAGGGTGAATTTTCCGGTATAAGAACTTCTAATACTGATAAAAGCTACTTTTTTTTTATTTTTCAACACAGTCTCCCAGCAGTGTCACACACTTTTCCCATCTGTGCACAAGCTTCTGTATTCCTTCAGCATAAAAATCTTTGGACTGATCTCTCACCCAATCACTCACAGCACTTTTGACTTCATCGTCACTTTCAAACTTTGTGCTTCTCATGAACACTTTCAAGGAACCAAACAGGTGATCTGGGCTGTAAGGGGGATGAGGGAACAGTTCCCAGCCCAGCTTGTTGTTTGTGCTCTGCAGTAAGCATCTTTGACACCCACCGGCAGCTGACCTTCGAGTATGCAAGGTCATCATGGACAATTTTGTGTGCTGTCCCAACAGATAGGCTCAAAGTCCTTGCAATGTCATCCACTGTCACCCTTCTGTCAGACTGAATGCGGTCATTGACTGATTCGATCCCCCTCAGGAGACCTCACTTCTGTAGGCCTCCCAAGCCTGTCTTCATTCTCAACACTGCTCCATCCTTCTTTAAACAATTTAGCCTACTTGTAGACATTTTTTGGCTGAAACATGTGGCACCATACACAGTTGACATTCTCTTATGAATTTTAACTGGTTTGCACTCTTCAGCAACTAAAAACTTGATAACTGACATCTGTTCAATTCTAGAGCATGCTTCTTGGTCAGCTGTCTTTGTTAATCTCCAAAACTCACAAAGTTTTTTTTCAATCTGCAAAAAAAATTAAATCCCTTCAAAAAAGAAGTAAAGAAAAAAAAATTAAAAAAAAAAAGTAAGCTTCTATCTGTATTAGAAGTGTTTTTACCCAAAAATTCACCTTATTTATTGAATGACCCTCGTACTAAAAAGCAAGTGAAATTAAAATGAAAGAAATACTAATAGAAATTTAAATTCATTATTAATACTTTGAAATCATGCTGATAAGTTCTTGGTTTGATGAACTTTCCCAAAACTCACTACATAACCAAACATCGTGAATTTTTTGAGAGCCTCCTTGGTCAAACTGAGAAATTTTCAGACAATTTTGATATGTAATAAGTCACAGGGAATCTGTTTACTACTTAATAACACTTGGAAATTAATCCCCCCTTTTATACCCAGGAGAATTTTACATTAATGCTACAAGAGTAGGCAGGAGAGATCCTCAACCTAATTTACTTTTTAAATTATGAAGATTGGAATCACTTAGACTGAAAACTTTTCAGCATTCTTTCTTCGTGTCATTAAAGATCACAGTATATCAGATATTTAGGAAAGAGAAAAGAAACTTCTTTGTCTAAATTTGAATGATTAGAGTTTTTGTAGCTATTGTGAAGTTATTATTGAAATAACTAACGAGAAGACATCGGGAGCTGTGAAAAACAATAATGTATTAATAAAAATACAATTGGTGTTAACGCCGAGTCGTGTCTCGGCTCAGCTACAGGACGAATCTGGTGACGACCCTTACTCCTTCAGCCTCTGACCTCTGACTGCCCGGAATACATAACTTGGTAACCGGACGTGACGTCAGGAATAGTCCATTAGTCAATCGACTCACAGGGGTGCCACCTGAATATTAGCTTAATTGGTCAGGCAGCTGTTACTTTAAGTCAAACTGCCAAAGATATGAAATATCAGTTGAAGTTTTGATAATTTCTAATTTCCAGTTCATGGAATGATAATCTGGGAGTTGGGATAAAAAGCAAATTAAAATTAAAATGGAAACTCTGGTTGTAGAAGTCAAATAACTTACCTTTCAACATGGCTGTCTCCTTTTGTCTCCCTGCAGGAAGGTGAATATTCAAGAGTGTGGATATTGTGATCAATATTTATGCAGCTCAATATACACGCTGAAATTATCAGTCAATCAATGCTTACAGAATAGACTTGTTTGTAACAGAATGGAATCTCCCAGGTTATTATTTAAACCACCTACCAATTTTGCCTGGTGGTTTTTTGGTCAGTCAAACCGAATTTCTATTCTAATTGAGTACTGGCTGTTTCTTCCAAAAGATCTTTACACTGGTAAAAAAAATGGTTCCTGAAGCATAAGATTCATAAGTCCCAGAAATTTAAACACTGATCTCCTCTGGCAGCAATATTCTATTTTTGGTCTAATCTGTCTCTTTTAAAGATAAACTGCGACAGGAAGTACAATACAAGGAATTTACCATGTGCCCAGCATGCCTATATCCTAGCCAATGCCGTTATCCTCTGTGTTACGTGTCCTCAAGGACGGATAACACAAAGGATAGAGGTATTGGTTAGTTCCAGTGACATGACCCTGAGAGTTATGAGTTCAATACCCAGCTACAGCAGTAGGGAATAAATAACTTAGAGAGTTGAGTTAAAAGGCATCCAGAAGTGGTATTGCACGTGAAATGAAAACAATCTACCCCAGTGATCAAAATAAAGGGTTCAGTTCAAAATTCCTAGCATTTGAAGAAGGCAAGAACATACAATGGTTGAAACATTGTAAGCATGGTAATAAAGATGAGGAGAACAGTGTAAATAATGTAGAATTAAAATGCAAGAAATACTAGTGAAAATAATATGAATTTCTTAATTTATTCAAACTATTGTTTTCATTTTTGCTAATGATGTTATCAAAATTTAATATTTAAGCTAATTGCATTAAAGCCATTTTCAGGTATCCGTTAAATATTTTGTCTCTAACATCTATAAGAATCAAAGAGGAAGATAATAATTGATTACAGATGCTGGACACATGCTCAGTTTCTTTTACACTTCCTCTCATACTTTATCTTCCAAAAAGACAAATTAGATCAAAAATAGAATATTAATGACAGATATGGGCCAGAGTGCCATGAACATGGTTTCAAATCATCCTCATTTCTTTTCTTAGTCCCTTGGTAAGAAGAAAATTCCAGAAGAAAAAACCAGCTTCACCCCAAGAACTGTCTGTACTTCCCTAACAAGTACATCTCCAAGACAAGAGTCAACTGTTATAATGTGCACTTCTTACGTTGTCTTTTTACATGATTGCAATAACCTCTAGCATCATTCTCGATCAGACAATAATCTACGTCCTAGGGTGGTAGCATTCATTAGGGTTCCAGTTATAAGCAAATAGTGAACACCAAACAGAAAAACATTTTTAAAGCCAAATGACCAACAATAAATTTTTAAAGCCAAATGACTTATACAATTTTATAGCCAAATGATCGACAGTACAATTTTATAGCCGAATGACCGACAATACATTTTTAAATCCAAATGACCAGCAATACATTTTTAAATCCAAATGACCAGCAATACATTTTAAAATCCAAATGACCAGCAATACATTTTAAAATCCAAATGACCAGCAATACATTTTTAAATCCAAATTGCAAGCAATACATTTTTAAATCCAAATTGCAAACAATACATTTTTATAGACAAATGATCAACAATATATTTTATACCAACAATA
Source organism: Ascarosepion bandense (assembly GCA_037127315.1). Classification (NCBI taxonomy): domain Eukaryota; kingdom Metazoa; phylum Mollusca; class Cephalopoda; order Sepiida; family Sepiidae; genus Ascarosepion; species Ascarosepion bandense. The sequence goes on along the minus strand of JBBBDQ010000387.1, from coordinate 4,203,428 downwards.
AAAAAAAGAAAATATATTTTTTATAGTAAAATTGTGAGTAATAAAATTTTTAAAAATATTTTCAACAATACATTTATGATCTACAAACTATGTATCTAAAAATATATATCTTTACTTTGACATGATAAAATTATATATAGGTGAATGCATAAAATCATGGATGAAATAATTAGATTTCTTACTTTAAGCCATAGCGGCTGAAAAAATCAACCAATATCATTTAGTAAGACTTTATCTGAAAATCCTCGGGCTTTAGATTGAAAATTTGAAAAAATTGCAAGTCAAAATCAAAAATACAATCCAAAGTTGATAATAGTCATGAAATTAATTGAAGATGATGTTACAAATTTTTTTAAGATATTGTATGTTTACATTTATACAATATCTACATTAATTAGCTATCAATATGTTACCTTTGTTTAATTTTGCCAATGCTGGTGTGCATTAGAATAAGCCGTCTTTAAACATAAAAATATTTTTGAGAATGACCAATTCTTGAGGTAATGCCAACTTCATGGGATCATTTTGTGTTAAGAACTTTTTTTGGCAGACCTGAAGACCACCACCACCACCTTTAAATTTCTTGTTTTTTATTGTTTTTGACTTTTTTCAGCCCAGTCTTATCGGCTATTACATAAAGTTTCCGATTATCAAAAAAAATAAGAAAAAATTTCAATATTTAAACAATTTTACTTGGGGGCTCACTTTCTCATACAACGTTACAGTAAATCAATCCTCCATTTTGGAATCACTCGCTTGAGGGTTGCTTTGTTTTGTTTTTTTAGGGACGAGTTGTTGCTCTTGTTTTTGTCTTTTTTGAGTTTTCTTTAGTTCTTACGATGACATCTTCCTCGGAAACTCCAAGAATGGCTTTATTCAAAATGTTGCAAAGGATTCAGTTGTTGAATATGTGCAAGCAAAAAAGTTAATTGCACAGGATTGATTTACTATAAGGTTGTATGAAAAACTAAGTCCCCCCCCACTAAAAAAAATGTTTAAATATTGAAATTTTTACAAACTTTAGTTAGTAGGAAAGTTTAGGGTTTAATTGATAAGATTGCACTGAAAAAAGTAAAAAAATTGATACTCAACTAATTTACAGGTGGTGGTAATGTTGTATCGCGAGTGGTTCCAAAATGAAGGATGAATTTACTAAAATGTTGTATGAAAATCTGAGCCCCCCATCCCCCCAAATTGTTGAAATATTGAAATTTTTCCGAATTTTTTTTTTTGTCAATCGGAAAGTTTAGGGTGTAATCAATAAGATTGCACTGCAAAAAGTTATAAAAAAAAATGAAAAACAACAAACTTACAGGTGGCGGTAGTCTCTTTCAGGTCTGCCCCTTTTTTAATCTTATGTTAACCCTACAAAACCCAGGAGCCACTCAAGGTAGAGCGTCACTGAAGTTCATTGTGTGAATGGAAAGAGAAAAAAGTTCATGATGATATGTGAGAAAGATAATGGCTAACCTTAGACTTGGATAGCTTAAGATTGTCGGGGTTGAGAGAGCACCCTTTTGGAAGTCAGTTTTACAAAATAGCATCTCTTTAAAAGATGTTGTTTAAGTGGCATTGTGAATGATAGGTATGAAGGTCTGAAATGCAGAAATTAAAGAATGTAGCCTGTTAAAACATTTTCCATGGAAAGAGTGACTCAGAGAAAGAAAGAGACTGTGAAAAACTTTTGGGAATCATAAAGAGAACGGATTTTAAAAATTTGATATTCACAGGATATCGTGTAGTGGTTGGAGGGTCACAGTAGGCTATTTACCTGATGAGCTTTTATGAATGGATGACAGGGCAGAGAGTGGGAGGTGGGGTGATAAAAAGGCAAACATTACTAAAAGCTACTTTTGGTAGAAAAGTTGTGGAGAGCCATAACTGCTAATGTCTTGAAGATAAAATAGTTTAGATCATCAACAAGCTAGACAGTTTCAACTGCAAATGGCATGCTTCAAATAATAACTTTCCCAAAAATGTCTGATAGAAACTGCTATAAATGAAGAGAGTTTGATTTTGAAAACTTTCGCAACTTCCTTGATTTATCATTCGATGGGAGAGCAAATATATTTTAACCAGAGCATAGACCTTGATGTTTTTTTTTTGTTTTATTTGTTATAGCGGGTAACCACAATTTGTTTAAATTCTTTTTGAGAAAGGAAAATTTAGCTAGCAGGTAAACGGAAAAATATGCTGGCTTAAGCAGGGAAACTGTCAAAATTTGTTGACAATGACAGTTGTATGGATTAAAAAGGATGAGAGTCAGAAGGTGACAGATCTGGGATATTCTATCTAAGCTCCAGAAACTGTACAGTTTATATCAGAATAAAACAAAAATCTTTATCATTCTTCTTTTTCTCCATTTTTTTTCTTCTTTCTTTTCGTGAATTCTGTGCTGGGGGGGGGGTAGGCTGAAAAATGGATCTGCTGAAATATGATAACAAAAATCAAGCAGAAGAAAATGAAGAATCTATCCAGACATTTTCAGAAATTTTCCTTCTTCAAATTCTTCTTCTTTAATTCCCTTCTACCTTGTTTCTTTATATTTTCTCCAACATTTGAGAAACATAATGGCTGGATCCTCGTTTTCAAGAACACCCATCTGCTAGAGTGGCTAGCCTATCCCCAATGAAGATGCTGGTCCAGGCACATTTTTCTTTGTTGAACACTTGCGAATTTTACCTGTGAATTACACTGCAACTATGCAGAGCAGATTTAGTGAGAGTTTCTGGAAGAGCTCTTTATCTGGCATTATCACCAGTTTGGACAAAGTCGGTGCATTCAAAGCCTCAGTTACGATGACTTGAGATTTTGTGCTAGCACAGCAGTTTCATACAGAAATCTGGAATCTCCTACCAAGATCAGTTTTTTTTTTTTTAATCATATCACCCCAAGCAAGGCAGTAACGCCACTGATGCGCAGGGGGCTACGTAAGGGTAAAAAGAATGGAAAAGAGAAAACCGGAAACCGCATCCTAAACAGGAAACAAGGGATGAGCCTCTTCACCTGTTCAATAGAACAGTTGATACATATGCACACACATACATACATACATATATATATATATATATATATATATATAGGAAAAATTATTAAAAAGTTGTGAGTTTAAAAATGTATTTTTTCGACAGGATTTGTTTATTTCTATTATTATATTATATATTTCAGACCGTCCTTGGTCCTTCATCAAAAACAAATGATTTCAAAATTCAAATTAGAAACGTATTTCGTGAGAGCGTCTGTGGAGAGAGTTTGTTTACATCACATGACGCGTCTGTGGAGAGAGTTTGTCTACATCAAAATACTGGATTTTAAAATTAAATACACACAAGCTAGGGTTAGATAGGGACTTAGGTGTTTTGAATCTTTACAAATATTTCAATAGCTAAACTATTTTAGATACATTCAAAAAATTTTTTATCTAAAACAAAACTTATAAGTATTATTAAAGATAGGTTTATGTTTACAAATATTTTTTAAAAAATCTGTCGCTTTCTGCGTCACTTGATGTAGACAAACTCTCTCAACTGACTTGTCACGTGAAAAACTCTCTCCACAAACGCTCTCACAAAATAGGTTTCTAATATATATCTATATATATATAATATTGCTTTGGGTAACATCTATTGAGGTCTTTATACAGATCTAACAGTATTTTATATTAAGTGAATCTTGTTAAATTTTCCTCGCCGTTCCAAAACTTGGCATTATTACTTTTATATATACATATATATATATATATATATATATATATAATTCATTTAGTAATGAACTAAAACACACTTAGCTACTGGCGTGTGTTTGCATTGTATATAACATGCTAAAGTTTGCCTTCCTCTACCGACCGCTCAGCTCAGAGGTAGAATCACCAACTGATATCAATTTAGTTGGGTTTCAATCCTGGCTAGAAGCAATCAAATATCTAACCGTACTGATGAGCTGTGAGACAGCAAAACAGATCTGTCTGTGGATGACTATATATATATATATATATATATATACACTACCAGCCATAATTATTAGGCCACCCCAGGTTTTTTTAAAATTTCATACTATTCTTAGTATTTATTGCCAAATGGATATCTTAAATGAAAATAGAATGGTTCTTTTGATAATACTACATAATAACATGTGCATCAAATGAACTGTTCTGGTGTCCAGTTTTTGTGCTCTCTTCCCCATGCTAGCCTCCTCTTCTTATTGGCTGGCCAAGGCAAAGACTTCCTGGCTGCCTTGTAAAATTTTGCAAAGTAATAATAAAAAAGAACCATTCTATTTTTATTTAAAATCATTCACTTAGCAATAAATACTAAAAATATTATGAAATACATCATTGTTTTTTTAAAACTGGGGTGGCCTAATAATTATGGCCAATATTGTGTATGTGTGTGTATATATATATATATATAGAGAGAGAGAGAGAAGAAATCACAATGCACAATTATACAGTTATGAATTCAGAATTTATTTTGGCAGTTGTAAAAATTAAAATCTACTTTGTCAGACTGAAGGAAAGATAAATGTTTGTTTCACTTGGAATATTCAAGAAAAGTTTGTTTTTGTTTTTTTTTTAACAGAGGGGAAATAGATTTGGTGAAGGAAACATTGTGTATGCATTTAAACTGCAAGTGGCACAAAATTAAGAATACGGAAATGCACAAAAAAATTTCAAGGAGAAAATGTATACAGGCACAAAAAAAGATTGTTATAGACATACACAAAATAAGCACACAGATGTAAACTAATGAAAAGCCATATAAGCACATACGCACACAAAAAAGGCAAAGCTAAAATCATAAAGAAAATAAGGGTAAAGAGAAAAAAATGGATAGATAATATATTTACAATTCACAAATAACGAGCTGTCACACAAATATTTAGAAAAAGCAGAAGTTTTTAAAAAATTTCAAAAGATTTTTCAAAGGCTTGAAAGAACGAGAATAAGAAATAAAATAGTAAACATTCACAAGAAAAGATATTTTACAAAAATAAGAAAACTTACGGCCTATCACGTTAAATACACCGGTTCTCACTCAATCACCGAAGCTAAGCAACGTTGAGCCTGGTCAGTACTTAGATGGGTGACCGCTTGGGAATACCAGGTGCTGTAAGCATTTAGTGACGGATGTGCGTGCTTACGGCCATATCACATTGAATACACCAGTTCTCGCTCGATCACCGAAGTTGAGCAACGTTGAGCCTGGTCAGTACTTAGATGGGTGACCGCTTGGGAATACCAGGTGCTGTAAGCGCCTAGTGATGGATGTGCGTGCTTATGGCCATATCACATTGAATACACTGGTTCTCACTTGATCACCGAAGTTAAGCAATGTTGAGCCTGGTCAGTACTTAGATGGGTGACCGCTTGGGAATACCAGGTGCTGTAAGCGTTTAGTGACGGACGTGCATTATGGTGCAGTGGATATTAGCTCGGAAAGAGAAATCGGTGAGCCGAGTTCAAATTCCAGTTAAGCACTGGTACCCTTGGGAAAGGTATTACTCCATCCCTTCCCTCCAGTTATGGGTTAAATAACAAAGGTAAGACTTCAGGACCCTGCCCTTAAAAACAAATCCCAATGAATTTTGATACTCGAAAAGAAAAATGTATTCACTCTCTTCTATGTGCCTTGTCCCTTCAGGACGTAGGCGATCATGGCCTTCCAGATTTCCCTATCCCTAGTGTCTCTTAGCACCCCTTCTCCTGTTACACCATGCAATCCTCATTCCGTCATCCACTTCATTAGGTCCTTCAAATATGTCATCCATTGCTTTTCCCTGTCTCTCTTTCCCTCTATCTGGCCTGTTAGTATCAGATTCTCTAAGCCCTCCTTCCTCATTGCATGTTTCAGGAACTTCAGCTGACTCTTCCTGATGCTCAGTATTAATTTCCTTTTCATTTCCATCATTTCCAGGACCTCATCATTGCTCACATGCTCTATCCATGAGATTCGCAGCATCCTTCTGTAGACCCACATTTCAATTGCTTCAAGTTTTTCATTCATCTTTGATGATATTGTTCAGCATTCACTGCCATATTGAAGGACAGAGAGCACATAGCAATCCAGTACTCTCTTCCTTGTTTCTAGCGAAATTGCCGTGTTTCTTAATACCTTAATCAATTTATGGAATGCTTCTTTCGCCATGCCAATTCGCCTTCATATCTCTGTGTTGCACTTTCCATCTTCTGTTATAACACTTCCCAGGTATTTAAATTTTTTACCTGCTTGATTCTAGTATCCCTGACCTGTTTTTGGCATATTGAGCTGCCCTTTTTACTGATGACCATGCATTCGGTTTTCGTGCAGTTTATTTCTAGTCCTTTCTTGTTACTTTCTTCTGCTACCTTCTGTAGGGGATCTTGTGGATTACTAGACACAAAAACTTATATAAAATAACAATAAATTGTTGAAAGAAAAAGGTATTACCAGCAATAAATAAATAAAGTTTAGTTGGCAATAAATGAACAGCTGAGGTTGATTTGCCATAAAAACAAAACAACCAACCAACAAAAATAAAAGATGAAAAAAAAATTAATACAGATAATAACAATGGAACCAACATGTAAAAACAAAAACACAGCCACAAGTGTTTAACATCTTCTATGTACCGTGTTCTTTCAGGATGAATGCAGTCATGGCTTTCCACATCTTCCTATCCCCGGTGGCTCTTCGCATGTGTTCTCCTGTTACCCCACCCAAACCCCATTCTGTTATCCAGCTGCTCAGGCCCTTCAAATATGTTATCCGCTGCTTTCCGCTGTCTCTTTTTTCCTTTATCTGGCCTGTTAGTATCAGGTTCTCCAAGCCCTCCTTCCTCATTGCGTGTCCCAGGAACTTTAGCCATCTCTTCCTGATGCTCAATATTAATTTCCTTTTCGTTTACATTCTTTCCAAATTCCAAAACCTCTTCATTGCTCACATGTTCAATCCATGATATCTGCAGCATCTTTCTGTAGAACCACATTTAAGTTGCTTCAAGTTTTTCCTTCATCTTTGATGATATTGTCCAGCATTCACTGCCACATTAAAGGGCAGACATCATATAGCAATTCAGTACCCTTTTCTTTGTTTCTAGCAAATTTTTCTGTCTTTTAATACTTTACTCAGCTTCTGGAACGCTTCCTTCACCATGCCAATTCGCCTTCAGGTCTATCACAAAAACAAAAATATTCAAAAGAAAGAACATAAAAAAAAGAAGATATGTATAGATAATAATAACAATTAAAAAAAAAATAAAGGATCACATTTGCAACAGAGAGTTAAATAGCAGTTGAATTTTCTAGAAAATTATTGGTAAGGAAAAAATAAATTAATCTCAACAAAACAGTAATTTAAATTTATTTCTGTGATAACATTTAAAAATCACTTCATTTCATTAGTTTAAAAGCTGGTTATTGCCACAAAATTTAATTACTTTTATTTTTTTCATCTAAACATAAGTTACATTTCTTTCTAAAACTAATAAGAGTTTGTGATTTACCAACTATCTTTTATTTGATCTGTGGAGAGAGTCCTTTAATTCCTAGAAATATATATATATATATATATATATACAAAGCAGTCTGGGATTTAAGGTGGGGCCTAGAGAAGGAATATTTATGATTATAAAATCTGTACTACTTATTATTGTCCCCATTTTGGTTGCCATTTCTACAATGCTTCAGCTATTGTACACTCCAGCCTTCTTCAGGTGCTAGGAATTTCAAACCCAACCTTTTATTATGATCACTGGGCCATAGCATTCTCATTCCTTGCATGAAGCCATTTTTGGTATTTCTCTCTAATCCAACTCTTTAAGTTACTCGTTAACCACTGCTGTAGCCTGGTAATGAACTTAAAACTCTTTGGGTCAAGTCCCTGGAACTAACCACCACCTATATTCCCAGAAATTCAGTTGTTGTCTTTGAGGACACATTGCTCAGTGGATATAGGTGTTGGTTAATTAGTGGTTGGTAGCGGGTATGGTTAGAATTAATATTAACGTATATTGGAGACTCATTGTTTTTCTGATATGGCTTCAAAGTATTATAAGAGAGGTTCAAAGTAATATCCAAAATTACAAATATTTTAAGATTTGAAGAAATATCCATTTTGAAACCAAGTTATTTAAAAGCTCTTAAAACTTTTTAGTATTCTAGAGGATAGAGAGCCATTACTATTAGGTATGACAATAATCCCATCATCCCAATACAATCCAATTTGTCAGAGTTAAATAATCTTATTAAAAATGTACAAAATATAAATGCCCACTAAATCTGCAATTTGAGCAGAGTCAAAAGCACCTATAAGGACATCAAAGTTATCAAAGTTAATTTTTACCCAAGTAGAATAATTATTGGATAATATTGATATTTTAGATGATAAGATAACTTTGTATTCTTCATCAATAATCTATCTAAACTCATTTTTAAATGGAACTTTGTCTCTGTGTGTATGTGTGTGTCCATTACCTATAGACTCCAAAATGGCTGAACTGATTTTCTTGAAAATTTACACAGTTGTACTCTAAGCATCTGCGAGTGTTCTTAGCTAGGTTTTGTGTCAAGGTACCCCCGATAAATATCGAAAATTGATAATCGAAAAAATCAGGTTATAGAAGGAATGGTCCGATTTTAATCAAATTTGATACACTCATAGACAAAGACATAAGAAACAGTATTCAGGAGTTTCAAAGTTGCAGTTCTTACAATAATGCAGAAAATCAATAATATATATAGATATGAAAGGCAAGATGTTTGTATGTGTATCTGCTTATTTGCCTGTATGTCTGTATTTTTTCAACCCTTTTATTTTAATTTTTGCTTTGGGTTTGGCTCTAAGTAGGTATAATTGTAATTCTTAGTCTCAGCCATGATACCATTTACTCAGATAACTTATTTAGCCTTCAAAATTCAGTTTACAATGAAAAACCTTATTTGATATTGATATTAGGAAATTAAAATTTGAATTATATCCATTCATTTTTCTTTCAGTTTACAGTTTTGCTTTAACTGGAAACAACTATTGCTTTTTAGTCTTTCATGCCAACATCCAAAGAGTCTGAGCTCCAGGACCATGGATTAGTTTTAAAGCTTTCATTACACAAAACGCCGGGCTATACTGCTAGTATCTACATAATTTCTGTCTAAAGTCACTTTTTTGAGGGTGATATTGTAAGAAGTTTTATTTTCATTAAAATTTTCTTACTAGAAACTTGTTGATTCTGCCATTGTAAATGCCAGGAATTTGTTTGATTGGGAGTTGGGTGGTTAGAGCAAACATTAATGCAGGTTGGAACTTCATTGTTTTTTGATAGGGTTTAAATGTTTCATTTGACTGATTTAAAATCATATCTAAGAAGTTGACTACTTTAAAATTGGAGGAAATTTCTTACTTTTAATCCAAGTAGTTATGATGGCCCTAATAACTTTTTTTTGTATTCAAGAAGATAGTGCGATAATAATGAGTCCATCATGCCTCATACAGACCAGTCTGTATCCTACTAAAGGTGTTTAGAATGTAAATTCCCACCAAATCTGTGATTCTGGCAGAATCAAATATTTGTGCGTAAGTGAATGCAAGAAATTTAACTAGCATTCAAACTCGGCTTCCCGAGTCAATATTCACTGCACGACAATGCACATCCGCATGAATATCAAGTGAACTTAAATTCAAATCTCTCAGTTTGTAATATGCACCTGAAGATTGCATAACGCATGAAACTTCAAGTCATGCTATCAATGTCGGATAATATATATATTTACATATGTGTATCTTTTTATAAGGTATGCTATATTTAGGGAGGGGTGAAAGTGCTTGATATCAGAAGTAGAGCATTGGTAACTGTTAAATTAGAGACTGGGGTCAACATCAACTGGTGCTAATCTGTTTCATAATTCAATGCAATGTTTAGGCGTGAAGATTGAGCTCATGCATAAAACAGACTGTCACCAATTGGTGTTGATCCCAGTGTCCAATCTTATATATATTGCTAAAATACAATTGTAGCTGAGAAATTTATAGCAAAGAAAACGGCGACTTACCTCGTCAAACCAAGTGACAGCGCGTCGCGTTAATACTACGATGTAAAATGCGACAAAAAAAAAATTACATACCCAAAACAAGTCCACCGCAGGAGTCACTATGGGAGTGTATGCAAATCTTTGGTGTCCTCTCTGTGTTGTTGGCCAATGGAAAAAATTGATCGGCCGATAAAAGCAGTCGTTCTTGAAGCGAAGAGGAGGTTTAACTGGTTAGGTGGATAGCAGTTGGTGAGATTGGACCGGCGAGTTGAATTGTCAGCATTTTTCTTTTTCTGGCCCGAAATTCGAGCAATTTGCGAGATAATATTTCCTACAAAATTTTAACTAGAATGAATTTGGCAATAAAAAGTGCTCCATAAAAGTAGGTCTGAGAAAGCATAAGATAAACGAAATGAAACTAAGGCAATTCAAACTTCACCCTCAAAATTTAAGGATACTCAGTCAAGGTTCAGGCTTTACACCTTGTACTTATGAGCCTTTAATTTTGAGTTGCTTTGGTTTAATTTTTTATGATTCATTTAACTTACATTATATATATATATATAAATTAACACAGACACATTATTCCATGGTTAAGTGGAATTATAGGCCTATTTCAGGCAAACCATCATCAGATTCTGTTTTTATTGTACAGAAGATTTTAAAGACAGAAACTGATGATGGTTCACCTGAAATAGGCCTATAATTCTGCTTAACCATGGAATAACGTATCTGTCTTAATTTTTACATATATTTGCTCTATATGTATTAATATACATATATATTTAGAGCTCTCCTAGAGAATTATCTTAGCACTTTATGTATAGGATACTCCTTTGGATTCTTCCATATATATATATATATATATATATAAACTGTATATATTTTTTAGAACCAGCATAATAAAAAATATCCAAATGTTGGACAATTTTTGTTTTCATTTTCACCTGAAATTAAAGCCAAAATATGATGTTTAGAATGGCTCATGATTAAACATAATAGACATTTATTGTCTGTTATATTTAACAGTATAATTTTAGAAAATTATCTGCTGCCTCGATATGCTATATATATGTATTTATATATTACAAGTAGTACAAAATAATGGGTCCACCACTTGTAACAATTTACTTTATTAAGAGTGCTCAGTACTTATTAGAGCATTATATATAGTAATATTTTTACTATAAGTTTATAATAAAAACAGTAAATGCAATACAAGAGCTATTGTGTTTCAACACGATCTTATTAGCACCTCGTCACGCAACTTGATGAGGTGCTAATAAGCTCGTACCAAAACACAATGGTTCTTATGTTTTTATTAAAAATTTATATATACTATATTCAGTTAGATAGGTGAGAGTTTGTGACTCTGGGTTTCACGCATTTGAAATTTTATCTGATGATCACAAAAGCGTGAAACCCAGGGTCACAAACTCAAACCTATCTAACTGAATATATTGGCTCTATCACTGATATTGAGCACTTTCAAATAAGTACCATGCATATATAATATATAAATGATATATATAACAAATTGCATAGATATATACATACACATTTCACACACATATGCATATATATATATATATATATATATATTATGCTCTTTTTACAATTGAGCTCTCTAGAGAAGAAAATTTTAAAAACAGTTTCCACTCCTGCGATATATGCGTAACTCTTCTGAAAGAAATGAAGTTCTTTCGGTGACTGGTGTGTGTATACACTGCTTATATACAACACGTTAAAATTTCCCTTCTTTGATTCCATGCGCCTATGGCTTAGGAGGTAGCGACTCCGACTGACACCAAATCGGTCAAGTTTCGATCCTGGCCAGAAGCAAGTGGATGTGTCTAGCCACACTGATGAGCTGTGATACAGCAAAACAGGCTTGTATGCAGATGACCAATAAATATATATATATTCTCAGATATAATCTGTAGAAAGAAATAGTATGTTTGATTAAAAAAGAGACGAGAGGTAAACTATATTTCATTTTAGCTGACATGCTTTCTCCACTGATGGATTTAATCAGAGGCAAAAATTTTGTTTTTTGTCTTGATAAAGTCCGTCAGTGGATGAAACATGTCGGCTAAAACAAGTTATACTTTTTCTCTCACCTTTTTCATTCATGTGTGTGTGTGTGTGTGCGCGCGTGCCACGTTTATTAAGAACATAACCCAAGTTCTAACGTCAATATTTCGGCTTTGTTACATCTGGCACTGTTGGAAAACAAACCCTCTATCACCGTCTATTCTATGTTTAATTTTATTGTCTCCAAAGGACATTTGCTGCAATAAAGTCTCTCAACTGATTAAATGTGTCAGCTAAGATAAGTTTTCCATTTGTCTTTATTCTTATCTCCTTTACTAAAATTATTAACTTATCCTTACACTATGGTATTTGAAATGCTTAGTATTTATGCATTTATAAATGTACTGACTAAAATAACAAAAATGAGGATATTCATTAACATGGTTCAGTAAATTTGTGTGCAGATTTCTATCAAGCCAATGTAGTTTGGAGTCTATCTGACTAGAGTTTGCTTCTGTCTCAAATCCATGTAAAGATTAGCAATGTGAAGCCATTGAATAACATCTCTTATTTAATATCATGACTAAAATGTCAGATTCAGTTGTAAGCAAACAGTGACAGCAACAATAACTAAAGCAGCTAAAATAATTGAATAATCCTGAGATTTACTACATCAGCTTTCTGGTATCAAAATCTAACAGTGATCCGAGCAGCATCCAACTAAATTCCGCAACAACATTATTGCTTTATAGTACGAGTATTTAAATAATCTGAATATAAAACAAAGTGTGATCAAGAATATGTAGTAAGTTGCACCAAAATATATATATATATATATAAACTTATTTTTAAATGGAACTTTGTGTGTGCCTGTGTGTGTGTCCGTTACCTATAGACTCCAAAATGGCTGAACCGATTTTCTTGAACATTTACACAGTTGTACTATAAGCATCTGCGAGTGTTCTTAGCTAGGTTTTGTGTTGAGGTACACTCGATAAATATCAAAAATCGATAGTCAAAAAAATCGGATTATGGAAGGAGTGGTCCGATTTTAATCAAATTTGATACACTCATAGACAAAGACATAAGAAACGATATTCAGAAGTTTCAAGGTTGCAGTTCTTACAATAGTGCAGAAAATCGATAATATATATATATATAAAAGGCAAGATGTTTTTGTGTGTGTCTGTTTATCTGCCTGAATGTCTGTATTTTTTCAGCCCTTTTATTTTGGTTTTTGCTTCGGGTTTGGCTCTAAGTAGGAATAATTGTAGTTCTTAGTCTCAACCATGATAACATTCACTCAGAGGACTTATTTAGCCTTCAAATTCAGTTTATGACGAAAAAACCTTATTTGATATTGATACTAGGAAATCAAAATTTCACTTACATCTATTCATTTTTCTTTCAGTCTACGGTTTTGCTTTAACTGGTAACAACTATTGCTTTTTAGTCTTTCGTGCCAATGCCCAAAGAGTCTGAGCTCCAGGCCCTTGGATTAGTTTTAAAGCTTTCATTACACCTGAGCCACACCGGGCTATACTGCTAGTTTGATACATTATAATGTAGTGAAATATATAATTATCTATATTCTTAATGCAATTATAACTAACATTCATATTGTTTTTGTTGAATCTCCATTTTAATGGTGGAAATGGTGGAAATGTTCATGAATTTAGGAAAAATTTTCACCGGATCTATTCAACTTGTACAGCGAGGCTATTCTGAGGACCGTAGAAGTTATGCCAGGATTCGTCATCGGAGGCCACAATTTAAGCAATATAAGGTACACAGATGATACAGTGCTGATAGCAGATATGGAAAGGAAACTACAAGACCTCATACAAAAGGTAGCTGAAGAGAGTGACAAGAAAGGATTACAAATAAACTGCAAGAAAACCGAATGCATGGTCATGAGGAAAAAGGCAGCCCAATATGCCAACTACAGGTGGAAGATAATAAAATAAAGCTGGTACAAAAATTTAAATACCTGGGAAGTGTTTTGATAGAGGACATTAAGTGTGACACAAAGATCCAAAGGCGAGTTGGGATGGCAAAGGAAGCATTTCAGAAGTTGAGTAAAGTATTAAGAAACAGGATAATTTTGCTAGAAACAAAGAAGAGAGTAGTGGGTTGCTATGTGATGTCTGTTTTTCAGTATGGCAGTGAATGTTGGATAATATCTTCAAGGATGAAGGAAAAACTTGAAGCAACTTAAATGTGGTTCTGCAGAAGGATGTTGTGAATATCATGGATCGAGCATGAGGCAATGATGAGGTTTTGGAAAGGAAGGAAATGAAAAGGAAATTAATACTGAGTATCAGGAAGAGACAGCTAAAGTTCCTGGGACATGCAATGAGGAAGAAGGGCTTGGAGAACTTGATATTAACAGGCCAGATAGAGAGAAAAAGAGAAAGAGAAAAGCAGCGGATAACGTATTTGAAGGGCCTGATCGGGTGGATGACAGAATGAGGATTGTCTGATGTAACAGGAGAAAGCATGCTAAGAGCCACCAGGGATAGGGAGATGTGGAAAGCCATGATCGTCTACATCCTGAAAGGACAGGGCACCTAGAAGAAGATATCTACCAACTGTGTGTAAGAAATTATAATGTGGATATAAAATGGGGGATCAATTCTATATTACGATCAATATATAAACCGATCCCTCATTTTGTGTCCATGCTAGTTTCTATACATTTATATTCTAGATTTACGGCCTTGAGCCAGTAGATGGGAGAGCTGGGTTTGGGTGGTGTAACAGGAGAAAACTTACTAAGAGCCATCAGGGATAGGGAGACGTGGAAAGCCATGATCGCCTATGTCCTGAAAGGACAGGGCACATAGAAGAAGAATACAATGTTTTATTATTTGTCTATTGTTGTTGAGCCTTCAGCTGTCAGTGAATTTGTGAGCAAATTTTCGGTGCTGTACGCTCTCATCAGGTTAATGACTGAAGTTCTTGAGTGATATTTCACCATTTCTGCTGGTTTCTTTATTTTCTCACGGTGATGGATCCAAGCTATGTGGTATACCTCTTTGCATTTATTAATGATTTGTTGCCTGGTCTGTTGTCATTATTTTGTTGAGCTCATTGTTCTCTTCCTTTTCTCTATTTGGCGCGAGAAAATAAACAAAAAAAAAATTAATACACTGATGAGGCGAACAGTGGAACAACAACGTGAGGAAGCACCCAGAGAAACACCATTCGAAGAAACCTGATCACATATCTAAGAAAGTCGTTAAATGAAGAACTGATACTACTGGCCAAGGGACCCAAATTTACGACCAAGGAAACAGTCGACCAAACCAACTTCCAGGCTAGCTTCTGCAAGCTCATATACCAAATCAAATGGAAAGAACAGATCAATACAGCGGAATCTAACGAAACAACCAAATGCTTCTTGAAACTATATGAATCAAGATATTTCGGATAACCACCCAAAGCCAACGACGGAAAAGAAGCAAACCTCAGAAGATCGTTCATTGAGAAGTGGTGGGGAAGTATCCCTGGCAACGTAAAAAAAATGGCTAAAAGGAGACACACTGCGAAACAAAGACGAATTGTAGCTTACCAGCAGAAAGGGCAAAATATCACTTGAGAACTTAAGTCATAAACCTAATGAGGGTATAGAGCGCCGAAAATTTATTCACTAATTCAGTAAGAGTTAAAGCTCAAAAAAAAAAAATGACAAATAATGAAATAATTCAACAATGCTGTGAAAAAGGAATATGAATACATTGAAGAATCGAATGATTGTTTATATATTCTGGCTGAAGGGTGGGTTAAACCAAATAATGTTATATTTACGTAGTTTCTTCTTATTTCTGGTTACTTTGTTTTTTTACAGATTATTCTAAATTAGTTTTGAGTTTACTTTTTTCTAAATGATTAAAGTATTTAATTTTGGAGTTACCAAAAAACTTCTTTATTACCAGAATTAGTACTTAAATGAAATTGGATTGATTTATGTAAGTTATTGATAATGAAATAGAGGTGATTTGGTTCCTAATTGCTGTACTGGGGTTGTGTGATCTTTGGCGTATTGTTTGTGCAGACCATTGTTCAGGTCAAAGGTTACATCTAAGGAGTTTAAGACTTTAGCATTAATGGTGATAGTTATATTAAGATTGTGGGCTTTGAAAAAATCAATTCAGTCGTTTCTCAGCCTGTCTGTTTGTTGTTAAATTGTTTCACAAAAGATGATTAATCCATCGTCTCAGTAAAGTCTGGTATTATTCAAATCGATGAAGTGCCTAAGATTCCATAGCAAAATAAGGGAGCTCTGCTTTATTAACATCAGCATATTATTTTTGTACAAATGTGTATTCCAACATATATATTTATTAATTCACATAACTATATATATATATATATATATATATATATATATATATATATATTTTCTAAACATAAGAGACAATGAATGTCTATTATGTTTAATCATGAGCCGTTTTAAACATTATATTTTAGATTTAATTTCAGGTGAAAATAAAGATAAAATTCTCCAACATTTGGGTAATTTTTTATTAAGTTGGTTCTAAGCTTTCAGCTCACATGAGCCATCTTCAGAGAGGTTACAAGGACGTTACCACAAATCATCCACAATTAGCGATGATTTTATCTCGTGTTCACATAAAACTCATCTAATTGTCTCTTATATTTAACAGTATATGTTTAGAAAATTATCTTCTGCCTCAATACACTATATCCTACATCTATAGAACAATCCCACCTTGAACTTTCATGCCCTATGCAATCACCATGTGTCTGAAACTCTGAGTCATTCTGTAGATGTAGCATAATATATATATATATATATATATAGATATGTCTACATTTATATATATATATATATATATATATATAGCATAGTGATGATCCACGTATACTGTCTTAATATATATAGGAAGGAATATAAAAATATATATATATATATATATATATATATATATATATATAAATATATACGTAAATATGTTATGGAATTCTGTGAAGATTAATGAAACTGGTTATAAACAACTGACAATTTGAAATGATTTGAAATGTATGTGGATAGGGGTCGCAGGTTCGAATCCCGCAGAATGACACACATTTTCATAAGAAGAATTTATCGTAAATAATCAAGCTTGTAGAAATAAATCTGTAATACTGTTTGATTATAAAAAGAATATCTACTTAAATATGAGTCTCGATCAAAAATAATGTTCAAAAAAGTCATTTCATATATATCTTCTACTTCATCTATCCGGTTTTACTTCCCTTTTTCCCCGTGTCCGAGGGTTGGAAGTTCTGCCATGCCGTCCAGTTCTGATGTTCATTAATGGTCTGATGGGACCCACAACAGAGTGACCCACCCAACCATGAACGACACCTTCACTATTAGTTCCGGCCCCGTTATTACTAACTATATCTGGATTTGGCATGACATAGGAAATTGAAGCAAATTTTTCCGGCTGGATGCCCTTCCTAATGCCAACCCCTCCAAAGGGGATGGGTGTTTGTCGAGTCACCATCTCGCCATAGTTCGCCGCTAACTGGAACAATCTGCTTGTCCGTTGTCAAGTAGATGGTCATCCGCACAACCATGCTGTTCTCTAAACCACTACCACTCTTACGTTGGGCGCCACATGAATTACTGCTACCCAAGGAAATAACAGAATAGTCTATTGAGGTTTACTTCTCTAAATTCACAGAGTTGTCCTCTCCACTAGTGTCCAAACACTATTTATTCGTGATCGACACTGTGAGTCACCAACCAAGGTCAACAGACCCCACTCAACCGGGTTTTGAGTCAGTTTGGTTACAAGGCGCCAAACACTTGCCTGAGACTACCTTTTACAACGAGTATCTGTATGCATTTCAAGGAAGTATACCTGACCAGGGCATACTCCACACACACCCTCAGAGTAGCCTGCTAGTTGGTCCGGGACTACTGATTGAATATTCGCAGCTAAACTCCAGTATCTGGAAGTCATTCCCCGATCCGCCACCTGGGGACCTGGTGGATGATAGATAGTTGCTCCACACCACAAATATATATATATATATATATATATATATATATATATATATGTTTAACAGCTCTGTTTTATTAGCACTTAGCACTAGCAAAATATTTATATAAGTGCGTGTACATGTTTGTATGTGTACATT
Organism: Ascarosepion bandense; assembly: GCA_037127315.1. Lineage (NCBI taxonomy): Eukaryota > Metazoa > Mollusca > Cephalopoda > Sepiida > Sepiidae > Ascarosepion > Ascarosepion bandense. Next base: position 4,185,238 of record JBBBDQ010000387.1, on the reverse strand, counting down.
TATCTATATTCACATATTTAAGGTCTGGTTGGATATATAAAAGAAAAAAAAATTAAACTTCAAGTACGGATTCATATCAGTTAACTGAATTATTATATTCTATGGCTCATGGAATACATGGAAAAAATCCTTAGTGATGTATTGAATTCTGAGAGAGAATTACCTTAGCAGACTGTTATTCTGATGAAGTCTTTTCCCAGAATGAAACCTGTCAGTATGGATTGTTTTATATTTTGTTATTCACTTATGCATCATTAGTTTGAGATCCATATTTGTATACCTTGCATGCATATATATATATATATATATATATATATATATATATTGTAATTTGTTATTACAACAATTTTTAAAAGCATGATGTTTTCATGTTTCAGAACAACACTGTTCTTCTGGTGATATGTTAAAACAAATGGTGAAAAGGATTTATTTTAAAAATACAAGATGAATTCATGGTTATTTAAGAAATTAGGGAGTGGTAGTTAAAGGATATGTTTTTAGGTGTGTCAGTATTGTTCAATCAAAATTGGGAATTATGTAACTATGGAGATTGATGATCTGGGTCATGAAAGGAAGCAGGATAGCCTGGTATCTAGATATGTCACTTGTTAATTTTTTAATTTTGTCTGGATAAGATTGTTATGGCGCCAAGTATAAATGAATAACTCAACAACAGAATCAGAATATAAGTTGCATTCCGCGGAAAGACGGTTAGTATGTACAGAAGTGATTAGTAATATTTACAATAGAAAAGATACAAGAGTCCAATTCGTCGTAAGACGTGTGTATACGAGATTACTTCCGGTACGCCACCGGAAGTGTGACTAACTCTTCATTGACTCGCACTGACTCTCAAGTGACTCTGCACGACTCCGTACGACCCTGTACGACTCATTATTGAGTTGTCCCTCCCAGTAAGGGCAACATGTGACACATGGTCAGTTTGGACTGGGATTTCCGGGCTATATGGCCCAGCCAAAAAATATCTGTCTATTTTTGCCCAGTCGTGTCTCTACCCTTCGGCGGAACCACAACTGGATTACTGCTCTCTGCTCGGAAGCAGAGAGCACCCCCCGCCTGAAGGCAGAGAGCTGACAGTGTCGTAGAGTCGTCCAGCGACTCTGTACGACTCTCCCTGTAGAGAATCCACCATTGCTATATATAGCAATGGGAACAGTCCATTATGTAGTCAAACAGGAGCGGCGCCCTAACAAAGATACATAGTGGGAACATAGATTATTTAAATGGGTAAACAATAATTTTTAACAGCAGGTTGGAGTTTAGGGTTTTTAAATTAGATTTTGTACTACCTGATGAGTAAAGAGGCTGGAATGTTTATGTTAGAAATAGGATTAAATAATTATGATATATTAAGACATATTGTAGTGAAAAAAAAACAATTAAGTATTGTGTAGGTAATTTATTTCAGTAAAATAATTTTACTAAACAATAATTTTAGTAAATTATTGTGGTAAATAATTATTTCACTAAATTATTTTATTAAATATTTAAATTATTAAATCAATAATAAAATAACAATAATTAATAATAATTGATAATAAATAATAATTCTAGTCAATAACAACAAATAATAATAATTAATAATGATAGCAATCAATAATAAATTTATTAAATTAATAATAAATTATTATTAAAACTATGACTAAATTATCATTCAAGTTATTTTAGTACATAATTTTACTAAACTTTGACAGTAGATTACATTTTTCTTATTAGATTTTGTACTACTTTATGAGTAAAGGGCTGAAATGTTTAAGTTAAAATGAGAATTAAATAATTATAGTATACTAAACAATATTGTAGTAAAAAACATATATTGTGTGGGTCATTTATTTTAGTAAAATCCTAAATTTTTAAGTTATATTAGAGCAAATGTTAAGGTCTGAAGAAGAGTATTTTTGATGTTAACATAAAATTCATCTCTATGATTCAATAGCTGTTTATTTTTTGGGAACTTCAAAATCAGTAGGTTTTCACTCAGGCACAGAGGGCAGATATCATAGAATGATTTACAGATTCTTGCTTTTCCCAGAATTTTCCATTTGTTTTTGTTTGTATCGTTTAACTTCCAAAAATATGCAGAAATGATTTTGGTAGATATGGTTTTTGAAGGATGTTAAGTGCATGTACCAACACAGTTTAAAAGTGTTTTTAGTAGATCCAATGTAAACATTTTTAATAGTTTGGTTTTGAAATGATGTTACAGTACATTGGTACTCAATTGAATTTGTTAGACACCTATTTTCCAGTGGGCAATTGTTAGGATTTTGACAATTACATGAGTTTATATTATTGTCATTTTTATTAAGATATTATTTTATTATTAAGATATTATTAAGTTATTGTTACTTGGGTTTATGTGCTGATTTAAGATTTTTAATGATTTTTTTCTAGATTATTTGTGCAACTATAACTTAATTTAAGGGTCTTTTTATAAAAAAAAAAAATACTGAGAGGGTTAATATTACAGAAATGTTTCTTAATTAAATTTAGGAACTTCAGTCCTAACGTGGTGCTAACCATTTGGTTAAAAGCGGGTGCATACCAAATGATTTTTTTATTTCTATTTTTTGTTATAGTTATACTTATTTATAGATTTGATATCCTGGTTTTTGTAGCCACTATTCTTCAGGGCATTATTATAAAAACCTTTTAGTTTATAAAATACTTCTTCACTGGAAGAGTTTTTTTCTAATTTTCTATTCTATCAAGGAGCATACATGTTTGATTATTTTTAGGGTTGATTAGACTTTGGGTGGGGTCTTGGACATGATGGTAAACTGCATCTGGCAGTAAGGCTTCTGATTGGGAGGTTGTGAGGAGCGTGGTAACACCTGTTAGGGTCCCAGCTATGGGCAAATAGGTAACCCCCAAACTGAGGTCAAAACACTATGAAAGCATAAAAATAGACTTTTTTATAGAAAAGATACATTTTTGAAGAAAAAATTATTACCATAATACATTTTTGAAGAGAAACAAACTCTCAGCAAAACATTTTTGAATACAAAACTAGAAAACATTTTCAGTTTTCTGAAATAAAAAAATGAAAACAAAAAATTTAAATTTAAATCTGACCAAATCAATATTCTCCTTTTTTTTCTTTTTTTTTTTTAAGCATTTCACCCCGAGCAAGGCATGTCACTGCCACTACTGCACAGGGGGCTACATAGAGTGGAGAAAGGATGATTAAATATAGGAAATGTCAGAGGGTGGGTGATAGGTGGGTAGGGATACCGAGAATGGTTAAATATAGGAAGTGTTAGAGGGTGGGTGATAGGCAGGTAAGGATACCGAGAATGAGGGTTGGGTAGATAAGAGTGTTCTGAGAATAATTGGGAGTTAGTGTGATAGGAGGTGTCTATTGACCCTACATTTAAACACCTGGAAATTGTAGCTGTCGGGAGAGCAGAGTAGTGGAAGGGAGTTCCACAGGCAGGAAGCGCGAGAAAAGAAGCTGTTGGAGTAGAATTTATGGTTACATCTTATTTGTTTAACTGTAAAAGGGTGGGACCTAGTTGCTAATCTAGTATCTCGTGTAAATTTGTGCTTAGGCGGCACCAGTGATCTAAGCTCATCGGAGCAGAAGCCATGAAAGTACTTGTAGAAGAGGCACATGGAAGCCACATCATGCCGGTGAGAGAGCGGCTGCAGCCGGTCTGCCAAGTCAGTATCAACCATGTTACAGATCCTCCTTTGTATTTTGTCAAGAAGCCCAAGGAGAGCAGCAGGGGCACCTGACCAGATATGGCAGCAATATTCAATACACGGGCGGATGGTAGATTTGTATATGTGCAGAATAGATTCAGATGGGAAAAACTTCCGGGCACTGCACTGAGAACCGACTTTCATAGCAGCAGATTTGGCAATGGATTCGATATAGTCATTCCATTTGAGGTCTGCCGAAAGTGTAAGGCCAAGGAGGCGTAGTATTTTACTCTCTGGGAAGCTAGCCTGTTTTATAGCCAAACATTAAAAAAATACCTTAAAAACCCACTTTTTTGGCATTAAATAACCCACAGGGGTTGATATGCTGTTTAGCAAAACTCAAACGTTGGGTGGATGCATAATGGATATTTGTAAGGTTTTATGTATGGTTGATGAGTATCGTTTATTAAGTCTAGTGTTACATCGAGGAAGTTTACTACTTTTAAATTAATGTTGGTTTTTACTTTCAGGTTTACACTTTTGAATTCTCTATGGTTTAGTTTTCTTATTGGTTTTAAAATGTGTGGAATCTTGTACTTTCATAGATCCATAATCCCTATATAACCTTATGTCATGAGTGTTTATGTCATAGTGTGCAGTAAGATTGTATAGAGCAAATAAACCAATGAGATAGGAAGACTTTCTAGAGTCTAATGTCCTCAGTATGCTTCCGTTTTTTTTTTTTTATATCTGCCTATTTTTTTATGTCTAATTTCCTATTGACGTGCCGACTTGTGTGAATTGGTTAAAAAGTAATTTCACACTGGCTTGCAAAATCTTTTTCTCAAATTTTCAGGAATAGTGAAGGAGATTATTGTAGTTATTTAGACTACATTAATGGTCCCAAAATAAGAAGTGGTATCTCTAATGTGTCTTTTCACCAGATCTTTTCAGCTTATACAGCGAGACTATTCTGAGGACCCTCGATGTTATGCCAGGATTTGTAATCAAAGGTCACAATTTGAACAACATAAGGTACACAGATGATACAGTGCTGATTGCAAACATGGAAAGGAAACTACAAGACTTCCTACAGAAGTTAACTGAAGAGAGTGACAAGAAAGGACTATAAATAAACTACAAGAAAACCGAATGTCTGGTCATCAGTAAAAAGGGCAGCCCAAAATGCCAAATACAGGTTGGGGGGTACTAAAGACAAGCAGGTACCAAGATTTAAATACCTGGGAAGTCTTCTAACAGAAAACTAAAGTATGACACAGAGATCTGAAGGTGAATTGGCATGGCAAAGTTTGCTTTCCAGAAGCTGAGTAAAGTATTAAGAGAAAAGAAATTTTCACTAGAAACAAAGAAGAGAGTACTGGATTGCTATGTGATGTCAGTTCTTCAATATGGCAGTGAATGCTGGACAATATCATCGAAGATGAAGGAAAAACTTGAAGCAACTGAAATGTGGTTCTACAGAAGGATTCTGCGGCTATCATGGACCGAGCATGATGAAGTTTTGGAAAGGATGGACCGAGCATGATGATGTTTTGGAAAGGATGGAAACAAAAAGGAAATTAATATTGAGCATCAGGAAGAGACAGCTGAAGTTCCTGGGATGTGCAATGAGGAAGGATGGTTTGGAGAACCTGATACTAAAAGGCCAGATAGAGGGAAAAAGAGACAGAGGGAAGCAGTGGATAACATGTTTGAAAGGCCCGAGTAGGTGGATGTCAGAATGGGTGTTACTTGGTGTTACAGGAGAAAGTGTGTGATGTAACAAAAGAAGGCGTGCTAAGAGCCACCAGGGATAGGGAGACGTGGAAAGCCATGATTGCCTACGTTTTAAAAGGACAGGGCACATAGAAGAAGATGTATGCCAATTGTGTATGAGAAATTATAATGTGGATATAAAATGGGGCATCAGTTATATATTATAATTAATATATAAACTGATCTCTCATTTTATGGCCATGCTAGTTTCTATACATTTATATTCTAGATTTGTGGGCTTGAGCTAGTGGGTGGTAGAGCTGGGTTTGGGTGGTGTAACAGGAGAAAACGTACTAAGAGCCACCAGGGATAGGAAGATGTGGAAAGCCATGATCGCCTACGTCCTGAAAGGACAGGGCACATAGAAGAAGATATCTACCAACTGTGTATAAGAAATTATAATGTGGATATAAAATGGGGGATCAATTCTATATTATGATCAATATATAAACCGATCCCTCATTTTGTGTCCATGCTAGTTTCTATACATTTATATTCTAGATTTACAGTCTTGAGCCAGTAGATGGTAGAGCTGGGTTTGGGTGGTGTAACAGAAGGCGTGCTAAGAGCCACCAGGGTAGGGAGACGTGGAAGGCTATGATCGCCTACATCCTGAAAGGAGAAGGCACATAGAAGAAGAAGGTCTATTACTTCTTTTGTTAAGTATTTTGGCAGTATTTTTCCTTGTAATTACCGTTTATCAAAGAAACCTTCTGATGGAATTTTATTGGTCGTAATATACAGGATTTAATTCCTATGCCTGTTTCTGTGTTAATGTTGTTCAAGTCTGTATTTATTAGGTCCTGATGAAACGTTCAATTACATGAATGCAAACTCCATCAGACAATCATCTTAATGAACTGTTTTTACAATGGAGCTTACATTTATTTGGATTGTAATTTGTTGGTACTGTAATGAAAATAAATCTGCTAAGATCATTTAGTAATTTGCCATTGTGGTAAATGTATTATTGTCAAAATATTGTCGATCTTAAAATTGTCTAAAGCTGATAGCCTCACCATTACGATCTCATCTATTTCTCCTGCTTTTTTTTTTTTTTGATTATCTTCATCAGTGCTGATTTTATCTCAGACGTTAATATTTCTTGTCCTTCCATGTTTTTTTTTTCAGTCTTTATTTTTTTTATTATATCACCCCAAGCAAGGCATTTTACTGCCACTGTTTTGCAGGGGGTTGCATAGGAGGAAAGTTATGAGAAAAAGTGACAGGTTATAGTGGGTGTCTGGAAGTGGATAAGAGAAGGATGACTGTGGCTATAAAGCAAGGGATCAATTTATATGTTGATTGTAATGTAGAATTGATCCCCCACTTTAGAACCACATTATAATATATAGATTTTTTTTATAATCATATTGCCCCAAGCAAGGCATTTTACTGCCATTGTTTTGCAGGGGTTACATAGGAGGAAAGTTATGAGAAAGAGTGACAGGTTTTAGAGGGTGTCAGAAAGTGGGTAAGAGAAGGATGAGAATACTGATGAGAGTAGAATGGACAGAGAAAGGAGCATCAGAGAGAGGATGCAGGTTAGTGAGATAGGAGATGACTTTTGATTTTACATTTAAATTCTAGGAGATTGTAGCTATCAGGAAAGCAAGTAAATAGCAGGGAATTCCACAGCTGGGAAGTGCGAGAAAAGAAGCTGCTGGAGTAGAATTTGCATTTATATAGTATTGGTTTCACAGTAAAAGGATGGGACCTAGTCGCTAATCTTGTGGTTTGAGTAAATTCATATATAGGAGGCACCAGTGAGCTAAGTTAATCGGAGTAGAAGCCGTGAAAATATTTGTAGAAAAGATACAGGGAAGTTACATTGTGCTAGTGAGAAAGTGACTGTATCTGAGATGCCAAGTTTTTTTTTTGTTTTTTTTTTAATCATTTCACCCCAAGCAAGGCGGAAACGCCACTGATGTGCAGGGGGCTACATAAATATAAAAAGATTAATTAGAAAAGAGTGAGGAGTACAAACTAGTTAGAAAGGAACAATAGAAAGCAGGTGCGATGACAGATACATAGGTGGAGAGAAAGAGAGGGTTATACAGGGGTGGGGAGAGAGCTAGAGTCCAGTGGTTAGTAGATGAGTATCAGGATCGAGTACATTACAGATTCTTCGTTGGATTTTGTCAAGGACCCCTAGAAGGATAACAGGGGCACCCGACCAAATATGGCAGCAGTGTATTTTTATATTCTAGGTTTCTCTCTTTTGTTGTGGGAAAGTTCTCTGAGCTGATTGTTCGATCTTTGAAAGCAGATGAATAAAAACTGGAAAGTGACTGCATCGAATATCAAAACCCAAAACCTTGAGCTGCATTGAAGAAGGAAAATCTGTGAAATACACTGAACAATTAAACGTGTTGATGCTGATGGGTATGGAATGTTATGCCTGACATTTGGTGTGGATACTATAGCAAACAGGACTTTATATATTTTTGCTCGACTATATCCATATATTGGCAATTTGTTAATAAAATATGGGGTTATTTAACTTGTTCATTATTTACTTAGATAATATAAATACAAGAAAATGTAACTTTCTTTCTAAAATTAATTGTGTACATTTTTAAATATTCTTCGAAAATTTCTGAACTGAAAGCGTAATAGTTTTTATATTTCTAATTTCAGTAAAACAAAATAAATAATTTTTATTTTTATGTTAAATTCATTTAGTCAACAAAAAATATAAATATTTTCCCCCATAATTTTGAAACGAAAACAAACGTAATGTTGTTTACAATGTCACACAAAACATCAAATCACGTTTACACAAATATACTCCTCTCATTGGCATCTTCTCCTATTACTAAAATGTTCTTAGTTGCACAGGTAACGCCAGGCTATGGACCAGTCAACAATTGTATTAAAATAGGTAACTCCAGTTAAAAAAAACAGCATAATATGAAGAAAAAAGGCCCTAAACTTAATAAAAACTTTTTCTATCAAAACATTTGTTATTATTAAGAGGAAAGATAATTTTCATCATTTTTTTTTAATTTTTTGAATCCTTTCTAACATGTTTGCAATTTTGGTAAAAAAATATTACCAGAGTTTACTATGATAATCTCGTATTACGCAACTTGTTTTTGTTTGGTGAAAAATACATTAATTTAGAAATTCTTGTAAAAATCAAATAATTATCAGATTTTAATGTAAATTTCAGAACTTGTACATAAATAAATGAAATTATTTTTTGAATTGCATTGTGGTACATTGCATATCGGTTCGGAACAAGAAATCGGGGGGCTGAGTTCGAATTCCAGCCGAATTCATTGCATTCACTGACACGCAAATACCCTTGGGAAAGGTATTAATCTGTCTACTCCTTCCAGTTATGGGTTAAATAACAAGACAGATTGGGTTCTATAGCCTTAGTCGGCAACCAGTCTACCGCAGAAAGCAATGGCAACCTACTGCGGGATAATCTTCTGCCCAGTCAGTCATGTCTCGAAAGAAACATGATCGCCCAAGTGTGTATCACGTATGGCACTTAACTGACTGACTGACTGTTACCAGGAGATACCATTAGATACATTGAAGAAGATCGTGATATTAATGCCTGACAGAATGAAGGCTGTGATCAAAGCAAAAGGCTATTATACTAAATATTAAATTTATTTTGAAACAAGTATTTTTTCTTGTTGAGTAAATCAAATAAAATTACTTGAATTAAATTTATTCTCTGTCATTATGCATCATAAAAGATAAAATAGTTATTGTCCTAATACTTTTGCACAGTACTGTATATATGCAGCATATCTTCATTTAGACATGTTTTATTAAATAATATAGATATATTATATCTGTTTATTTTTATAATAATCCTTTCCAATATTGAATGCTACCATAACAACAGACCCAGACAAACATCTCAGTCATTATAAAATCGTTGTTTACGATGAATCAAATGGGACTCTGATTTTGTAGCTGATTCAATAATTATTCTTTATGGTTTGTGTTTTTATATGAGAGAATAAAGAACTTAATGCATTACTGCATTTTTTATAATTATTTTTGGAAAAACATTAACAAAGAAAAAAAATTCAGCATCCAATTGATTTTCATGGATTCCATCTTGGATGAAAATTGAGATTAGATAAATATATTTGAAAGACAATAAATTGAGATGATGAAATAGAAATGAGGATTTTAGAAACATGTTTTATTTTTTTACCTTCAGAAATTTTAAGTGCAGAGATTTCTTAAGAAAAAAAAATTCCTGTATTTCCCTGAACCAAAAAAAAGTATCCTTGATGAAAATTGTTAAGTGTTAAAAATTTAAGTTTGCAAACAATTGAAAATTATTCAAGTTCCTGAGGGAACAAACCACTTTATAAAAAAAAGTATTTTCTGATTATAAAGAATGGCAACAAAAAGGAAATTAATACTGAGCATCAGGAAGAGACAACTGAAGTTCCCGGGACACGCAATGAGGAAGAAGAGCCTGGAGAACCTGATACTGACTGGCCAGATAGAAGGAAAGAGAGACAGAGGAAGGTAGCGGATAACATATTTGCAGGGCCTGATCAGGTGGATGACGGAATGGGGGTTGCGAGGTGTAACAGGAGCAAACATACTAAGAGCCACAAGGGATAGGGAGACATGGAGAACCATGATCGCATATGTCCTGAAGGGACAGGGCACACAGAAGAAGAAAAAGAAGATGGCAATGGTAATATTAAATGTTTCCCTACAAGGAAACATCTGACATCCACCGATCGAACAGCCACGACTGCTATAGGTTGAAATTTATAAAATCTTTTATTATAATTTAGCAAGAAAATACTTTTTCCAATCCATCTGCTGTTATCACTCTTTCCAGTATTGATGGGAGTTTCCTTCCTAACCTTTTATTTGAAGTGGTGTGGAGCATCAACATCTTGATTATGTCATTATTTTCTCTTTTCAAATCCAGTAGCTGTTTTTGCTCTCTCCTGTACTGATGGGAGTTTATTTTCTTATCTTTTGTTTGAAGTAGTGTGGAACGTCAACATCTTGATTATGTCATTATTTTCTTTTCAAGTAACATATGCTATCCATTTTATTTGTTGTTGCTCTGGTAGTCTTCAAGCAATGTTGTTTCTATTACTTGGTACAGTTAATTGTTTGTGATTCTGTCGTGCCATTCGTGGCTTCTGTGTTTGTTTATGTCAGAAGCAACAGTCCCTAAAACATATTGTAACTACAATGATTAGTTGCAAAAAGAGTAAAATTTCAGAATGAAGTTTTCCAAGTGGCCCAAAGTGGGATCCTGATTGGACAGCAGTTAGTCCCGGATTAAGGATTTATAAATGTTTATCTTTGAATAGTAAAGTGTTAGCTCCCTTTATTATATTTTTTCAAATTCTTATACATTCTCAACATGAGAAATTGCAATAAGAATTCGTTTTTTTGCATAGTTATTGGGAATTTCCCAATTTTAATTGGTAACAATATTGTGATGCCGGCAAGAAGAAAGGAACACAAACTCAGATGAAGATGTTATAAACTTGTATTTACAGGAAAAGAATGAAGAAAAGATAGTCTCTTGCTAACAGTCTGGTTTGCGGAACTTATCTGAAAGATGTGTCCTTTAAACAGTTTATATTTCCTGCGTTGTTATGGCTTGGTTGAAGAAATATAGCCTTGACTTCTGTGCTTCAATTGCTGTCAAATCCACTCACATATCCTAGGTCTAGATGACAGAGAGCAGACGAGGATGTCTTGTCTGTAAGGTCCCAACAAGCAAAAGAGGAAGGGGGTTTGTAAAACCCGCTCATGTGGGGAGTTTGTTGAAAATCTAAAAAGGTAGCCCATGATTGGTTGTTTTTCATCCAATCATGGGACACCCAGTTGGCGACTCTGTAATAATTTCTATATAGTTTCACTATGAACAGAAGAGTGAGTCCCTTTTTTTCCTATTCGAAATTCAAAAGATCTAATGATCACAGCCATTATAAAGTTTTCAGTTAACATTGTAAGTAATTTTAATTTATTTTTTCACACTTTAATACAAGTTAAGTGTATTTGAATTGTTGCGACATAAATAAAATATATAATCATTTTCCGTTAGTTTTTTTTGTTTTCCTTTTGACTCGAGTGCCCATCTGTTGTGATGAGATGTTGGAATTTGAGCTTTTACAAGTAATTTGGATTTTTTATACCAATTTTTTTTTTTATCTGATAGGTCAGGTGTGAGAGGGGGAAAAAGTTACATGTATAATTCATATTTTGTAAATTGGGCTGTTCAGGATATGTATTTTTAGGGTTCATTACAAGTTATCAGCAAAAAGAGGAGCCCAAAGTGCCAACTACAGGCTGGTAATACTAACATCAAGCAGGCACAGAAATTGAAAAGACCCGGAAAGTGTTCTAAAAGAGGACAGTATGTGTGACACTGAGATCCGAAGGCGCATTGACATGGCCAAGGATACGTTTCAAAAGCTGAGTAGAGTATTGAGGGACAGAAAAATATTGCTGGAAATAAAGAAGACAGTACTGGATTGTGATGTGATGCCTGTTCTTTAAGATGGCAGGGGATGCTGGACAGTCACATCAAAGATGATGGAAAGTCTTCAAGCAGCTGAAATGTGGCTGAAATGAGCTGACAAGACTAGTATTCTTCAACAAGAATTTATTGAATGAAACATTCCCTGATGAAGCAATTCATCAACTGAAGAATGCTAGTAAGGGAGGTAATTACAATAACAAAAAGTCAAGGGCAGATAAGTATAGTAAATTTTCGCCCCCAACCCCTGTTTTATTTTTTTGTTGTTTAGAGTTCTTAATATCTTATTGGCTTAGAGATTTTTCATAGGGATCACTTGGGTATTTCTGAATTTCTTACCATTACATGGGGTGGGTGTAGTCTTTAAATCATTTGATGAAAGAACTGGAATCTCTGGGTTAATGATAATGTAGTTAATTTATGTTGGCAGTTGTTTTCGATGCCTGCAATTGATTGAAGTACTTGCTTTTAAGAAACAGACTCTTCCGTCTTCTCCCGTGCTCTTACTCATTTGTACATTCATCCGACGTCATGCCAACCAAAGTTTTTTTTGCTTTCTTCCCATCTATTGCACAGATATGCTTTTTATGCCTGCATCGGCAACTAATATTTGCGTACGAGACTCAATTCTTGTTTGTGAGGAAACTGTTATTATATAAATTCAAACTGGTTTGAATTATTTTTTTTTTACATCTGCACACTAGACCCCGGAAGACAATAATCCATTTCACTTTTAATGGTGGTCATGATCTTTCAACAAGACTTGACACACCAAGCAAATTCGCTTTGTGGGAGGTAAGTCTTCTCATTCCTCACGGATAGTTTATTTGCTTTGTGTTTTTCCTTTAAATTGTTTTTTTAGTGGATGTGGAATCATGTAAATTATTTCCGAGGCCTCTGCTTCGTTACGAATTCCTTGCTGGTGCTAAATTGTTCGCTAATACTGTAGATTCCCATATTGATATGAAGCTTGTGACACAAAAAAACAGGACCTGGCATAGAAGATTGGGTCACTATGTTGATCCAGGATGTTTTTTCCACCTGAATACATCCTGCATATATACAAGTCAACCATCCGTCCGTGCATGGAGTACTGCTGCCATTTATGGTCAGGTGCCCCTGCCGTTCTCCTCAGTGTTCTTGACAAGCTCCAAAGGAGAGTCTGTAATATGATAGGTACTGATCTGGCGACTCGACTGCAGCCACTTTCCCATCGTCGAAATGTGGCCTCCCTCTGTCTCTTCTATAAATACTTTCATGGCTTCTGCTCGGATGAGCTTAAGTCACTGATGCCTCCTCAACAGGGTCCCACCCATTCACAGTCAGGTTAGCCAAATGCAGACGACAATTCTACTCCTGCAGCTTCCTCTCTCGCACTTCCCGCCTGTGGAACTCACTCCCGTATTCTTGCTTTCCTGACGGCTACAACCTCCAGAAATTTAAATGCAAAGTTAATACTCATCTACTAACCACTGGCCTCTAGCTCTCTCCCCTCCCCTGTATAACCTTCCCTTTCTCTCCACCTATGTATCTGTCATCACACCTGCTTTCTCAGCTTTCTATTGTTCCTTTCTAACTAGTTTGTACTTCTCACTCTTTTCTAATTAATCTTTTTACATTTATGTAACCCCCTGCACATCAGTGGCGTTTCCGCCTTGCTCGGGGTGAAATGATTAAAAAAAAAAAATAACCAAGTAAGTAAGTAAAGAATGGCCACTGAAAGTTCTTCATTGGTAAGAATATTGTCTTTCATGAAGAGTGGCATTGGCAGAAGTAACAAGAAGAGATTTTATGGCAATACTGTTTCCCATTGTAATTCCTTAAGACTTCTTGAAGCTAAGGCCAATGAGATGTGTTGCCAGATAATTCAATTATAGTGTTTACACTGAACATTTCCTTAAAGTTGATAAGGTGTTGTTTGGCTAGTAGCGATTTCAAGACTGGTGAGATATTCACATAGTTCCTTTAATACAAATGATGTTCTTCGATCTGAATATATGTATGCAGGCATGCCAAATACAGTAAAGATATGATTTAGACTCTGTATTATTGAGTCCATATTTGTGCTTGTGAAGATGTAGGGACCTCGGCTATGCTTGTCAAATTGGTTTTGTGCCAAACACTACCGAAGCCCTCACATTTTAAAATTTTAGAAGGTTGAAGGTTTGATGTTGAAATGTGGAAGAATAAAATATTTCATTCGTACATTAAAGTAAAATTTTTATTAACATACTAATAAAAACTACTGATATCATTAGACCAGGAAAAGGTCCCAACTGTAAATCACACATATACCATAAACAAACACGCACAAACACACACACACACACACAAACACACAGTAAAATTAATGACAGCAGCACCAGCAGCAGCCAGGAATGGCCATTCTTTGAAAGGTACGGACTCAAACAGACAAATGCTCCATTACCATTCTGAAGATGTGATTGTGATCTCTAAATATTTTTATGTATAATAAATAGGAAATACCCAAAAACTTATTTGACTTTTTTATTTTACTAAATGCATTGTAACAGCTTTCAAGACCTAACCATATACTAATAAAATTTTAAAAATAAAAATAAAATGTTCATAGAGAAAATGCTTGTCGTTAATTGTTCAAAGAGAAATGTAAGTATTTAAATGTCTCACAGAAATTCAGAGTTCATGGTTGATAGTAGCAGAATTCTCCTAGGTTTACTTTAAACATTTAGTGACTTCTGTCAGTCAGTCAGTCAGTTAAGTGCCATACATAATACATACTTGGGTGATCATGTCTTGAAAGAGACATGACTGACTGGGCAGAGGTTTTTACTAGCAGTACGTTGCAATTACTTTCTGTGGTAAACTGGTTGCCAGCCAAGGCTATAGAACCCAACCTGGGATGCTATTTAACCTACAGCTGAAGGAAGAAGCAATGAATTAATACCTTTATTCAAGAGTATTTACATGTAAGTGAATGCAATGAATTCTACTGAAATTTGAACCTGGCTTTTAAATTTCTCACTACAAGCCAATATTCATTGTACCACAACAGACATCCTTCTCTCTAAGTTTTCCAAAACCATTATGTTTGCAAGATATGGAAAATATCAAGTTCTAGTTAAGGTTTACAAATTCAAAGACAAGGACAGACATACCTAAAGAGGTGAAGTAACAAAAAGAGGGATTATATTCAAAGGGGTTCATTGTACGAAAAATTTAAAAATATGATTTATATTTATAGACATCACTGTTCTAGACATTCTTCTAACAGTGATGTCTATAAATATAAATCATATTTCAAAATTTTCCGTACAATGAACCCCTTTGAATATAATCCCTCTTTTTGTTACTTCACCTCTTTAGGTATGTATGTCCTTGTCTTTGAATTTGTAAACCTTAACTAGAACTTGATATCTAGACATACCTAAAGAGGTGAAGTAACAAAAAGAGGTATTATATTCAAAGGAGTTCATTGTACGGAAAATTTAAAAATATGATTTATATTTATAGACATCACTGTTAGAAGAATGTCTAAGGAACAAAGCGGACTTTCCTGTTTCTGTATCCATTAACATCATCAGAGATGCTCTCCCCGCAAAATGTGTGGTGACTACAGATGTCAGTTGAAGTTGGAATCCAAATGAATCTTGTTAAATAGCAGAACAACAGAAAGTAATCAGTCCTGGGTATGACGGTAAACTGCACCTGGCAGAAAGGCCTCTGATTGGGAGGTTGTGAGAAGCATGGAATCACCTCTTAATTGCTGTTGTTCCCAGGTCCACCCTGACCCGGAGTGGTAGCAAGGCCTCTGATTGGGAGGTTGTGAGGAGCATGGAACCACCTCTTAATTGCTGTTGTTCCCAGGTCCACCCTGACCCGAAGTGGTAGCAAGGCCTCTGATTGAGAGGTTGTGAGGAGCGTGGAACTACCTCTTAATTGCTGTTGTTCCCAGGTCCACCCTGACCCGAAGTGGTAGCAAGGCCTCTGATTGGGAGGTTGTGAGAAGCATGGAACCACCTCTTAATTGCTGTTGTTCCCAGATCCACCCTGACCCGAAGTGGTAGCAAGGCCTCTGATTGGGAGGTTGTGAGAAGCATGGAACCACCTCTTAATTGGTGTTGTTCCCAGATCCACCCTGACCCGAAGTGGTAGCAAGGCCTCTGATTGGGAGGTTGTGAGGAGCATGGAACCACCTCTTAATTGGTGTTGTTCCCAGATCCACCCTGACCCGAAGTGGTAGCAAGGTCTCTGATTGGGAGGTTGTGTGGAGCATGGAACCACCTCTTAATTGCTGTTGTCCCAGGTCCACCCTGACCCGAAGTGGTAGCAAGGCCTCTGATTGAGAGGTTGTGAGGAGCGTGGAACCACCTCTTAATTGCTGTTGTTCCCAGGTCCATCCTGACCCAGAGTCATAGCACCTGTTAGGGTCCCAGCTATGGGCAAATAGTTACCCCCCCAAACTGGGGTCAAAACATTATGAAATTATAAAAAGAGACTTTTATAGAAATATATACATAAAAATAGACTTTTATAGAAAAATATACATTTTCAAAGCAAAAATATTGCCAACAATATATTTTATATATATAAAAAAATAATTACAATAACACATTTTTTAAGGAAAAAATTGTTCTCAGCAATACATTTTTGAATACAAAACTAGAAGATATTTTTCGTTTCCAAAAAAAGAAAAAGAATAAAAACAAAAAATTTTCATTAAAATCTGACTAAATCAACCTCCTCACTATAACCAAACATTAAAAAAATAACTTAAAACCCCTTCTTTTCTGAATACAAAACTAGAAGACATTTTCAGTTTTTTAAAATAAAAAAGAATAGAAACAGAAATTTTCATTAAAATCTGACTAAATCAACCTTCTCACTATAACCAAACATGAAAAAAACACTTTAAAACCCCACCTTGATGTTGATATGCCATGAAACAAAACTCAGACAGAAACTAATGGCAACCGAGTGTGGGGACAACTTTCTGCCAAGTCAGAAGCATGATTACCCAAGTAGGTATTACATATGGCACTAAAGTGACTGATACAATGTGGCCTTAAGAAAGGTTCCTGACAGGACAGAAGTTTATTAATCAGAGTCCCAGAGTAGTAAGAATTTCAAGTTGAAGCTTGAATGATAATGGGTTAGCTCCCTTTACTGTTTTTTCTAAAAATTCTTATATCTAAGAAGGCCGGTTTTTGCCAAGGTCTTGGGACTTAACTTGCTCAGAGCTTTTTCTAACAATTGATCTTAGAAAGCAATTGTATATAGCTGACAGGTTTGACGCTATTCAGGAAAATGTTTTGATTTGATAAAGCTGTTTAAGTTCATGACTGTAGAATTTGTTTCTCGCAGTGTAGTTGGTGGAGGAATTAATGACTGCTTGGATCCGTTCTCCCAGCTTGTCCACATAGAACCTGGAACACTACTTCACTCGAGACTTCGTTTTCAGTTTTCTAAAATAAAAGAGAATAAAAACAAAAAATTGTCATTAAAATCTGACTAAATCAACCTTCTCACTATAACTGAACATTAAAAAAAATACATTAAAACCCCACCTTTTTGGCATTAAGTAACCCATAGAGGTTGTTATGACATTAAACAAAACTCAAACTAGGCAGGCATGAAAGTGGAATGCCTGACTCAGATGTGATGATGGGATGACTGAGTCAGATGTGGCACGAGAATCAAAAAAAAATACATAATTAACTTCAAAATGTAGGCATAATTTCAATATGCAAGTGTCTAGCTAAAATGTAGCCCCCCCCCTTTTGGTGGGTAATCTTATACCTCAACAGTGGATGCTCTTAATTGAGTTTCAGTTTTGTTTAACGGCATATCAACCTCTGTGGCTTATTTAATGCCAAAAAGGTAGGGTTTTAAGGTATTTTTTTTAATGTTGAGTTATAGTGAAAAGGTTGATTTAGTCAGATTTCGGAATTTTTTTATTTTAGAAACTGAAGCTGTCTTCTCGTTTTGTATTAAAAAATGTATTGCTGGTAATATTTTTTTCCTTCAAAAATGATTATTTTTCTATAAAAGCCTATTTTTATAATTTCCTAATGTTTTGACCCCAGTTTGGTGGTTGTTTATTTGCCCATAGCTGGGACCCTAACAGGTGCTACCACTCCAGGTCAGGGTAGACCTGAGAACAAAAGCAATTAAGAGGTGGTTCCATGCTCCTCACAACCTCCCAATCAGAGGCCTTGTTGCCAGATGCAGTTTACGGTCATGCCCAGGACCATTTTAATTAATAAGCTCTGCCAACAGGGCATTTTAAGTGAAGAAATGTTCATGATAACAATGTAGAGAATAGTGTCTATAGAACCCGATCTGTCGTTCTTTTCATTTGGAGGGAGATTGTCAGATTAATACCTTTGCCAAGAGTATTGTTGATAATGCTGATTTGACTGAAGTATTGAGATGCAGGTTGACATAGTTTTCTGACCAAATGTTTCATATTGATCAGCATAACCTGAAACAATAAAGATTGGTTTTCAGCTGAAATGAACCTTGAGTTTTCCATTAAGACCAGCATCAAGTTGTTAAAATGATGTCCGTGACCTGCAAACAGCCATAAACAACTATTATATGCTGATAAAGGAATGTAAGTGAGAACTCCGAGTAGACGATGCTTTTTGTTCGACATAAACAACAATGAGGCAACTGCTTAGAGGAAGAAAATGTCTTCGGCTGTCTTGTTGAAGGCAATAAAAGTTTATTTGCTTTAAATGGCTAAACAGGATGGATTGGAAAAACCTTGAGGAGGAAGTAGTGTAAAGAAGAAGAATGTTAGTGCAAAGAAAGAAAGAGAAAGAAATATAGTGGGAGGTGGAGAAAAAGGCGGATGAAGATTAAATTGGAAAATAGAAGAATGAGAGGAGTGGGAAGAGAAGTGAAGAAGAATCGGTGAAGAAAATAGATGGAGGAATATAGGTTTGGTTGTAAAGATGGTTGGTGAAAAATAAAAAAAGGGGTAAAAAAAATAAAAGTGGGTACAGTATAACCCGGATATAAGATAAACTCAGATATAAGAGAGATTTTCTCTGGTCCCAAATTAGAACATGTGGTAGTGCTAGACTGCTACGTGATGTCAGTTCTTCAGTACGGCTGTGAATGCTGGACAATATCATCGAAAATGAGGAAAAAACTGGAAGCGGCCGAAATGTGGTTCTACAGAAGGATGCTACGGATATCGTGGACTGAGCATACAAGCAACGACGAAGTGTTAGAAAGAATGGCAACAAAAAGGAAATTGATGCTGAGCATCAGGAAGAGACAACTGAAGTTCCTGGGACATGCAATGAGGAAGGAGAGCCTGGAGAACCTGATACTGACTGGTCAGATAGAAGGAAGAAGAGACAGAGGAAGGCAGCGGATAACATATCTGCAGAGTCTGATCAGGTGGATGACGGAACGGGGGTTGCCAGGAGCAACAGGAGCAAACATACTAAGAACCACAAGGGATAGGGAGACGTGGAGATCCATGATCGCCTACGTCCTGAAGGGACAGGGCACATAGAAGAAGGTAATGTATATAAAATAGACCAAACCCGGATATAAGATAACTTTTATCCGGTCCCGACAACTCTCTTATCTCAGGGTTACACTGTAATAGTATAGGTAGGGTAGCAAAGAGGGTGGGGAAAGAATAAAAAAAAGTAAAACAGAGGAAAGAGAAAATAAATGAAAGTAAAAGAAGAAAAAGGGGAGAACTATAAGCAGAACAAGAAATATCGCAAAAAAAAAAAAAGGAGATTTACTAAGGGCTACGAGCAATCCGAAGTTATGGAGAGCCATGAACACAGCATGCAGAATAATCTAAAGAGAGCAAGTGAAGAACTTAAGTGTGATAGGAGGAGGGGGAGAAGTAAAAGAAAAAAGAGGAACAAGAGATAGAGAAGAGGTTGGGGAGGGAAGGAGAACCGAAAGAGAAAAGGAGGGGCAGAAACAGAAAAAGCGATGGAGAAAGCAGGTGATATTTTACAAAAAAAAATTAATTGTAATACATTTGTTCTTCCTTGTATAATTTCAACTTAGAAATGCAGGAAATAATTTATTTAAGCAAAAATGTATATAAACTGCAAAAATTCCGGAAACTTCCAATATATTTACATGTCCAGGATCAAACTACCAATCTCTGTTTTTAATAAATCTACAGCTAACGCAATGTCAGTTAAGTGCCATACGTGATACACACTTGGGCGATCATGTCTTGAAAGAGACATGACTGACTGGGCAGAAGATTATCCTCCAGTAGGTTGCCATTACTTTCTGTGGAAAACTGGTTGCCAGCCAAGGCTATAGAACCCAATCTGTCCTGTTATTTAACTCATAGCTAGAGGGGAGAGAAAAGTAGTATATTATTAAATAGTAATTAATAGGAGATCAGTTTATTACTTCATAACAAAAGAAAACCGATCCCCCACTTTATGCCCAGTAGAAGCCTTAATCATGTCTCCAACTATTATATTCAGTCAGTCAGTTAAGTGCTATACGTGATATACGCTTCTCTTTCCCTTCTTTATTACGAATGATATCAATTTTGCAGGATTAAAACTTATTCTTGCCCAAGTTATAAGTCTTACAAAACTGCAAAGGATCTATAACACAACCCCTGACTGAGTCCAGCCAACCTTCATGATTTTTAGTTGATTCCACCCATGTTGTGTTGTTGCTCTTGGACCAGTCAAAGCAGGATCACTTGTTATCACCCAACTAGGTTAGGACAGGCATATGAGGGAACAGTATCTTATATCTTAAGATATACCTCCCACATATCTTATATGTATATATATATATATATATATATATATATATATATATATATATAAGATTACAAGCAAGTCAAAGCTAAGTGACACAAAAAAATATCAGTTAGCTGGTATTTCAGTAGCATGTTAATATTCATGATTTCCTATCACCACAGGATGGTGGTTTGCTCAATTTGCAGCTTGCCTAATTTGGACTGTCTCTTGCAATATCTCTGGTGGCAGGCTATTTCAACTTGACTGTATCAGTCCATCACTGGTTCCCATATCACTTTTCATTTTTTACTCCAGTTTTATTAAAAAGACACAAAATTGGGGTATTGAAGGTGGGCATGGGATTTCTATTACCACCTCCCTCCCTATATACGACTTAGCATCTCAACATGTAAGTAATATCATTTAACCATTTTGAGTAAATCTTCCACTCTTCCAATGGAAGGAGAAAAAACTCACTCTCTGCTATTATCTACCTGATCTTACCAGCTGTCCTGGTAGTAAGTAAACAGGAAATTTTCAAGGCCAAATTTTGACCCAGTATCACAAATCATCAAAACCCAATGACAATATTTTAACTTCACTTTTAGGTAACTTGCTTTGATAAATTCACTTCTCCCGACAAAAACAATTTGCACTATTTGAATCTTTAAATCTGTATTTTCCAATTTTATTTTTTTGTAATTTTTCCCAACTAAAAAAAATTGAACTCTGCAATTTTTAGAGAAACCTCTTCTCATCATGAAAATCACTTAAAATTAACACCAGCCACCTGGAAATAGAGTAACAATCCACCTTCTCCCCATGACCAAAAATACCTTCCGTATATGCTCTGATCGGTGATTGATGCACACCTGTCTTTAACATTAGTCCTCGACACTTGGTTTCAGCTGAATTGATCAATGTATTTATGGAAAGAGTAAAGAGGGTAGCTAAGATCGTATAGCTAGTAATAATACCTCTCTCAAGTCTGTGACAATCAGAAACTATAAACCTGGAAGAGATTCTCATCTAAAAGTCGTTATAACAATCCAGGATAAATGAGCTGATCTTACCAGGTACGTGGTATCTTGTTAGGGGTTCTTCTCCTAATTTATGTGGAATGGACCTGTATGCACTGGCAAGGTTTAGCCGCTATATGGCAAGGTCACCTGTTTTCTTTAGCTTCTCTCAACATCTGCTTAAGTATTTCAGCATGTTCAAGGCATCCAGGAAAATCTGGAATTGCCCACTTTTGCACTGAAATATCAATATGATTATTGACGAAAAGAAATCTTGTCAGTCACTATGATCTAATCTAAACTTATTTATAAATGAAACTTTGTCTGTGTGTGTGTATCTGTGTGTGTGTCCATTACCTATAGACTCCAAAATGGCTGAACCAATTTTCTTGAAAATTTACACAGTTGTACTATAAGCATCTGCAAGTGTTCGTAGCTATGTTTTGTGTTGAGGTACCTCCAATAAATATCAAAAATTGATAATCGAAAAAATCGGATTATAGAAGGAGTGGTCTGATTTTAATCAAATTTGATACACTCATAGACAAAGACATAAGAAATGATATTCAAAAGTTGGAAGGTTGCAGTTCTTAGAATAGAGCAGAAAATTGATAATATATATATAAAAGGCAAGATGTTTGTGTCTGTTTATCTGTCTGTATGTCCTTTATACAAATCCACAATTTTTATCCAATTCTCACCAAACTTCACACAAATATTTTTTTAGGCTGAGTCTGAGCTCCAGGACCATTGATTAGTTTTAAAGTTTTCATTAAACCTTAGCAACGCCGGGCTATACTGTTAGTTTAAGCATAAAACAGACTGTTACCATTTTGTGTTATATTTAATGGTTATAGGAAACATTAATCTAGTCAGTAATATATTTCATATATTATTTAATTTAATGGGCATCACATTTGATAATGATTTTTATGTATGTAAGTAGTTGTTCACTCTGATATATCACTTCAGTTTCAAGGTTGCAGTTCTTACAATAGTGCAGAGAATCAATAATATATTTATATAATATATATATATATATATATATATATATATATATACTCAAAATAATAACTAAATAGACTCTGTAAGTATTTAGGTTGTAAATTTATACTAAGATAAACCTTTAGAAAAACCACTAACAAACAGAACCTAATTCCATTACAATCCGGTGCACTAAGGCGTCGGATAAAAGGGGAGAAAAAAAAGAAATCCGCGGAATAAGGACAAGACATACGATACTCCACAGTAAAGAAAAAAAAAACCCAACCAACCACAAGAAAAAGAAAAAGTGCTCGATACAAAGAAATCCTAAACAAATGTAAATTTCATAAGCTTAAATTCCTTGCTTAGTGTGTTAGCGTATGTTATATATATATATATATATTTTTTTTTTTTTTTACGAGTTTATTTTTTCGAGTTTATTTTATATATTGATTTATTTATTTATTGGTCTTTTTTTTTTTTGATTTTTTTTTCCTTACCCCCCCCCCCCCTTTTTTTTGGTGCTGGTATGGTTCGTCCTTGTCTTGGTGGTTGTCTATTTATTTGGTTAATCTTTAGTTTTGCCTTTGCCCTGACGAGCCGTAGTGTGAAACCGCGGTAGGTTTTGGCTAGCTTGAGATTCTTTGTGTATATATATATATATATATATAAGGCAAGATGTTTGTGTGTATGTCTGTTTATCTACCTATATGTCTGTATTTTTTCAGCCCTTTTATTTTAGTTTTTGCTTCAGGTTTGGCTCTAAGTAGGTATAATTATAGTTCTTAGTCTCAGCCATGATACCATTTAGTCAGAGAACTTATTTAGCCTTCAAAATTCAGCTTACGACGAAAAAAACTTATTTGATATCAATCACAGGAAATCAAAATTTGACTTACATCTATTCATTTTTCTTTCAGTCTACACTTTCACTTTAACTGGAAACAACTATTGCTTTTTAGTCTTTCATGCCAACGTCCAAAGAGTCTGTGCTCCAGGACCATGGATTAGTTTTAAAGCTTTCATTACACCTGAGCAACGCCAGGCTATACTGCTGGTACAATACTAAAAAAGATCTTACTTTTGCTGCACAATAATAAATACACTTGAATTGGTCTAAATTTCTAGAGTATTTTTTGCTAGAAATCCACATCCCTCTGCAAATATCCATTGGTCTGCAATTCTACTTCTGCACCATATCATCTTGAGTATCTTTTACAGAAGCTGGAGAAGTCTCAGGCAGCATTTATAGACACTGTAATGAACTCCACTCGGGCCACGAACTGAGACCAATCTAGCTGCCTTCACAATTTTCTTAATCTCCTTCCAGCTTGGCTCATTTAATACAAAAATTGTCGTCAGTTGCATTGGATTAATAAATTTTTTTTTTTAATCATTTCACCCCGAGCAAGGCGGTACTGCCACTGGTGTGCAGGGGGCTACATAAGAAAAGAGTGAAAGTTTAAACAGAAGGAGAGCGAAGAGAAAGATGAACTGGTTACAGGGGGTGTTGGAGAAAGGGCAAGAGAAAGATGGGAATACAGGTGTGATGACAGTTGTGAAGGTAGCGTGAGAAAGGAAAAAAAGATACAGTGGATGATATAGAAAGAACAAGGGAAGGACCAGAGTCAAGGGGATAAGAAATGGGAATTGACCTTTTTCACTAGCCTGCATATACCTTTCCTTGAGTACCCTTAACTTCCCTCTTAGGCATTTTATCCTCTCTGCCTTTTTTTTTTATCGTTTCACCCCAACAAGGTGGTACCACCCACGACGGGGTGCCAGGGGCTACACAAGAGAAGAGTGAAATTTTAAGCAGGCGGAGAGCAAAGAGAAAGATGAACTGGTTATAGGGGGTGTTCAAGAAAGGCTAAGAGAAAGATGGGAATACCAGTGTTTGTGAAGATGGTTGCGAGGGTAGAGTGAGAAAAGAAAAGAACAAGATACACGGGGTGATGAAGAAAAGATGTGAGAAGGACTGGAATCAAGTGGATAATAGATGGCAATTGGCATTGCATTTAAATTCTTGGAGATTGTAGCCATCAGGGAAGCAAGTATACGGAAGGAAGCTCTACAGAGATGGATGCTGCTTAGTGAGGTAGAAGATGGCAACTGACTTTGCATTTAAATTCTTGGAGATTGTAGCCATCAGGGAAGCAAGTATATGGAAGGAAGCTCCACAGAGATGGATGCTGCTTAGTGAGGTAGAAGATGGCAACTGACTTTGCATTTACATTCTTGGAGATTGTAGCCATCAGGGAAGCAAGTATACGGAAGGAAGCTCCACAGAGATGGATGTTGCTTAGTGAGGTAGAAGATGGCAATTGACTTTGCATTTACATTCTTGGAGATTGTAGCTATCAGGGAAGCAAGTATACAGAAGAGAGAAGTGGCTGCTGAATTTGGTTGATTTAACGGTAAATGGGTGAGACCTTGGTGCCAGTCTATTTGCTTGAGTAAATTCTTGTGAAGTGGGCACCAATGAGCTAAGCTTGTCAAAGCAAAAGCCATGAAAATATTTGTAGAATAGACAGAGGGAAGCCACATCTTATTAGTGAGAAAGTGGCTGGAGTTGAGCTGCCAGGTTGGGACTGATCATATCACAGATTCTCCTTTGGAGCCTGTCGAGAACCCTGTGATAAACAGCAGAGGCACCCGACCAGATATGACAACAGTATTCCATGCATGATTAGATGGTTAATTTGTATATGTGCAAGATGGATCCAGGCGGGGAAAAACTTCCTGGCTTCACACAGTGACCCAACTATCCTAGCAGTAGATTTAGCTATTGATTCAATGCAATGATTCCACTTCAGGTTAGAAGATAGTGTGAAACCGAGGAGGCGCAGTATATTGCTTTTTTTTTTCTTAATTATTTCACCCCAAGCAAGGTATTCCATCGCCACTATCGCGCAGGTGTTACATAGGGAAAGTGATGAGAAAGAGTGGTTAGATATCGGAAAATGTCAGAAGGAAGGTGATAGACGGGTAAGGATACCGAGGATGAGGGTTGGGTAGATAGGAAGAGTGTTTGAGAGAATGGATGCAAGTGTGTTAGGAGGTGTCTATTGACCTTACATTTAAACTCCTGGAGATTGTAGCTGTCAGGGAAGCAAATATATGGAAGGAAATTTCACAGACTGCCTGTAATGATTGACAGATAGCAACTTTGAGTTCAGAAAGGACAGAGTAGAGTTCAGGGGGTACGTTTCTTCAAGACAATTATCAAGATTTTGTTATCTCTGCTTGCCTTATGGAGGTCAAGTTTTTAAATTATCTTAGATACCAGAAAGGTGTTATGTAAACACCTCTCGGTTGACCATCAGTTCTAAGAAGGAAAATGGGTGCGGATATTCCAGTCGAGTCAAATGTGGAGTTGGAGGAGAATCTGTGAGCAAAGCATTTATCTTTGTCCACAGATGACATCATGATTTATGTTTCCTTCCTTCATGTGAGTCAATTCATTCTGTGGCATAATTGATTATCATAGGGGACAGGTTGTGCAACTGTCTGTCAGTGTTGCCTTTGATGTAATCCGGGTTGATTCTGCTTACGTCCTTGTCAAACTGCTGCCACTCAGTATAACAGTTCCCTTGAGGCCATTTCATCCACTTATGAATTGGTTGCTCAGATTTGTTTGGTCAGTTACTTGGAGGAACAGGGCACTGTGTTGTGAGTCCTGATCGTGCATCTCCTTCGCCTCACCAGGGGATAAACCTGTACATGCCTTAGACCTTCCTTATGCATTTCATCTTTGCCTGGTGAATTCTAAGGCTGCATTGATTCTTGCACTGCTTTCTTCAGTTGCAAATTGATATCGTAGTCCTTGTGATGTTCATAGGGGTCAGTGTCGTAATCTCTGTTTTAGTGAAAATCTCATTCTCCTCCACTCTCAGGATTTCCTGTGGGGGTGTATATTGTTGTGCAGAGTTGTAGCAAATATAGAATTTTTTTCTCACAAAATATACATGTTAAAATGCCAATCCAGCATGCAAATAGTGTAAATAATTGTAATACCCCATCTCAGAAATATAGACAGATATTGAAGGTGAATATGGCAACAAAGATGGGGACAACAGTCCTAACAATGTAAATAGCGTAAATAATTGCAATACCTCATCTCAGAAATATAGACAGATATTGAAGGTGAATATGGCAACAAAGATGAGGACAACAGTCCAAACAATGTAAATAGCGTAAATAATTGCAATACCTCATCTCAGAAATATAGATATTGAAGGTGAATATGGCAACAAAGTTGAGGGCAATAGTCCAAACAATGTAAATAGCGTAAATAATTGCAATACCTCATCTCAGAAATATAGACAGATATTGAAGGTGAATATGGCAACAAAGATGAGGACAACAGTCCAAACAATGTAAATAGCGTAAATAATTGCAATACCTCATCTCAGAAATATAGACAGATATTAAAGGTGAATATGGCAACAAAGATGGGGACAACAGTCCTAACAATGTAAATAGCGTAAATAATTGCAATACCTCATCTCAGAAATATAGATATTGAAGGTGAATATGGCAACAAAGTTGAGGGCAATAGTCCAAACAATGTAAATAGTGTAAATAATTGCAATACCTCATCTCAGAAATATAGACAGATATTAAAGGTGAATATGGCAACAAAGATGGGGACAACAGTCCTAACAATGTAAATAGCGTAAATAATTGCAATACCTCATCTCAGAAATATAGATATTGAAGGTGAATATGGCAACAAAGTTGAGGGCAATAGTCCAAACAATGTAAATAGCGTAAATAATTGCAATACCTCATCTCAGAAATATAGACAGATATTAAAGGTGAATATGGCAACAAAGATGGGG
Source organism: Ascarosepion bandense (assembly GCA_037127315.1). Classification (NCBI taxonomy): domain Eukaryota; kingdom Metazoa; phylum Mollusca; class Cephalopoda; order Sepiida; family Sepiidae; genus Ascarosepion; species Ascarosepion bandense. The sequence continues at coordinate 4,157,715 of JBBBDQ010000387.1, read as the reverse complement.
ACAACAGTCCTAACAATGTAAATAGCGTAAATAATTGCAATACCTCATCTCAGAAATATAGATATTGAAGCTGAATATGGCAACAAAGTTGAGGGCAATAGTCCAAACAATGTAAATAGCGTAAATAATTGCAATACCTCATCTCAGAAGTATAGACAGATATTGAAGGTGAATATGGCAACAAAGATGAGGACAACCATTCAAACAATGCAAATACTGTAAATAATTGCAATACCTCATCTCAGAAGTATAGACAAATATTAAATTACATCAGTTACCTTACATGGCCAAGCAATCTAAGCACCAGACTCAAGGTAGTAATTATACCTTATCAGCACATATAATTTTTGTCGAGATGAATGTGCATGGGTTTGATTCCCACACATGATGATATTATTTCTGAATGTGCATTGTGGTGCCGTTGTGGTGCAGTGTATATCAATTTGGAATGACAAATCAGGGTGCTGAGTTCGAATTCCAGTTAAATTCCTTGCATTCACTTAGGCACAAATACCCTCGGGAAAGGTATTAATTTATCGCTTCCCTCCAGTTATAGGTTAAATGATAGAACAGATTTGGTTCTATAGGCTTGGCTGGCAACCAGTCTACTGCATAAAGCAATGGCAACCTACTGAGGGTTAATCTTCTGGCCAGTCAGTCATGTCTCTTTCAAGACATGATCGCCCAAAGCATGTATCACATATGACACTTAACTGACTTACTGCCCTTATATAAGTAGATATATTGGATACTGAAATTTCATTTTAAACCTATTTTGATCATTTTTTTAATATAAAATGATTATGAAGTTAACACATCAAACCTGGTCAGTACTTAGATGGGTGACCACTTGGGAATACGGGGCACTGTTAGTGTGGATGTGCAGGCGGTGCAATGGATAATGGGTTGGAACTGTTAACTGGAGAGCTGAGTTCGATTTCTCATTGGTTTTATTATATACACTTACACACAAATACTCTTGGGAAAAGGATAAATCAACCTCTTTCTCTGCCTCCAGCTATTTATTAATTACTAAAACTTCTATCACTCGACCATTATTCTTCTTCTATGTGCCCTGTCCCTTCAGGACGTAGGCGATCATGGATCTCCACGTCTCCCTATCCCTTGTGGCTCTTAGTATGTTTGCTCCTGTTGCTCCTGGCAACCCCCGTTCCGTCATCCACCTGATCAGATCCTGCAAATATGTTATCCGCTGCCTTCCTCTGTCTCTCCTTCCTTCTATCTGTCCAGTCAGTATCAGGTTCTCCAGGCTCTCCTTCCTCATTGCATGTCCCAGGAACTTCAGTTGTCTCTTCCTGATGCTCAGCATCAATTTCCTTTTTGTTGCCATTCTTTCTAACACTTCGTCGTTGCTTGTATGCTCAGTCCATGATATCCGTAGCATCCTTCTGTAGAACCACATTTCGGCCGCTTCCAGTTTTTTCCTCATTTTTGATGATATTGTCCAGCATTCACAGCTGTATTGAAGAACTGACATCATGTAGCAGTCTAGCACTCTTTTCTTCGTTTCTATTGAGATCTTCCTGTACCCAAGGAATAAAAATTTTCAAAAACACAGTTTTTCATTTTCTAGATGAAATTTTAAATTGGAAACAAAATTTGCACCGACCTGATGATCATGGGTATCACCGTAAACTGCATCCGGCAGAAAGGCCTCTGACTGGGAGGTTGTTAGGAGCATGGAACCACCTATTAGTTGCTGTTATTCCCAGGTCCACCCTAACCCAGAGTGTTACCCAGCAATGGGTAAATAGTTAACTCTCAAACCGAGGTCAAAATGTTATGAAAGTATTTACCAACAAAACTCTTTTCAATTAAAAATATTATCAGCAAAACATTTTTGAATAAAAATATTATCAACAAAAATAGGTTTTTCAATGAAAAATGTCACCAACAAAAAAAGTTTTTTGAATAAAAAATGTCACCAACAAAAAAAGTTTTTTGAATGAAAAATGTCACCAACAAAAAAAGTTTTTTGAATGAAAAATGTCACCAACAAAAAAAGTTTTTTGAATGAAAAATGTCACCAACAAAAAAAGTTTTTTGAATGAAAAATGTCACCAACAAAAATCGGTTCTTGAATGAAAAATGTCACCAACAAAAATCGGTTCTTGAATGAAAAATGTCACCAACAAAAATAGTTTTTTGAATGAAAAATCTCACCAACGAAAATAGTTTTTTGAATGAAAAATGTCACCAACAAAAATAGGTGAAAGAAAAAAATATTACCAGCAGTGCAGCTGACTCTGAACAAAACCCATTTACAAAGAAAGTATATTCTATTCAAATCTATAGTAAAATTTTTGTCGGCAATTTGATGTTGATATGCCATAAACCAAACCAAACCGACCTTCATATTTTGATGGTAATTTCTAACCAATAGAGACTTTAATTTAAACAGTGTGTGTTATAATATGGAATCTTCACATGTTTGTTATATTGTCTCTTCATGTGCTGTGTCTCTTCAGGACATAGGCAATCATGTCCCTCCACATCTTCCTATCTCTTTTAGCTCTTAACAATCTTTATTTTGTTACCCTCCCAATATCTGCTCTGCTATCCATTTGCTCAAGCCCATCAACTATGCATTGCTTTCCCCTGTATCTCTTTTCCTCTATCTGTCCCGTGAGTATCAGTTTCTCCAAGCCCTCCTTCCTCATTAGATGTTACAGAAACTTGACTTGTTTCTTACTGGGTAGAAAGTAAATTTTAGGTGTGTTTTGATATGGTATCTAAGTGGAGATGTAATTACATTGGAAATAGGGTATATTTCCAATATTTTTATCTATGAAGAGCTAAGAGTCTCTTCTCCAAAGTAGCATTCTTTTATTGGGGTAAGAAAGGTCATGATTGATTGATACTGGAAGAGATATGCAAACAATTTACCAGACTTCAAAGCCAACTACAGTCAATCATTGCTTGATTCTGATTTTCTTTTTTCAACAGCAGAGGAGCTGTTGTTCTCAGGTTCACCCTGACCTGGAGTGATAGAACCTTCTAGGGTCCCAGCTATGGGTAAATAGTTTATTCTGGAGTCAGAATATGATGAAAATATAAAAAATACTTTTTATAGAAATATATAGATATACTGAAAAAAGATATTACCAAAAATAAATTTTTGAAGGAAAAAAAATATTACCAAAAATAAATTTTTGAAGGAAAAAAAGATTACCAAAAATAAATTTTTGAAGGAAGAAAATATTACCAAAAAATAAATTATTGAAGGAAAAAATTGCCTGCAATACATTTTGAATGCAAAACTAGAAAACATCTTCAGTTTTCTAAAATAAAAATTCTTCATCACAATCTAAATCAACCTTCTCACTATAAGCAAACACTTAAAAAAAAATACCTTAAAAGCCCACCTTTTTGGCATTGAATAACCCACAGGGGTTGAGATGCTGTTAAACAAAGCTCAAATCAAACTTGACAGCAGTGTGAAATACAAATTCTTGTTTTCAGGTAAGATTTGTTTTCCCTTTTGTCGTCACAGATACAGACCATTCACAGTTAGTCGGACACCTGGAACAGTGTACAAAGTGGAAGGCAGAGATGTCTGCAGAAAATGGAGGAAGGAAAGCAAAAATGTATAAAGAAATTTGTGTAAAGATGAAACAGCGAGAAATTTGGGACAGTGATTTGCAAAAGTTGGTGAACAAACTGTACAGAAAGTGGGAGACAGTCACCCAGGAAATGAAAAGAGGAATACAAAGCAAAATATAGCGGAACAAGTCATAAAACAAAAGAAAACGATGCACAACCGTATATACGTTAATTATAGAGATTTATGATCATGTAGGAATACCAGAATTCTGAACTAATTAAGTCTTTTTCCAAGACTAGAATTGGTATGAGTTATGTTCTCTTTGATGACTATTTGGAAGAAATGGTTGGACAAGATAAATGCCATTGCTGACTAATTCGACTGGCAGTTGTAGTGCTGGGCCACTAACCAATCATGGCTGATTTTCAAGTAAAACCACAGATATTTTAAAAAACTGACTCCCCAAACCCCTGTATGTATGGATCTTTCTCTTTGTGTTTTCTATAAATACTATCATGGTAATTGTTCAAATGAACTATCCTCTATGGCATTTCCACCACCCACAGACAAATTGTACATATGGGGATTTTTTAGGATTTTATAGAGTCTTTGAAGTATTATGGTGGCTGGAGTAAGCGTAAGTAAGAATGTGTTCTTTTAGTGTAAGGCATTACAGTGATATGTTTGAATGAGTATTCGTGACTAGCAGTTTTTTTATAATCGTGTTGCCCCAAGCAAGGCATTTTACTGCCACTGTTGAGCAGGGGCTTACATAGGAGGTAAGTTATGAGAAAGAGTGACAAGTTATAGGGGGTGTCAAGGAGAGTATAGGAGAAGGATGAGAATATTGATGAAAGTAGAGTGGATGAAGAAAGGAGCATGAGAGAGAGAGAGAAGATGCAAGTTAGTGAGATAGGAGATGGCTATAGACTTTACATTTGAATTCTTGAAGATTGTAGCTGTCTGGAAAGCAAGTAAGCAAAATGGTGTTCCACAGGTGGGAAGTGCGAGAGTAGAAGCTGCTAGAGTAGAATTTGCGTTTACAATTTATTGGTTTCACAGTAAAAGGGTGGGACCTAGTTGCTAATCTTGTGGCTCAAGTAAATTCATGTACAGGGAGTACCAGTGAGCTAAGTTAATCTGAGCAGAAACCATGAAAGTATTTGTAGAAGAGGCACAGAGAAGCCACATTGCACCAATGAGAAAGTGACTATCCGAGCTGTCAAATCGGGATTGATCACATTGCAGCTTCTTCATTGGATTTCGTCTAGGACCCCTAGGTGGATCATAGGAGAATCCAACCAGATAGGGCAGCAGTATTTAATGCACAGGTGGATAGCAGATTTGTATAAGTGCAGGATTGTTTCAGACAGGAAAATCTTCCTGAACCTACACAGAGAACCGACCTTCTTAGCAGCAGATTTAGCTATGGTTTCTATATAGTCAATCCACTTGAGGTCTGTTGTGAGAGTTAACCTGAGGAGGTGCAGTGTTTTACTTTCAAGAAAACTAGACTGATCCATGCTAATGGGGGGTAGGAGTGATTGTGTGTGGTGGTTAATAGATAGTAGCTTCATTTTGAAAGCATTGAAATTCACTAGCTATTTCTTACCCCAGTCCACTACGGATTGGAAAAGGACGGGACCTAGAATAGAGTATTGAGGAACACCTGTGTTCATGTAGTAGTATTGGGAGGCATGTCCATTCAATACGACCTTCATTGTGCGATCTGAGAGGAATGACTGAATTAGGTCAAACAATTGACTAGTTATACCGTAGCCCAGTAGCTTGCATAGAAGGCCAGCATGCCAGACTCTGTCAAATGCTTTGGAGATGTCTAGAGCAACAGTTCAGGCTTTGCAGTAAGCTAAGTTTAAGATATGATAAGCTGAAGACCAGCCTTCCCTAATCGTCTCTTCTGGCCTCGTGTATTTTTCAGAATAAATATGACTATCCTCTATAGTATCTAGACAGTGAATTTAAGCACAGTATGTGCGTTGTGGTGCAGTGGCTATCGACCCCAAATGAGGAATCGGGGAGCTGAATTCCTTGCATTCACTGACGCGCAAATACCCTTGGGAAAGGTATTAATCCGTCTCCTCCCTCCAGTTATGGGTAAAATAACTGGACAGATTGGGTTCTATAGCCTTGGCAGGTAACCAGTCTACCAGAGAAAGCAATGGCAACCTACTGCGGGATAATCTTGTGCCCAGTCAGTCATGTCTCTTTCGAGACATGATCACCCAAGCATGTATCATGTATGACACTTAACTGACTGACTGATTAGATTTGCATGGGTAACAAAAGACATGACTGACCTCAGAATTTAAAACAAGTGTGAACAATTTCTTGCCTTCAAGATATTAACAAAAAAAAAGATGGCCGTTATTGAAGGCACAATTTATGCATGCCTATCTAGTCCAAAATGAAACAATATTTGCACACATGCAAATTTTGGCTGTCTTGGAATGGCATAAAAAGCAGGTGCCAGCGCTGCTGGCAGAACGGGATTTTCTCAGTGGATTGTGCAAAGGTGCGCATTGACAGTCAGACTGACAAAGAGGAAGCAACAATGGCTTAGTTGGTGTCTGTTTCATAGCTGCCCTGTGTAACGGCCGAGAAAGGGAAACCTGAAAACCATTTCCTTGAGGCGACCAAAGAAAAAAGAACAACTGGCCTGCCGGCAAGTGAGCGTCACACTGCAGTTTTTAGCCCTTCCCTCCACATCATCATTCATCTATTTTTTTATTACAATGTCTGTCGTGGAATCATGTATATCAATTCAGAATGAGAAATTAGAGAGCCAAAGTTGAATTCCAGTCTGGTTTGTCACATTTCCAGACATGCAAATACCTTTGGGAAAGGTATGAATCTATCTTTCCACCCCCCAGCTTTGGGTTGAATAGAGGGTGTCTTATAGCCTTGATTGGCAACCAATCTACTGTAGAAAGAAATGGTAACCTACTACGGGAAAATCTACGTAATAAGTCATGAATTTAAGAAGATATGATCACCCAAGCATGTATGACACTTAACTGACTTGATAAGCAGCAAGACATCATCATTTTGCAATTAATACGTCTGAAGGTAGCTATAAGTTCTATGCTAACACAATTGTTACTTGTGGAATGCTTTTCTTTTGCAAGTTCTACTATTTAACCCATAATGCAGGAAGGAGATGGTTGAGACCATGTGGATAAAGACTAACTTTCTGCTTTTTTTTTTTTCATAATCATTTCACTCCAAGCAGGACAAAAATGCCACTGGTGCAGAGGGGGGTTAGAGTGAGAGAATAAAAAAGGTGCAGGGCATATCATAGAAAAGATGAGAGAAATTTGATATTTTTGACTTCTTGGCTGGGATCAAAGTTTAGTATCTTTTCTCTCTGAACTTTGTAAAGTCTGATCCTGGAAATTCCAACCAGGCAGCAGCACTTTCCTCATTTAACTGAAGAATGAGAATTGATGGGTCAGTTAAGTAACATACGTGATACATACTTGAGCGATCATGTCTTGAAAGAGACATGACTGACTTGGCAGAAGGTTATCCCATCAACACTTTCCTCCTTTAACTGAAGAATGAAATTTGATGGCTCGTAACCCCCTCTGATGTTAAGTAACATACGTGATATACACTTGAGCAATCATGCCTCGAAGGAGACACGACTGACTAGGCAGAAGGTTATCTCATAGTAGTTTGCCATTACTTTCTGCACTAGACTGGTTGCCAGCCAAGGCTATAGAACCCAGTCTGTCCTGTTATTTAACCCATAGCTGAAAGAAAGAGACGGATTACTACCTTTCCTAACGGTATATGCACATAAATGAATGCAAGGAATTCAACTAGAATTTGAACTCAGCTCACCAGTTTCTCATTCCGAGGCAATATCCACTGCACCACAATGCATGTCCCAGCTTAGATGAATACTGATGCCAAAATAAAAGAAATGGCAGCCTGCTGTGAGAAAATCTTCTACCTTGCAAATCAAGAGAGACATGAGCACCCAAGCATAATTGACTCATGGCAAAGTGACAATGACTGTGTAGACTTTTTTTTGTCCTGTATATATCTAAACTTATTTATAAATGGAACTGTGTGTGTGTGCATGTGTCCATTACCTATAAACTCCAAAACGGCTGAACCAATTTTCTTAAAAATTTACACAGTTGTATTATAAGCGTCTGCGAGTGTTCTTAGTTAGGTTGTGTGGTCGAGATACTCCCAATAAATATCGAAAAAATTGGGTTATAGAAGAAGTCTGATTTTAATCAAATTTGATACACTCATAGATAAAGACATAAGAAACAATATTCAGAAGTTTCAAGGTTGAAGTTCTAACAATAGTGCAGAAAATCAATTATATATATATATATATGTATATATAAAAGGCAATATGTTTGTGTGTGTGTCTGTTTTTCTGCCTGTATGTCTGTATTTTTTCAGCCCTTTTATTTTAGTTTTTGCTTTGGGTTTGGCTCTAAGTAGGTATAATTGTAATTCTTAGTCTCAGCCATGATACCATTTACTCAGAGGACTTATTTAGCCTTCAAACTTCAGTTTACGACAAAAAAAATCTTATTTGATATCGATACCAGGAAATCAAAATTTGACTTACATCCATTCATTTTTCTTTCAGTCTACGGTTTTTGCTTTAACTGGAAACAACTATTGCTTTTTAGTCTTTCGTGCCAACATCCAAAGAGTCTGAGCTCCAGGACCATGGATTAGTTTTAAAGCTTTCATTACACCCGAGCAACGCCGAGCTATACTGCTAGTAGATATTAAACTGTCTTTTTATCACATTCTCACATCTATTAGAGTGGTAGGTTAATAGATTTATTATGACTTAGTTTTTGTGAGCAAGAAAAGTTTTGACTTCAGAAAGAATTTATGTCGTACAAAAGATATATATGGTCCTGGGACAAATAAATGAAAAGACTGTATAGCAAGTGTAGGGGCCTCAGTTGTGCTTGGTAAATTGGCCTTGTGTCAAACATGTCCAAAGTCCCCACAATTTAAATATCAGAAGGTTGGATGTGAAAGGATAAAATATTTCATTTCTTCATTAAAGCAAAGATTTATTAACAGAATGACAAAATTGTAAGAAGAAAATATAAGTGAAATTTTATTAACTGAACACGATAACATATTTGTGATGAGAAAAATGTTCATTGAAAAGATGCATGTAGTTTTGTAGTTAGAATTGTTCAAAGAGAAATGTAAGTATTTAAAATGTCTGCAGAAGTTCAGAGCTCATGGTTGTGTTCTAGCAGAATGTAAAGTCTTATGTTCCCTTCTCTTCTCGGTGACAGGGTGAGAAAGAATAAATAAAGAAATTGTAGTAAGCGTGTCTTGTTCTCTATGTTGTTGCTCTCTTTGGTGACGTGGAGTGAAAAAGAAAAGAAAATTGGCAGTAAAGGCGTGACATACCGAGTTAGCTTGAAGTTTCTTCCTTACATTGTGGTGAGATATCATCAGATACTGCTTCCATTCTGACTGTATTTGAAATTTCTTTTGTTACATTGCCATGAGGTCCTTTAGCTAACTGCTCCCTTAATGGATGCATTTTAATCAGTCATCGAATATGCTTTAAATAGTGAATCTTCTCATGTTACTGGCTCCAGTAGGCCTTTTCACATCTAGGTGTGAAAAAACGTTATATATAAATTATCGATTTCTAATCCAATCAGGATCCAGAATTTTCCTTTTTATACTGACTTGTGAAATTTGCTTTGGTCTGGGTTTTTTTTCCAAAATGTTTTAGTTTGAACCCACTTTTGTTGGTGTGAAATTTTACTTTATCTGTTATTGTTGGGGTTTTCGAAAATGCTTTTAGTTGTTTGGATCTGATTTTGTGGGTGTGCAATGTTAGTTTATATGTTTGTATCCTATACAAGGCAAATTAACAGTAATAAGGCAAAAAGTTCACAAACTAAGAATTTGGGGTTAACACACAAAAGTAAATTCAGATGAACAAACATAGCATTCAGAGTTCAAGACAAGCCAGACTGGGACTGAGTTGGATAAAACTTAGATCTTGACTATTTTATTGGCAAGAAAAAAATCCCAGCATGTATTTGTATACTTTTGCCTACGAAGAGGGAAGGGGCAAATATTTTGCCGTCATTCCCAGATAGATTGGAATCAACACTTTCTCTTTCAACAGTCATTATAGATAATGAAAAAAGTTACTCAGAAATCCAAACGTGCATAGAAAAAGTGAAAGTTGCTTTCCAGATGTTGTGGTACAGTAGATATCAGCTCAGAACGAGAAACCGGGGAGCGGAGTTCGAATTCCAGTTGAATCCATTGTATTCACTTTCCAGATGTTGTGGTACAGTAGATATCAGCTCAGAACGAGAAACCGGGGAGCGGAGTTCGAATTCCAGTTGAATCCATTGTATTCACTTACGCGCAAATACCCTTGGGAAAGGTATTAATCCTTCTCTTCCTTCCAGTTATGGGTTAAATAGCAGGACAGATTGGGTTCTATAGCCTTAGTCGGCAACCAGTCTCCCGCAGAAAGCAATGGCAACGTACTGCGAGATAATCTTCTGACCAGTCAGTCATGTCTATTTTGAGACATGATCGCCCAAGCGTGTATCACGAATGGCACTTAACTAACTGACTGATTGAGAGATAGAAGGGAAATGTCCACAGAAATGTGCATAGAATAGTGAAATATGTGCAGAGTGAGTGACCAATGGTCAAATGCAAAATAAGTATCAGAACTGTCCAAGAAACGAAACTGACAAAGTTTGCAATAACAAGAGAAAGAAAAGAAGACGGCAAAAAATGTAGAAATATGAAGAATGTAAAAAATATATTCAAGGCACATTAATAGTAAAAAGGCAAAGCAATGGTAACATAGTCTATGGCTATATCGTGTTGAAGATACCAGTTCCCGTCCGATCACTGAAGTTAAACAACATCAAGCCTGGTCAGTACTTAAATGGGTGACCATTTGGGAATACCAGGTGCTGTTAACGTAATGACCAAGAACAGTTAACCGGTCCTCCAGGTTTGGGGGTTGGGTGCAGGGCTAACAACCCTGCACCGTAAAAAGCATTTTGTTACAGAAACAGCAACAAAAAGTTGCTGCCCTATGCACCATTGGGTATGATGGATAAATGATGATGATGATGATGTTAACATAGGATGTGCGTGGGTGGTGCACTGGATATCGACTCAGAACAACAAATCGGGGTGCCGGGTTCGAATTCCAATTGAATTCCTTGCATTCATTTACACAAAAATACCCTTGAAAAAGGTATTAATTTGTCTCTCCAGTTATGGGCTAAATAATAGGATTCGGTTCGATAGCCATGGCTGGCAACCAGTCTACTGCAGAAAGCAATGGCAACCTACTGTGAGATCATCTTCTGCCCAGTCAGTCATGTCTGTTTTGAGACATGATCGCCCAAAGCGTGTATCACGTATGGCACTTAACTGACTGAATGAATATAATAGATGGAAACAGGGTTAAGGCTTCTACTGGGCATAAAGGGGAGGATTGGTTTTTATTGTGATGAAGTAATAAACTGATCCCCCACTAATTACTACTTAATAATATAATACATTTCTTTCCCCTCCAGCTATGAGTCAAATAATTGGACAGATTGGGTCCTATAGCCTTGGCTACCGCAGGAAGCAATGGCAACCTATTGTGGGATAATTTTCTGCCTAGTAAGTCATGTCTTTTTCAAGACATGATCGCCCAAAGCGTGTATCACGTCTGGCACTTAACTGACTGACTGACTAGTGATATGGCAAAAGTTTACTAAGAATTAGGGTTGACAGACAAGAGCAAGTTTTGATAAATGGATGTAAAATTCTGAGTTCAAGAAAAGACGCACTGGGACTGAATCTGGTTATTTTATTGGCCAAGAAAAAATCCCAGAATGCATTTGTGTGCTTTTTAAGCCTAAATTGGGCAGAAGAAAGTGTTTTGCAAAAATTCGTATAGAAATTGAGATCAACACTGCAGATATATAAATCTATCATCCGCCCGTGTATTGAATACTGCTACCACATCTGGTCCGGTGCCCCTGCTATTCACCTCGAGGGTTTTTGATAAAATATAACAAAGAATTTGTAATGTGATTGATCCCAACCTGGCAGCTTGGCTGCAGTCACTCTCTCACCAGCGTGATATGGATTCCCTTTTTCTCTTCTAAAAATACTTTCATGGCTTCTGCGCCAATTAACTTAGCTCACTGGTGTCCCCTATATATGAATTTACTCGAGCTACTAGACTAGCAGCTAGGTCCCACCGTTTTACAGTGAAACCAATAAAATCTAACCACAATTTTTACTTTAGCAGCTTCATTTCTTGCATCTGGAATTTCCCTACCATACACTTGCTTCCTTGATAGAAAGCATGACAGCTACAATCTCCAAGAATTTAAATGTAAGGTCAATAGTCATCTTCTATCTCACCGACTCACATCCTTTCTCTCAAGCTCTTTTTTCCATCCTCTCTCCCCATCACCCTAGTATTCTCATCCTTCTTTTACCCTCTTCCTGACACCCCCTAAAACCTGCCCCTCTTTCTCATCACTTTTTTTTCTATGTAACCTTCTGTGTAACAGTGGCAGTAAAACTGCCTTACTTGGGGTGAAATGATTAAAAAAACAAAAAAAAAATCACTGAAAAACCAAAAAAAAAAAGACACTCTGCTACCCAGACTAGATTAAATCAAAGAAATTGATTTCAAATCAATATTCAGAATTGTTCTAGGAAATCAGATTTTTTTTTATTATTCACATAAACATGATATTAATTATGATTGATACCAAAAAACAAAAGTATATTTATTTTCTCTGCTTCCCGGAAAAATATGACATATTTGAATCAATCATGTTTTTTTTTTGTTTTTTTTTTTTCAAAGATATACTCAAAATCATTCTAGCATGTGAGGATTTTGTGTTATACACATTTTCATGATTAGGGAAATACCTTGTCTTACATTAATTATGCTGGGGTACAAGAACAAACTTCTGTGCTATCTTACATATTTTTAAGTCTACCATTCGTGCGTGCTTTGAATATTGCTTCCAAATATGATCTGCTGCTTTTTTTTTTTAATCATATCACCCTGAGCAAGGCAGCAATGCCACTGATGTGCAGGGGGCTACGTAAGAGTGAAAAGATTTGAAAAAGAGAAAGCCGGAAACCACATCCTAAACAAGGAACAAGGGATGAGCCTCTTAACCTGTACAATAGACGTGGGTGGAGTGTGAACCGGGCGATAGTTTTGCTATATATTTAGAAATCCTTGATAATGTTGTGGAGTAGTTTTCGCACTGAAGGTTATAATCGCACTATGTCTGTTGCTAACAGTGTTAGGAAGTTTCTAAAAGTGGAAGGAACTTGGTAATCTTTCGCTGAAAGCTGACTCTTTAGTATTAGGCTAACTGCCAACTAATAGCAACTGCCTAGTAGTTTTACTGAACTCCAATAGAAGTATAAAGAACTCCTAAGAACTTCTCCCATTAACTTCCTGTTAACTCTTATTAATATAGGAGGGAGAGTCTATTATCTGAGGTATAGGTTTGTTTCACCATAACAGATAATATCCGAAGAATAATCTGCAATGTCATTAGTCCTGATCTGGCATCTCAGCTTTAATTAAATTTTTATAATATATGCCTTTCTTTAGAAATAGTTTTGTGATAGTTTTTTCTGATGTTCTTTCCTCTGTGGTGAGGTAGGTGCATCTTGCATATCTGTACTGATTTAAATGAGCTGATTAAGAGTGGCATTTTAATTTTCTCAAAGGTAGGCCCACCCAAAATAGGGTACTCTAGGTTTATTTTTGCTTTGGTTTCTTTCATCAAGTTGAATTTTCTAGACCTTCTCTTATTTTTCATTGGCACTCTCTTATTTTTGTCCCAACTTTCTTTAGCCAAATTCCTCTTCTCATTTAGGTAACCAGAAATGTCAGTTCTTTGGTAAATAAAGAACACATTTTGTCATTTCAAGTGTGCTTTTTGTATTTGTCGTTGTATTTCAATGAGTGTGCATTTGAGTGAGTGTATGATTGCTTGGTGGGTTATTACTAATACGATATTGTTTAGTTTCTTGTATATTCAGGTAGTAGAGAGCTGGTTAATAGCCTTTAGGTTCAGCCTTGTGTCAGACTTAACCGAACTCCCTACAGCTTACAAGTATTATGCAGAGTTATAATCATCAGAAGGTTGGTTGTTGGCAGGTTGGAATATGTGGAATTGTGTGAAATAGAGTAAGAAGAATAAAATATATGTTTTTTGCATTTTAAAATAGAAATTTATTAAAAGAATGCGTTGTGTTGCTTCATTTCGGTATAATTAGAAGATAACACAAACTTGAATTAATGATGTTTATTTTTGGTATATAACTTTAGGTTTTTACATCAAGTTACAACTTTTAAATTTTGTGTGGATACAGGAGCAGACTAGCTAAATTCTCTTCACTGTGGGATGCTAGTAGTAAATGAGCCTATCCCTTCTGGACTCTAGTGGTCAACTGACTAGCATCTTCCTCTTTTCAAATCTCCTACATAAAAAATACTGTTTTTAACTCCTACTTTTTACTCCTACTCTTACTTCTACTCCTACCAAAAGAAACTGTTCCTTATTTTGCCGCACAATTTTGAATTCTTGGTGTCAGTGTGTCTGTCTTTTTCTATTTTTAGAACACTCACCAGTTTATAAACCATAACAAAGGAATAACAAGACTTGTAGAAGTTAATGTGCAATTAGAAACATTATTAAGAGGTTAAGGCTAGAGTTCATACAAAATGTTCTAATAGTAATTGTTGAAATAGATAAAGAGAAATTGAAGTTTGACATTACATTTTAGTGTTGTCTTTCTCACTGCTCCCATCTCTGGCTGACTTGACTGATGTTGATGAAGTCAAGTTATTGTAATCTAGATATTTTCACACTTACACGCAAAGTCCTTTCCATCTCTCCCATTCATCAAAAATCATTTTAACACCTACTTGCGAAATCTGGTGTGGACTTTTTTTTAAGCAGATGGTCATTCCATTTTCTATTTGGGAAAAACCAGGATTTCACACTTGTGAATTTTTGTAAAAGTGAAGAAGAGAGTTGATTTAATTCATTTCTTATCTGCTACAATATACAGTTGTAATCATTGTAAATATTCATTGGGGTTTCATTTTCAAAAGTTGTTAATTTAATCCCTCCTGCAGACTAATTCTACATAAGGAAACTAGTTAGGACTTAATAGAGATCTGAGGTATTATGGTGACTGTAGAAAGAATGGTAAGTAAGAACATCATCATCATCATTTATCCATCACACCCAGATGGTGCATAGGGCAGCAACTTTTTGTTGCTGCTTCTGTAACAGATTGTTTTTTACTGGGCAGGGTTGTTAACCCTGCACCCAACCCCCAAACCTGGAGGACCAGTGGGCCATTCTTGGTTTTTAGATTTACAGGACCTGGTATTCCCAAATAGTCACCCATTTAAGTACTGACCAGGCTTGATGTTGCTTAACTTTGGTGATCGAACGGGAATCGGTGTATTCAACATGATATAGCTGTTACTGTTAAGTAAGAACACTTTATTTTAATCCCTCTTACAGACTAATTTTACTTAAGGAAACTAGTAAGGACTTCATAGAGATTTGAGGTATTATGGTGACTGTAGTAAGAATGGTAAGTAAGAACGCATTATTTTGGTGTAAGAAATTAGGTATGCTTGGGTCAATAATCATGGCTAGCTAAATTTCAGATAAAACAGTTTAAAGACCAGACTTCCCCCATCTCTTGTTCCTGGGTATGACCATAAACTGCATCCAGCAGCAAGGCCTTCCATTGGAAGGTTGTGAGGAGCATGGATCCACGTCTTAATTGCTGTTGTTCCCGAGGTGGTAGCACCTGTTAGGGTCCCAGTTATGGGCAAATAGTTAGCCCCCAAACTGGTGTCAAAACACTATGAAAGTATAAAAATAGACTTTCATAGAAAAATATACATTTTTGAATGAAAAATATTACCAACAAAACATTTTTGAAAGAAAAAATATTATTGCCATAACAGATTTTTAAAGGAAAAAAGAAAAAAAAAGAATTATTGCCATAATACATTTTTGAAAGAAGAAAATTATTACCAGCAATAGATTTTTGAATACAAAACTAGAAGACATTTTCAGTTTTCTAAAATAAAAAAAAATTTCATGAAAATCTGACTAAATCAACCTTTTCACTATCACTGAATATTAAAAATGAAATCTTAAGACCCTACCGTTTTGGCATTAAATAACCCACAGATGTTGATATGCCATTTAAAAAAATCAAACTCCCCCATCTCTCCTTTTGGCCTTGTGCCACGTATTTGCTTGTGGAACTCTTTTGGCTTCATTTTTTTTTCAGTCAAGTTTACAAGAATTTAAATGTTATATCAGTCATCATTGCCGTGTAAAAGGATTAAACGACCATTGCTAATCACTTCCTAGCTATGCTTATTTATGTATGTGCAAAAATACTCGAGAACAATATTAAATAGATGAGAGTTTTGATTTTTTTTACTCATCATGGTCCTAATGAGGTTTGAAATGTTTCCATATTAGTATCTTCACTAGACATGTGTGATTTTGTGCACCAATGCAGTTTTATCAGTTCCAGACATCTAGATAATTTCTCACTGCCATAACACAGCCTCTCTGCACCACTTCTATAAATATTTTCATGGTAATTGTTCTTATGAGCTTTTCTTAATAGTTAGCTTGATTCTATGAATTTAAGTGCAGAATTAGATCGGCAACAAGGTCTCATCGTTTTTCGGTTGAAATTGCTAGATGCAACCGTAGATTCAAGGCTAAAAGTTTTCACTTTTGCATTTCTTGTTTGTGTAACTCCTTTTTCAGGTTCTTGCTTTATAGTCAAAGTTGTTTTTTCTATGACATTTCTCACTTTTGAAACTCAAATCCTGCTTCTTGTTTTCCAGTCAATTTTGATCTTCAAAAATTCAAATGAAATGTCAATCAATTCTGTCTTTTCCTGGTAATACACCTATTTTATACAATTACGTTGTTTGTATTGATTTCACAATAATTCTTACATGCAACATAACACACGTATATCTGAAACCAGGTGCATTGTGATGTCTCTCCTTCAATATGGCAGTGAATGCTGAGCAATATCAAAGATGAAGAAAAAACTTGAAGCAATTGAAATGTGGTTCTACAAAAGGATGCTGCGGATATCATGAATTGAGCATGTGAGCAATGATGAGGTTTTGGAAAGGTTGGAAATGGAAAGGAAATTAATACTGAGCATCAGGAAGAGACAACTAAAATTACTCGGACATGAAGTGAGGAAGGAGGGCTTGGAGAACCTGATACTAACAGGCCAGGTAGAGAGGAAAAAGAGACAGAGGAAAGCAGCGGAGAACATATTTGCAGGGCCTGAGCAAGTGGATGACAGAACGGGGGTAGCGTGGTGTAACAAGAGAAAGCGGGCTAAGAGCCACCAGGGACAGGGAGATGTGGAAAGCCATGATTACCTATATTCTGAAAGGAGAAGGAACATAGACGAAGAAGATGATGCACTGAGATAATTTTTTAAATGGTTCTTTGCAGACAGTTAATAAAGAAGAGTTTTGTTTGGTTAGTATTAAAATTGATGTAATACCCCAACGGTCCGTCCTAACAATCTCTCCGGCGGCCTTCTCCACGCTGTGTTGTTGCTGGGAATTTGTAGAAAATGTCGGCCGGACAGCTGGGGGTACAAGATTGACTGTAAGGAACGAACTTCCGACAATTTGGATGAGTTGAAAGGATGCTTTATTCGTTTAGAGCTAGCCTTGTCTGTTGGGGCAGGCAAATGTGACACACAGTTCTAACTCTAATTAATGGAGATCAACAAACCCAAACCGAACGAACCAAGACGAATGGAGACCCTTACTTCAAGTTCGCACCCGGCTGACTCCTCTCACTTCTCTCGTCTTTAACTTAACTGCGCAACTCGGAAAAAACACCTGAATTTATCTAAAAATCGACCGGAACAAGGAAATCCGGAAATGCTCTAGACCACCGGTGACAAACACCGGCGACTGTAAGTCTGAAATTTCAGTTATCTTTTTTTTGTTTATCTTAATAAGGCTTCCGCCGGAAAAGGCTTAATGTGAGGTCAAGATACAGTAAGGTCAGCCTTTGACCGGGTTAGACCACCGGTGACAAACACCGGCGACTGTAAGTCTGAAATTTCAGTTATCTTTTTTTTGTTTATCTTAATAAGGCTTCCGCCGGAAAAGGCTTAATGTGAGGTCAAGATACAGTAAGGTCAGCCTTTGACCGGGTTAGACCACCGGTGACAAACACCGGCGACTGTAAGTCTGAAATTTCAGTTATCTTTTTTTTGTTTATCTTAATAAGGCTTCCGCCGGAAAAGGCTTAATGTGAGGTCAAGATACAGTAAGGTCAGCCTTTGACCGGGTTAGACCACCGGTGACAAACACCGGCGACTGTAAGTCTGAAATTTCAGTTATCTTTTTTTTGTTTATCTTAATAAGGCTTCCGCCGGAAAAGGCTTAATGTGAGGTCAAGATACAGTAAGGTCAGCCTTTGACCGGGTTAGACCACCGGTGACAAACACCGGCGACTGTAAGTCTGAAATTTCAGTTATCTTTTTTTTGTTTATCTTAATAAGGCTTCCGCCGGAAAAGGCTTAATGTGAGGTCAAGATACAGTAAGGCCAGCCTTTGACCGGGTTAGACCACCGGTGACAAACACCGGCGACTGTAAGTCTGAAATTTCAGTTATCTTTTTTTTGTTTATCTTAATAAGGCTTCCAACGGAAAAGGCTTAATGTGAGGTCAAGATACAGTAAGGTCAGCCTTTGACCGGGTTAGACCACCGGTGACAAACACCGGCGACTGTAAGTCTGAAATTTCAGTTATCTTTTTTTTGTTTATCTTAATAAGGCTTCCAACGGAAAAGGCTTAATGTGAGGTCAAGATACAGTGAGGACAGCCTTTGACCGGGTCATCGAAAACGTACTCGCTTTTGTTAGATATGTTTTCTAAACTATCTTCTACTCCAATCCATTTTCCATTTTAATCTATTTTCTATTTTAATCCATTTTCTACTCTAATCCATTATAACAAAATACATATATATCTAGTTATCGTGTCACATTGACAAGCAATCTTTTTTCATTGTTAACAGCAGATTGTGGGTTATTTTTTTTAGATATGCTACCAATTTGACTTTCTCAAAACAACGTGACTTAGTATTATTAGGTGTTAGAAGATTATTAGAAGATTATTAGAAGATTATTAGGCACAATAGAAGATTATCTAAATCTAATCTAAACTTAACTAAATCTATCTAAACTCATTTATAAATGGAACTTTGTCTGCGTGTCCGTTACCTATAGACTATGAAACGGCTTAACCAATTTTCTTGAAAATTTACACAGTTGTACTATAAGCGTCTGCGAGTGTTCTTAGCTAGGTTTTGTGTTGAGGTACCCCCGATAAATATCGAAAATTGATAACCGAAAAAATCGGGTTATAGAAGGAGTGGTCCGATTTTAATCAAATTTGATACACTCATAGACAAAGACATAAGAAACGATATTCAAAAGTTTCAAGGTTGCAGTTCTTACAATAGTGCAGAAAATCAATTATATATATATATATATATATATATATATATATAAAAGGCAAGATGTTTGTGTGTGTGTGTCTGTTTATCTGCCTGTATGTCTGTATTATTTTCAGCCCTTTTATTTTAGGTTTTGCTTCGGGTTTGGCTCTAAGTAGGTATAATTGTAGTTCTTAGTCTCAGCCATGATACTATTTACTCAGAGGACTTATTTAGCCTTCAAAATTCAGTTTACGGCAAAAAAACTTATTTGATATTGATACCAGGAAATCAAAATTTGACTTACATCCATTCATTTTTCTTTCAGTCTACAGTTTCGCTTTTTAGTCTTTCGTACCAACGTCCAAAGAGTCTGAGTTGCAGGACCATGGATTAGTTTTAAATCTTTCATTACACCCGAGCAACGCCGGGCTATCCTGCTAGTACCATAATAAAAGTTATGTGATAGTGTTGTGGACTAGTTTCCGCACTGAAGGTTATAATCGGGCTATGTCAGTTGCTAATCAACTTAATGCACACAAAATGTTAGGAACTTGGTAATCTTCCACTGAAAGCTGACTCCTTAGTATTCGGCTAACTGCCAAGTAATATCAACTGCCTAGTAGTTTTACTGAACTCCAATAGAACTCTAAAGAACTCCTATGAACTTCCCAAGTTAAGTCCCTGTTAACTATTATTGATATTGGAGGAAGAGTCCGTTATCTGAGGAATAGGTGTGCTTCCCCATAACCGATAATTTATTCTTTCAAAGTGAATTTCTTTTCTGTATTAAGCCAAGATTTTTCAACTTTTTGTCTTTGCCAATCTTTCCAGTTGATCAGCATCACTAATTTTACATATAGGGTCCATTTATTACATAAAAAAGCTTCTGGGATTGACAGTGTTTAAATGAAATAGCAGAGAAGTGTGTATCATTTACAGTTAAATCAACCAAATACAGGCAACAATTCTACTCCAACAGCTTCTTTTCTCGCACCTCCCGCCTGTAGAACTCTCTTTTATATACTTACTTTTATGACCGCTACAACCTCCAGAAATTTAAATGAAATGTCAATTCCCATCTCTTATCCACTTGACTTTAGCCCTTTCTACATCACCCTGTGTATATTTTTCTTTTCCTTTCTCTCTACCTTCACAACTGTCTTTACTCCTGTGTTCACATCCTTCTCTTGCTCTTTCTCTGACACCCACTGTTACTGGTTCGTCTTTCTTTTCGCTCTCCTCGTGCCTTAAACTTTAGCTCTCTTATGTATCTCCCTGCATATCTGTGGCAGTGTCACCTTGCTTGGAGTGAAATGATTAAAAAAAAAATGTAAAAACGAGGATTTCGAACTGTGGTTTTCATCTTTGTTGTCATATTAAGAACGTTTCAGCTGTTGTACTCTCCGACCTTCTTAAGATTGTTGGAATTTTGAACTGTACTCTTTATTTTGTTTGCCAGGGAAAATTGTTCTAATTCCATGAGTCATGCCTCTTCCAGATGTTTCAGTATCAGTTATTTCCCTTTAACTCAACTCTCTAAGTTTTTTGTTCACTTCTGATGTAGTCATCAAAGGTGAACAAAAAACTTAGGAGCCAAAGACTTGCAAGATGTCGGCTCAAGTCACTGGATTCAACGAATGCTTTTATCAACTGAACCATGTGTCTATATTGATTTTATTTTTAAAAGTTTGTTAGAGTGAAACACACCTATTCCTCAGAAAATGGACTCTCCCTTCTATATTAATAAGAGTTAACAGGAAGTTAACTCGAGAAGTTCTTGGGAGTTCTAGAGGGTTCTTTATAGTTCTATTGGAGTTCAGTAGAACTATTAGTTAGTTCCAGCTTGGACATAATTGGACAAAGGCAGTTGATATCAGTCAACAGTTAGTCGAATACTAAAAAATCAGCATACAGTGGAAGATTACCAAGTTCCTAACATTTTGGGTGTGTTAAGTTGATTAGCAACCGACATAGCACAATTATAACTTTCAGTTCGAAAACTACTCCACAACAGAGTTAAATCCCTAAAATATAAATGCATGACATTGATTCCCAAAGCTACGATTTTGACTGATATTTAGGGTTGCAAGGATTCTTCTTATAGTTGTGGAATAGTTTACACAAAAAATAACTTTCCCCTTATTTTTTAGAATCATTCTATACATAGGAGAGTTTTGTAATTTGCTTGAAGTATTGTGTATATAAGGTGTATGGGGAGGTATTTGAAGGCTATCACAATGCGTTTAGTTAAATAAAGGAAGACAAGGTGTTGGGCATTGCCTATTTATTATTCATTAATATTTTGAGATCATAGTCTCATCTTCAAAATGATAGGAGAGCTTCATTTCACGTCTGCTTGTGGACCATGCCTTTAAACTTGTTAATTTGTTTAAAGGCACAACCTACCAGCGGATGTGAAATCAAGCTCTCCTATCATTCTGAAGATGAGACTATGATCTCAAAATATTAATGAATAATAAATAGGTAATACCCAACACCTTTACCTTTGTTTTTTTTACTGAACACATTGTGATAGCCTTCAAACACCTGCCCATACACTTTAAATACATATTTATAGGTTTTGTTTTCAACTGAGCTCTGAAGAGTGAAGAGCAATGAATGGTTAGCTCTTGTCTGCTTTTTTTTTTTTGTTATATATATTTTAATTTGCCACTTTACTTTAAGTCATAATATTTTTGCTTTTCCTTTGTAATCTTTTTTAAAATTATTGTTGTATATATTTGTATATACCTTTTAAAACATCTGTTTCATAATTAATAAATAAAAAATACCCCCTGTAGATTATGTGGTTCCCGGCTTTCTTTTTTTTCTTTTTACTTTTTTTCTTTTTTCTTTTTTTCTTTTTTTCTTTTTTCTTTTTTCTTTCTTTCCAATCTTCCACTTTTTTTTTTTTTTTGTTCTCAATTGGAGTAGATAGACTTAGCTATCACCCGGTTCACACCCCACCCACGTCTTTTGAACCGTTGAAGAGGCTTATCCCTTGTTTCCTGTTTAGGATGTGGTTCCCGGCTTTCTCTTTTCCAATCATTTAATTAATACTTAATAATCTTAAGTAACCCCATGCGCCTCAGTGGCGTCACCGCTTTGCTTGGGGTGATATGATTAAAAAAAAAAAAATTTCTGTATATATATGTATGTTAACCTTGTAGACTGTCCATTGGAATGTAAAACCACAGCATCACCGTACTTAAGTGTTGCTACTGTGGTTTCCATAGGAACTATGTCTTTATAGGGTGAAGCCGTTAGCCTTATGTGAAACCAGATTCAAATTCAGTTTCCTTTTTTCCTAGGTTGGCTGTCACCCAAAACTTGACACCAAATTTGCTCTGCTCTTAACCAGGAAAAAGTAACACATACCAGATGATGCCAAAAATAGACTTTGCACTTCGTGTTCTTAATTGAAGCTAGGTGCATCAACAGGTTGCCTGGGTAGGTAACCTTCTAACTGGCAGGTGTCAATCCACATTTCACATATCAGTGGCTGACCCAATTTATACAGTGTGCTAGAGAAATATGTCCCATTTAATGGTAACACAATAGCAGCAATAAACATTGGCTATATGAAGACACTTTAATATATCTCCCCATAACAATAAAAACATTGTCTCTATGAAGACACTATGTCTTCATATAACTAATGTTTTAGCATTATGAGAAGGTATTCCTGCCATAACCTGTATATATATGTTTATCGAACTGTGCCTAAGATATGCATGTGTGAGGAAAACCATATGATGGCTATATAAACATCCACCGAATAGGGAGAAAGTAGAATCTCTTACATCCAGATGAGAATGTAGGGTCCGCATCCAATTGTGATTGATATTGCCTGGAGTGACAATAAATACTAATGTTATGTACAAGAGATTTATTTTTTTATTTTTTTTAAATTTTGTATAAAATAATTAGATTTTAGCATTAAATAACCCATTCAAAAAATTCTTACAATCGAAAATATGTTCTGGCTTTAATAAGCTGTAGAAAATGAATAAATCAATCAACCAAACAAAAAAATGAAATTTAATTTGAAGGTGTAAATTTCAGCATTCCTGCTCCTTTGTGCACAGATGTAGTTATATTTGTAGCTGTCGAGAGATGGTTAATGTTTCTTAGATTTGGCCTTGTGTCAGACTTAACCGAACTTCCTACAGCTTACAAGTTTCATGCTGAATTATCATCAGAATTATCATCATCATTTCCCTGTGTCTCTTCTATAAATGTTTTCACGGCTTCTGCTCCGATGAACTTAGATCACTGCTGCCCCCTAGATACGAATTTGCACGAGAAACTAGATTAGCAACTAGATCCCACTCTTTTACAGTGAAACTGATAAAATGCAACCGCAATTTCTACTCCAACAGTTTCTTTTCTGGCACTTCTCGACTATGGAATTCCCTTCGACATGATTGCTTCCTTGATGGCTACAATCTCCAGGAGTTTAAATGTAAGGTCAATAGACACCTCCTAACACACTAACTCACTCCCATTCTTTCAAACACTCTTCCCATCTGCTCAACCCTCATCCTTGGTATCCTTACCCATCTATCACATTCCTTCTGATATTTCCTATGTCTAAGCACTCCTTCTCTTTATCTTCCCCTTATGTAGCTCCATGAGCAATAGTGGCAATGGAATGCCTTGCTTGGGGTGAAATGATTAAAAAAAAAAATTTAAAAATTTAAAAAAATCATGGTTGGTTGTCGGCAGGTTGGAATATGCAGAATTGTGTGAAATAAAATCAGTCAGTTAAGTGCCATACGTGATACACGCTTGGGCGATCCTGTCTCGAAAGAGACATGACTGATTGGGCAGAAGATTATCCCGCAGTAGGTTGCCATTGCTTTCTGTGGTAGACTAGTTGCCGACCAAGGCTATAGAACCCAATCTGTCCTGCTGTTTAACCCATAACTGGAAGAAAGAGACGGATTAATACCTTTCCCAAGGGTATTTGCGCGTAAGTGAATACAATGGATTCAACTGGAATTCGAATTCGGCTCCCGGTTTCTCGTTCCGAGCCGATATCCACTGTACCACAACGCATATCCCACATCCGTGAAATAGAGTAAGAAGAATAAAATATATGTTTTTGCATTTTAAAATAGAAGTTTCTTAAAAGAAAGAAGAACATAAAGTGTACAAGTTAGTGTTTAATTAGAAACATTATTAAGAAATAATGAGTAGAGTTCATGTAAAATGTTTGTAGTCCTAATTGTTGAAAGAGAACAAGGTGCAACCTGATCTTATCTCTGGGTTAATTTGAAGTTGCCTTTACATGTTAGTTGTTTAGTCTCTGGGCTCCCCTCTGTCACTCTTGGGGTCATTTATATAGTCCTTTTGAATCTCACACTAGATAGCCAAGTCCTTCCAAGTCTTACAAGTCCCTCCCATTTGTCAAAAATCATTTCAACACCTATTTGCAAAATCTGTTTTTCATTAAGCACATGGTCAATTTTTTTTTCTACTTGGAAAAACCAGGATTTGGTTGTAAAATTTTGTAAAAGTGAAGAGAGTTGATTTAATTAATTTATTATCCACTACACATTAACATAAATATCACTTTAATCTGATGAAGTCCCTGAAAGAATGAAATGTCCACACAAAATATTTTTATATTTTGTTATTAATTTTCCTCATATTGTTTTCTCCCACAATATCATCTACATATCTTATACTGTTAAGATTGTATTTACCAATAATAAAAATATTGATTGGACTTTTAGATCTCTTGTTGCAGATGTTGAAGAAATCTGATGAAAAGATATCTCTCTGCATTAATCTTTTTTCTTTTCTTTTTTAAAATTTTTTCTTTTTCTTTTTTTAATTTTTTTCTTTTTTCTTTTTTTAATTTTTTTCTTTTTTCTTTTTTTAATTTTTTTTTTTTTTTTTTTTTTTTTTGCTATCTTTGGGACTTGCTTTGTCAAATTCATTTTCGTTTCAAGATATCACAGTGTGCCACTGTAGGTTTGTTTCCCTTTCTGACTCCTGCACTGAAATTCTATGCATGTTGACCCACATCTTTTTTGATTGATTGACAACTTCCTGCGGCACAGTAGCACACCAAAATGTTTATTTTCATGTCAGACGCCGGGATTCAAAATCCAGTCTAAACACTTGCGCAGTCCTTGAATCTGCAGTTCTATTGTGGCTGTTTAGCTGAGGTTGATTTAAAAACAAGTCACCTACAAAATTTGACAGAAGCATTCATGCAGTCTGAACCCCCCCTTCAGTCAGCAGCCAGAGCAAACAACCCACATGAATTACAAGTATTTCTGCTCGAGTTTATTTTATTTTATTTTATTTTATTAAATAACTCTACACCATTTTATTAAAAAAAAAAAAAATTCAGCAGCAGAATCATTGAAACATTAAATTTTTAAAATGGATTTTTTACTTTCATTTGAGTAAGCAATTTAAGAGTTACAAATTAATGGCAAAATATTGCACAGTATAGAATTTTTATTATTACGCAGGATGGATGCAGGCCTGCAATAAATGCCAGTGACAAAAACAGCAAAAATGAAATTGGAAAACTCAGTAATAATAGGAAAAGGTGGTTAAAATGGCAGTTGATTTTATTTAAAGCAAATCTGGAAAAAATACTAAAATAAAAAGCAGCAGGGATTAACTGAGTTCGTCAAAATGAAGATTTTCTCTTTCAATGTCTTTTTTTAAAAATTTATTCCATGTTTGATTAAATTAATTTTCTGCTGTGAGTGGAATTAATTTAATCAGCTGAAAGGTGACTTAAAGCAGATAATACAGCCTTTCTTCCATAACGGTGGTTATATTTAGGGTATGAGTTATAATGGGTGTTCCGTAATGATGGGATAAATTTCAAATGCAAGTATCTCGCATTATAAAAATGACATCTTTTTCATCTTCTATGTGCCCTCTCCTTTCAGGATATGGGCAATCATGGCTTTCCACATCTCTCTATCCCTGCTGGCTCTTAGTATGTTTTCTCCTGTTACATCACGCAACACCCGTTCCCATCATTCACATGCTCAAGCCCTTCAAATATGTTATTCACTACCTTCCTCTGTCTCTTTTTCTTTTTCCTTCTATCTGGTCAGTCAGTACCAGGTTCTCCAGGCTCTCCTTCCCCATTGCGTGTCCCAGGAACTTCACTTGTCTCTTCCTGATGCTCAGCATCAATTTCCTTTTTGTTGCCATTCTTTCCAACACCTCATCGTTGCTTGCATGCTCAGTCCACGATATCCACAGCATCCTTCTGTAGAAGTACATTTCCACTGCTTCTAGTTTTGTCCTCATTTTCGATGATATTGTCCAGCATTCACTGTCGTATTGAAGAACTGACATCACATGGCAATCCAGCAATCTTTTCTTTGTTTCGAGTGAAACTTTCCTGTGTGTTAGTACTTTACTTAGCTTCTGAGTAAAATACTAACACACCAGGAACTTCAGTTGTCTCTTCCTGGTGCTCAGTATTAATAATTTTCTTTTCGTTGCCATTCTTTCCAAAAACTTATCATTGCTCACATGCTCGGTCCATGATATTCACAGCATCTTTATGTAGAATGACATTTCCTCTGCTTCAAATTTTTTCTTCATACATAGAGTACCAAATATATTTCTTGCTTAACTGATATACAAGGAGAGCCTGGAGAATACTGACTGGCCAGATAGAAGGAAGGAGAGACAGGGGAAGGCAGCGGATAACATATTTGCAGGGCCTGATCAGGTGGATGATGGAACGGGGGTTGCCAGGAGCAACAGGAGCAAACATACTAAGAGCCACAAGGGATACGGAGACGTGGAGAGCAATGATCGCCTACGTCCTGAAGGGACAGGGCACATAGAAGAAGAAGATATACATGAATTAGCTTTCCAAAATTATGTTGGAATTTTCTTTGGGCTGTGACAGTAGATCTGTGACTGACAGTGATGGTCTTTGTGTTACTAGCATCCCACCGAGTAAGCAGAACTTCAGCGTCCTTACAAGTGTAATTTTTTAAAAAATTTTCACAAGGAGAAAAACAAAGTGTAGAATAATGAGTTTATTACAATATAGAACTTAATACAAAAGAAAACATTCATTATCCGGCTTAAAACATTTTTTGATCTGCAGTTATTTTCATGGTAATTTCTGCATCCATCTCTATAAGATCATTTTCTATTGACTAAATAGCCAAAAAATTTAACTTGTGAGCCATGAACAACTAATAGTATGATCTCAAACACACAACATGATGGCCTTGGACCTGATGACGCCCCAGGCGGCTGCCCAAGTTGCCAGCAAGTTGAGCCAAATGTGGTGGTTAATAAAGTATGCTTTCACTATATATGCAATTTCTTTTGGCATTCATGATATTATGAGGGTTAATCGTCAGCCAAAGATAAATCTGTAAGAAATAGCCAAATCTTAGATAATTGTTATGTCACCAAGTATAAATGAATTAACTCAACAACAGAATCAGAATATAAGTTGTATTCCGTGGAAAGACGGTTAGTAAGTACAGAAATGATTAGTAATATTTACAATAGAAAAGATACAAGAGTCCAATCCGTCGTAAGACGTGTGTATATATGATTACTTCCGGTACGCCACCAGAAGTGTAACTAACTCTTCACTGTCTCTCAAGTGACTCTCTACGACTCTGTACGACTCCGTATGACTCACCATGACTCTCCATGTAGAGAATCCACCATTGCTATATATAGCTATGGGAACAGTCCATTATGTAGTCAAATAGGGGCAGCGCCCTAACAATAATATATTGAACTTTTCTAAATTTTCACGTGATGAATGGATGTTTTCTAAAGGAGTCTACTTACTTTGAATACCTTCTGGTGCTAAAATTTACGCCAATGTTAAAGATATTGGAAGGTTTTGGGTATGATGTTAAAATGCATCCAGCATTAAGGCCTCCCATTGGAAGGTTATGAAAAGCATGGAACCACCTTTTAATTGCTGTTGCTTTCAGGTTCACCCTGACCCAGAGGGGTAGCAGCTGTTAAGGTCCTAGATATGGGCAAATACTAACCCCCAAATATGGGTCAAAACACTATGAAAGTATAAAAATAGAATTTTATAAAAATATATACATAAAGGCAGACTTTTATGGAAAGATACACGTTTTTGAAGGAAAAATATTACCAACAATACAATTTTGAAGGAAAAAAAATATTGCCAACAACATTTTTGAAGGAAAAAAATTATTACCAGCAATACAGTTTTGAATACAAAACTAGAAGACATCTTCAGTTTTATGAACTCAGTCAGTTGAGTGCCATACATGATACACACTTAAGCGATCATGTCTCGAAAGAGACCTGACTGACTGGGCAGAAGATTATCCCGCAGTAGGTTGCCATTGCTTTCTGCAGTAGACTGGTTGCTAGCCAAGGCTATAGAATCCAATCTGTCCTGTTATTTAACCCATAACTGGAGGTTAAGAGATGGATTAATACCTTTCCCAAGGGTATTTGTGCATAAGTGAATTCAATGAATTCAACTGGAATTCAAACTTGGCTGCCTAATTTCTCGTTCCGAGTCAATATCCACTGTACCACAATGCACATCCCATTTTTATGAAATAGAGGGCAAAAAATAAAAATCATCAAAATCTGACCCAATCAACTTTTTCACTATAACTGAACAATAAAAGAAAAACATGCCTTAAAACCCCACCTCTTTGGTGTTAAATGACCCATAGATGTTGATGTACCATTAAACAAAACTCAAACTCAAAGATACTGGAAAAATTCCTTCGTTTGATATACTGCTCCAGTAAGTAGCTGACCCCTTTTTTTGTGCTTTACCTTTTCAAGGACCAGATCAGACAGACACCCACTATAATCTTAATTTCATCAAGAGTTGACTATTATCTTTCCCACATATAAGGAACTGCACTTATCTCTTTCACATACTGAAAGCTCATTCATTAACAACCTTCCCTAGGTGGCTCTTAGGATTGGTACTGTATAAACCTTTTTTCAGAAATTTTGAAAATTTGATTAGACAAACAGATAGAATTTACTTGTCACTGCACACTGCCATGTTGGGATAAACGATCAGTATAATGTAGGGAGCCTGAGTATGTGCACCTGAAGAAGGTTCAAAAATAGCCCAGTCCACACAACAATCAGCTGCACTGGTATGGATATTACTAACAATCCTCCCTCTTTAGGGCAATAAGAAAACAGGGCATCTCTCAATATTTTTTCAGCTGTGCTTTATCTGAAGACAAAGCCACGTCCGAGTAGTGGACTAAAAAGAAAATGTGTATCTGAGTTGTGCTGTGACAGACGACAAAGGCGAATCCAAATTGTGCCTTTTTCAAAGACAGACACATTTGAGTTGTACTCTACCTGGAAAAAAGAAAAGGGGGTATCCGAGTTATGCTCTGTCCAAAGACAAGGGGGCATTAGAATCGTGCTCTGTCCAGAGACAAAGGGGGGTGTCCGAGTCGTGCTCTGTCTGGCGGCGACAAAAGGGGCGTTTGAGTCATGCTCTGTCTGGCGGTGACAAAGGGGGCGTTCGAGTCGTGCTCTGTCTGGCGGCGACAAAGGGGGCGTTTGAGTCATGCTCTGTCCGGCGATGACAAAGGGGGCGTTCGAGTCGTGCTCTGTCTGGCGGCGACAAAGGGGGCGTTCGAGTCGTGCTCTGTCCAGCGGCGACAAGGGTAGCGTTGTTTCTCGTGCCCTGTCTGAAGACAGACACACAATCATGAGATGAACCCCACTGTGAACCCCACCCCTGTCAAAATAATGAAGAAGAGCCAAACATAAGATGCACTGACTGTTATCTTATTAGGAAAGAGCTCATATTACCAGTAGTATTACTCAAAAAATGGAGACACTGGAAATAATGGGTTATAGGTAGAAATATATAATAAATAATCAAGCAGATGTCTGTTCAGAATCTATACAGGTCACCACAGGTACTTCAAGTATGGATATATGGGTGGTGTAATGGATAATTAATTATATTTACTGATGTCATATATGGTCAGGTGTCCCCGCTGTTCATCTCAGTGTTCTCGATAGGCTCCAAAGAGAATCAATAATGTGATAGATACCAACTTGGTGGGTTGACTTCAGCCACTTTCTCACCATCGGGATGTGGCTTCCCTCTGGCTGTTCTAGAAATATTTTCCTGGCTTCTACTCCAGCAAACCTAAGTCACTGGTACCCCTGCCACAAGAGTTTACTCGTGCAACCAGACTGGCAACAGGGTCCTACCTATTTACAGTTAGATCAACCAAATGCAGCTGACAGTTCTACTCCATCAGCTTCTTTTCTCGCACTTTCCGCCCGTGGAATGCCGTTCTATATTCTTGCTTTCCTGACTGCTACAACTTCCAGGAATTTAAATGTAATGTCAATACCTATCTCTTAACCACTTGATTCTAGTTCTTTCTACATGACTCTGTATACCTTTTCCTTTCTCTCTACCTTTGTGACTGTCATCACACCTGTATTCTCATCCTTATCTTGTCCTTTCTTTGATACCCCTGGTGACTGGTTCATCTTTCTCTTTGCTCTCCTCCTGTCTAATCTTTTGCTCTTATGTAGCCCTCTGCGTGCTACTGCCTTGCTTGGGGTGAGACAATTAAAAAAAACTGTGCAAATCCCATTAAGAAGCATATGTATCTGCTTCTTCTTCCCTGGCTATGGGTTAATTTGCAAGACGTGTTTCACAAAATCATTATCATCTCCCAAACATGTGTACAAACGAGTTTGATTTCAACATTAAATAACTCATTGAGGTTAATATGCTTACAAACATAAATAACCAATAACATTTTATTTTAACTATTATAATACAGGCTTTTCGGTGGGGCATTTTGGGGTTATCGTAACTTATTCATCTATCATCTACACAAGAATAATAATTTGAAAAGGAATGATTGCTCAACAATAAACCGTGAAAGAAGGAAATTATTTTTTGTGGAATTAATCTGCTTAATACAAAGAAAAATCCTTATGCAATGTCTTAAAATTGTTCCTTTTTAAGCAAATGTCAATCTCGGCTAACAACAATCGAATTATATAAGCAAGCGATTAACATTCCCTCGTGTTTAACTTTCTCAACCTCCTGTTAACAATCCCATTCTCAGTGAGTTGCTAAAAATATTGTTTTATGCAATTTTGCTCAAATGTAGAAATTCAATCTTTTTTTTCTTTTGGTAATTTCTCTTTCTCTTTTGGTCTGTGTTTTATTTTTTCTTGTTTTTTGTCTTGGTCCCGACATTTTCTTTTTTGTTGTTTTTTTCTCAATGGTTCCTTTTTTCGTCACGATAATTTTAATTCTTTATCTGTTTTTTCAATCAAATTTTTGCCTTCAATTTTTACCCTAGGCATTTCTTTTCTTATTATTGTTTCATCTTTTTTGTTCTGTCCATTTTATCGGTGAGCTGTTCTTATTTCTTTTTTTACCTTTGCCTATCGTGGTCTTGCATCATTTCTTTCTTTCATTTTCCTCCCTCTATTCTTTCTACCTGTATTTAGCTTCTCTTCTTTTTCAGTCTTAAGAAATCTCATTCTTTTTTTTTTTTTCTTTTCCTTCTCACTTTCATTTCATTATTTTTTTCATCTTGAATTTTTTTCTATTTATTCTCGTAATGTTTTCTCCTTTCGATTGTTTCAGTTTTTTTTTAATTCTATATTGTTTTGATTTTTTCTTTAAAATTTATTTTCTTTGTATTGATTTGTCTTATGTTGTTCTTTCTTTTATCTTTAGTTTCTTTTCGTGTTTCTTCTTCCATTTAGCCTTAGCAAGTCTCATTCTTTCTTGCCTTTTTTGCTTCCCTCTCTGATTTCTTTAGCTTTCTTTCTCATTTTTAAATGTTTACTTTCTTATATTGATTTCCTTTTTTTTCTTCTTTTGCATGTTTTTCTTCAGTTTTTACTTTGAAGTTTGGATGTGCGTTGTGGTGCAGTGGATATCGACTCGGAACGAGAAATCGGGGAGCTGAGTTTGAATTCCAGCCGAATTCATTACATTCACTTACACGCAAATACCCTTGGGAAAGGTATTAATCTGTCTATTCCTTCCAGTTATGGGTTAAATAACAGAACAGATTGGGTTCTATAGCCTTGTTCGGCAACCAGTCAACCACAGAAAGCAATGGCAACCTACTGTGGGATAATCTTCTGCCCAGTCAGTTATGTCTCTTTCGAGACATGATCACCCAAGCATGTTTCGCGTATGGCACTTAACTGACTGATTGAATATAATAGTTGGAATCAGGATTAAGGCTTCTACTGGTCATAAAGTGGAGGATATGTTTTCTATTGCTATGAAGTAATAAACTGATCCCCCACTAATTTCTACATAATAATATAATACATCTGTTCTCTCTCTAGCTATGAGTCAAATAACAGAACAGATTGGGTTCTATAGCCTTGGTCGGCAACCAGTCTACCGCAGAAAGCAATGGCAACCTACTGCTGGATAATCTTCTACCCAATCAGTCATGTCTCTTTCGAGACATGATCACCCAAGCATGTATCACGTATGGTACTTAACTGACTGACTGACTTTGAAGTTTATCCTGAGAGGGGTGTCTTGTTGTTTTTTTTCTTTTCTTTCATGTTATTTCCTTTCTTTGCTTTTATCATGTTTCTTTCTTGTTTTTCTTCCTTTTTTCATTCTTTTCTTTTTCTTTCTTGTTTTGTTTTCTTTCTTTCTTTTTTGCTTTTTTTTTCTTCTTTGGTTTTCATGTTCTTTCTTGCTCTTTCTTCTTTTTTATCTTCCTTTTCTATTTTTCTTGCTTGCTGTTATTTCTTTTTTCTTTTCGTCTTTGTCTTTTCATCTTTTTTCTTGATCTTTCCTTTTTCTTCTTTTTTCCATTTTATTATTTTTTCTTTCTCCTTCAAATAATTTTATTAATATTTTAATTTTTTTCTTATCTATTTTTGCATTTTTTTCTCTGAATCTTTTTCTGACCTTTTTGTCTTCACCAAATTTTAAAAATGTTTTCTTTTCCTTCAAATTATTTTTCATGAAGTTTTACTCAAGTGTTTACTTTCTTCTGATATATATATATTTTTTTTACCATTTTCTTTTTTGATAAGACCCCATACATCCAAATTTGATAGACTAGATCAAGATAAACAAGAACCGTTATTCTGGTTACCTCTTCAAACAAATGAGGTAAAAGGAAAAAGTAAATGACCCATTTTCTTTGAAGATGTTCATTAGTCTGTCTTTACTTTTCTCACACCTATAATTTCTCTTTCTTTTTCTGTTGGCATCTTTGTGAAAAAAAAAAATGTTCTATCTCCGGGGGAATATTGCAAACTAAATCCTATTAATTTCTGGAGCAGAATCAGTAAGGTGGGTGGCCTTCTGGAATTGCCAATCAAATATCATGCCAATACAATTTATCAGATTTGAATGCAACTTATATTCTGAAACAACACTTTCCTTTCTGCACAGACTCACTCAGATCCTAATAGTAATATTAGCCATTTTCATATAAAGAAACATTCAGCATTCATTGACTAAACTATGCTATAATCTTTGGTAAATTTTTGATTTGTTCCCCGAAGGCCTTTACCCCTCCATCAAACCTTTTCAAAACATCTTTAAATCTGTGCAAATGTACATGCTGAACTCAGATCGATAATTGTTTATTGACGAAACCTACCATTTTTTCATGTTAACAACCAGAAAAATATCGAACTTCTTTTTGATGTTTATCTCACCCAGTAACCATGCTTCAAAAATGTTAGTCACTGCAGAATGATTTCACGTGTAGTTTGCTGATTTTTCAGCCTATTTACTTCTTTTTTGCAATTACTACGCGGAAATTGAGTTCCGAAACAAAACAAATCACGTAGTAATTGCAGAAAGGAAGTAAATAGGCCGAAATACGTATCCTACAAATCAAGTCATTCAGCGGTGAATCAGATATGAGAAGGGTGGTAATGGGTGAGATATAGTCCGAATTTTTTCTGGCCGATAACATGAAAAAAGGTAGGTTTCTTCAATAAACAATTATTGATTTGAGTTCAGCATATACATTTGCATGGAAATAAGGATGTTTCGGAAAGATTTGAATGAGTAAAGATCTTCGGAGAACACAAAAAGAAAATTACCAAATCTTTTTCTTTTAAGACTGTAGAACTGAAAATATGATAAACACCTTCACAAGGAAGTCCCCAACTAACATTTAGTTGGCAGACAGGGGAAGAATGGGCTGTAACTAAATACAGACCCTGTACACAAGTATTCAGAGCTGACTGACTGATATTTCTTGATCACAGTATCCACACTAAAGTCAGCAGTCAATCAGAACCTAAAGAATAGGCTTGGCCAAGTAGCAGAATAGAACAGCCCAGCATGTTAGTAGATAGATCTATCTATCGCCCGGTTCACACTCCACCCACGTGTATTGAACAGGTTAAGAGGCTCATCCCTTGTTCCCTGTTTAGGATGTGGTTCTCGGCGTTCTCTTTTCCAATCTTTTCACTATTATGTAGCCCCCTGCACATCAGTGGTGTTACCGCCTTGCTCGGGGTGGTACGATTAAAAAAAAAACAAAAAAACTCACCAACTTGTTCAGACAGGTGATCATAGTAGAGTTCTGGTCTGTTTGTCCAACTAAATCCTACAAAAACAGTTTTTTAGGAAAATAGTATGGAATGTCAACATCCTGACATGTCATATAATCTAAACTTATTTATAAATGGAACTTTGTCTGTGCGCGTGTGTGTTACCTATAGACTCCAAAACGGCTGAACCAATTTTCTTGAAAATTTACACAGTTGTACTGTAGGCATCTGCGAGTGTTCTTAGCTAGGTTTTGTGTCGAGGTACCCCCAATAAATATCGAAAATCGATAAAATTGGGTTATAGAAGGAGTGGACCGATTTGAATCAAATTTGATACACTCATAGACAAACACATGAGAAACGATATTCATTAGTTTCAAGGTTGCAGTTTTTACACTAGTGCAGAAAATCGATAATATATATATAAAAGGCAAGATGTTTGTGTGTGTGCCTGTTTATCTGTCTGTATGTCCTTTATACAAATCCACAATTTTTATCCGATTTTCACCAAACTTCACACAAATATTCTTTATGCTGAGTCTGAGCTCCAGGACCATGGATTAGTTTTAAAGCTTTCAATTACACCCGAGCAATGCCGGGCTATACTGTACTGCTAGTATCCATTATAGCTATTGCTTCTATCTAAAGTTCTCAGTGGTGTTGTTACTGTTATTTGGTAGTCCTCAAGTGATGTGGTTTCTTTTATTTTATACAGTTCTTTATTTGTGATTATATAGCAACAATCGACAATGTTCAAAGAAAAAAGATCTTTGCAAAGATCCTAAGGCTTTGCTCACTCAAAGCCTTTTTTAACCATTTATAAAGAGGGGAGGGAGTTCCTTCCTAATCTTGATAATCCTCAAGTGATGTAATTTCTGTTTTTTGGTGAAGTTCTTTGTGATTCTGCAGCACAAGTCCACAATGTTCATGGTCTTTGCTAAAATCCTAAGGCTTCACTCATACAAAGCCTTTCCTTCTGTTCTGGGGTAGTTAACACCCCTATATCCATGGACAAGATGGATTCGTCTGGTTTATATAATGCCAGACATTTCTAACTTAAAGTGGAGGAGTACACTTGTAGTTTAACCGCTCACAATAAACACAGGATTTTTCACATTATTGTTTTTTTTGTTTTTTTTTAATCATTTCACCCCGAGCAAGGCAGAAACGCCACTGATGTGCAGGGGGTTACATAAATGTAAAAAGATTAATTAGAAAAGAGTGAGGAGTACAAGCTAGTCAGAAAGGAACAATAGAAAGCTGAGAAAGCAGGTGCAATGACAGATACATAGGCGGAGAGAAAGTGAAGGTTATACAGGGGAGGGGAGAGAGCTAGAGTCCAGTGGTTAGTAGATGAGTATTGACATTGCATTTAAATTTCTGGAGGTTGTAGCCGTCAGGAAAGCAAGAATATGGGAGCGAGTTTCCACAGGCGGGAAGTGCGAGAGAGGAAGCTGCAGGAGTAGAATTGTCGTCTGCATTTGGCTAACCTGACTGTGAACGGGTGGGACCCAGTTGCCAGTCTGGTTGCACGGGTTGTGATCCCTTAAATAGGACCACAACACTTTCCTAATTTTGATTGTCCTCAAGTGATGTAGTTCCTCTTATTTGCTACAGTTCTTTGTTTGCGATTATTGTTCTGGGGTAGTTAACACCCCTATATTCATGGACAATATGGATTCGTCTGGTTTATATAATGCCAGACATTTCTACCTTCAAGCAGAGGAGTACATGTGTAGGTTAACCGCTCACAGTGAACACAGGACTCTTTCACCTTATAATTGTGATCTTTTAAACAGGACCACAACAATTATATAGCACCAGTCTACCATGTTCAAAGAAGGATGATCTTTGACAAGATCCTAGGGCTTCATTCGCTTAAAGCCAATTTTGAACCATTGATCTTAGAAAATGGTTGTAAAATGCACCATCATAAGATTTATAGATGCAATTGAATGCAATAATTAGGAAAATAGGCATACAAAATTCATTGTTTTTTTTTAATCAATGTTTTAGATCAAGAATTATCATTTTTATTCATTGATTTACATGGACATCTTTATCTTGGTTGTTATGATCACAGTATTTCAGTCGTTTATGATTTAAGGAATTGTATGTGGTGCAGCGAATGTGCGTCATGGTGCAGCGGATATTAACTCAGAATGACAAATCAGGGAGCCAGGTTTAAATTCCTTGCATTCATTTGCTTACAAATACCCTTTAGAAAGGTATTAATCCATCTCTTCCCTCCAGTTATGGGTTAAATAATAGGACAGATTGGGTTCTATAGCCTCGGTCGGTAATCAGCCTACTGCAGAAAGCAACGGCAACCTTCTGCGGGATAATCTTCTGTCCAGTCAGTGATGTCTTTCTCAAGACATCATCGCCCAAAGCGTGTATCATATATGGCATTTAACTGACTGACTGAATATAATAGTTGGAAACAGGATTATAGCATCTACTGGTCTATAGCCTTGGCTGGCAACCAGTCTACTGTAAAAAGCGTATCACACATGGCACTTAACTGACTGACTGAATTATTGTACACTGATTTACATGAACTAGTATCTTCATCGTTTTTTTGTTTTAGTCACCCTTCCACAGTTGTACTCTCAAGTAATTTTCATTATCTTCTGGAAATTTTGAATATCTATTCATTTTGTTTATTTTAAACATATGCACCGTAGTTGGGGCACTAGAGGGTGTTGTCAGTGATGTCTTTGTGTGCATCACTAGAGGGTTTCGGGTCTCTTCACATCATACCCCCCATCACCGCACCAAACCAAACAGAGATGATCAGTTTCTGGTCCACCCTCAATAAGCGCTTTCAGACACTGGAAAAAATTTATAATGTTCAGGCCACATACGAAGTCTTACAAACGCTTTCGATTGGCAACAGACAGAGCCAATTTATATCAAGTGACGAACCAACATGAACTCGTCCTAAAATATATTAAGCAATTTACTTGTCATATGGCTATTATTAAAAAAAAAAAACCTTGACTAAGAATTAATCATGATTCGTTTATCTATTTATTACAAGCTTAAAAGCTGCAGTCCATGCAGACTTTTGAGCTCGCTCCTGTGGTGGGTTAATTGGGTCTCTGGCCCAAAACTAAATGTACTTCTGGTCCAGCTTAAGAAACACCAATGATAATGTGAACAAATAGCTTTGAATTCCTCAGTTCATTCTACGGAATTTCAAAACCTTACTTTAACTCTGATTCATGCCATAAGTTCAACGTTGGGTAAAACTCTGATTAGGGCTGGAACTTGAGGTCTGCAAACCACAAATTCTGTGGAACTTCAAAACTCCACATCTCAGTTCTGATTTCTTGGCATTT
Source organism: Ascarosepion bandense (assembly GCA_037127315.1). NCBI lineage: Eukaryota > Metazoa > Mollusca > Cephalopoda > Sepiida > Sepiidae > Ascarosepion > Ascarosepion bandense. Next base: position 4,119,661 of record JBBBDQ010000387.1, on the reverse strand, counting down.
TGAAGGAATAAAATTAATTTTCTCAATTCTCAAATTTTTGGAGATATTTTAAACTGAATTTAAAACAAAAAATTTTAAATTCATGAAACTTTGTGTTACAGTATAAAATAAAATCTTTAAAAGCACTATTTTTCTTTTTTCTGTTATTTTAAATTTGTATTTATTTCTGAGATGAATAATTTTCAGTAATCTTGAATATAAGTATTATAATAGACATGTTTTGACCAAGTAACCTCTGGTCTTCATCAGGTGTTCATAGATTGGCTGATATGGATTATCTCATCGATTATTATGAAATATCTTGTGAAATCAATTATTTTTCTTTCAGGTTAGATTTGGTTCGTCAAGACCAGGTCCAAGGATCGAACTCATGACCACTAGCTGATACTAACACATGTATAACCATATAACTATAGAAATTGGTTATACATGTATTACAATCATCTAGTGGTCATGTGTTCGATCCTTGGACTTGGTAGTAGGATACCAAATCCAACATGAAAGAACAATAATTGATTTCACAGGATATTTCGCAATAATCAACAAGAGAATCCACACCAGCCAGTCTATGGACACCTGATGATGACCAGAGGGTACGTGGTTGAAATGTTGTGTCAATTATAAAACCTATATCAATGAAGATGAGAACAAAAGTTTGAAATAATTCCAAGATCAGTCAGTCACTCAGTTAAGTGCCATATGCGATACACGCTTTGGGTGATCATGCCTCGAAAGAGGCATGACTGACTGGGCAGAAGATTATCCTGCAGTAGATTGCCATTACTTTCTGTGGTAGATTGGTTGCCGATCAAGGCTAAAGAACCCAATCTGTCCTATTATTTAACCCATAACTGGAGGGAAGAGATGGATTAATACCTTCCCCAAGGGTATTTGCACGAATTCCAATGATGAATGTTAAAGCATCAGATGAATCCTCGGATGATTCTGATTTTCAAAATGTATAATATGCTTATGCAGAGCCAGTGTGGAATGATTTACCAAGGTTTCAGACACATGCACAAACATAATTTACAATTTATATATTTAGAAAATTACTTTGTTTAGTTTATCGTGATAGGCTCTAATCAATCCTTTATATTTCAATAGTGTCTTCCACTAAGGAGCACAAATTATTACCCAACCTATAAATTGCACTCCTGTCTGCCAGGTAAATAAATCTGATTAACAGAGCTCTTCATCCATTTGTTTATATGTATGTCTGTGAAAATCTGGAACCATAAAATTATATCAGCTGTTTGCCTCTCCCAATATATCAGTGTGTATCACTTAGTCATACCAACAATTTCATTTAGATGTTTGTCAAGTAGACCAGGTTATTTCATCGTAAAGAATTGGATACCAGGCTCAAAACTAAATGTGCTTCTGAACCTGCTTAAAAAACAGCAACGATAATTTGAACAAATAGCTTTGAATTCCTCAGTTCACTCTACGGAACTTCCAAACTTCAACTTTGATTAATGCGATAAGTTCAGTTTAGGGCAAAACTTGGGCTGAAAACTGAGGTCTTCAAATCACAAATTCTGTGGAACTTCAAAACCTCAGACTTTAATTCTGATTTCTTGGCATTTTGAAGAAATAAAATTAATTTCCTCAATTCACAAAGGTCTGGAGATATTTTAAACTGAATTTAAAACAAAAATTTTTAAATTCACAAAACTTAGTTTTATAGTATAAAATAAAACCATTTAAAATCACTATTTTTTTTTTTTTTTTTTTTTCAGTTATTTTAAAATTTCATATTTTAACTGTTCTCTTCTCATTCTGAGACAAATCCCAATGATGAATGTTCAAGCACCAGATGAATCCTGGGGTGATTCTGATTTTCACAATGTATAATATGCTTATGTAGAGCAAGTGTGGAATGATTTACCAAGGTTTCAGACACATGGACAAACATAATTTGCAATTTATATATTTAGAAAATTGCTTTGTTTAGTTCATGGTGGTAGACTCTAATTCATCATATATCACTAGTGTCTTCCACTAAAGAATACGGATTACTACCCAACCTAGAAATTCCACTCCTCTCTGCCAGGTAAATAAATCTAACTAAAAAAGATCTTCATCCACTTGGTTATATGTATGGCTGTGAAAACTTGGAGCCATGAAATTATATCAATTGTTTGCCTCTCCCAATGTATCAGTGTGCATCACTTAGTCATACCAACAATTTGATTTAGATATTCATCAAGCAGACCAGGTTATTTGGTAGTAAAGAATTTGATACTAGAGACAGGCAGTGCAAATATTATACCTCAGCTCAGTGAATAAGAAATTGTAATCTTATACAAAATAGTTACAAATAGTAATTGTTACTGTTGAAGAAAAATCTGTATAAAATGGTAGTGGTAGATATTGTCTTTCCCCTTCACAAAATGAAATTTGTTTTATAGTAAAACCTCCTTCTGGGCCCAGTAGATATATGTATCAATGTTCAGCAAAAGAGTACATGCCATCATTGTCATCAGCCTCTTGACTGGTTGTGGTTGTAGAGTCAAAGTGCAGCTGACCAATTTCATCTGGATGCACTAGTTTTGCACCAACATGCACCAATGAATGATCTTCAAGTTGATACAGTGATGTTGTCAGCTTTTCAGCAGCCTCAACATATTTGGGAAAGATATTAGAGTAATTCAAATTCCTTGCATTCACTTACGCGCAAATACTTTTGGGAAAGGTATTAATCAGTCTCTTCCCTCCAGTTATTGGTTAAATAATAGGACATATTGGGTTCTAAAGCCATGGCAACCTACCACAGGAATAATCTTCTGCCTAGTCAGTCAGGTCTCTTTCGAGACATGATTGCCCAAAGCATGTATCACGTATGGCACTTGACTGACTGAATGAATAGTTGGAAACTTGATTTAGGCTTCTACTGGACATAAAGTGGTGGGTCGATTTTAGATTGTTATGAAGTAATAAACTGATCACCCACTAATTACTACTTATTAATATAATACATCTCTTCTCCATCTAGCTATGAGTCAAATAACAGGACAGATTGGGTTTTATAGCCTTGGCTGGCAACCAATCTACTGCAGAAAGCAATGGCAACCTACTGCGGGATAATCTTCTGCCCAATCAGTCATGTCTCTTTCGAGACATGATCACCCAAGCGTGTATCACATATGGCACTTAACTGACTGATTAGAGTAATTAAGAATCACTACTGGCAGCAAACTGCTTGCATATGGACAGGTAACAAAGTCAGCATATATACAAAGATAGAAAAGGGCGTAAGACAAGGATGCGTCTTTTCACTGGATCTATTCAATTTGTATTTTGAGGACCTTAGATGTTATGCCAGGATTTGTAATCAGGGGCCACAATTTCAAAAACATGTGGTACACAGACAATACAGGGCTGATTGCAGACATGGAAAGGAAACTACAAGACCTCCTACAGAAGATAGTGGAAGAGAGTGACAAAAAAGGGGTACAAATAAACTGGAAGAAAACCGAATGCATGGTCATCAGCAAAAACAGCAGCCCAAAATGCCAAATACAGATGGGAGACAGTAAAATCAAGATGATACAAAAATTTAAATACCTAGGAAGTATTCTAACAGAAGACGGAAAGTGTGACACAGATCTGAAGATGAATTGGCATGGCAAAGGAGGCATTTCAGAAGCTGAGTAAAGTATTAAGACACAGGAAACTTTCACTAGAAACAAAGAAGAAAATACTAGATTGCAATGTGATGTCAGTTCTTCAATATGGCAGGGAATACTGGACAATATTCTCAAAGATGAAGGAAAAACTGGAAGCAGCTGAAATGGGGTTCTACAGAAGAATGCTGCGAATATCATTGGTTGAGCATGTGAGCAATGATGTGTTGGAAAAAATGGAAATTAATATTGAGCATCAGGAAGAGACGGCTAAAGTTCCTGGGACATGCAATAAGAAAGGAGGGCTTGGAGAACCTGTTACTCACAGGCCAGATAGAGGGAAAAAGAGACGGGAAAGCAACGGATAACATATTTGAAGGGTTTCAGCAGGTGAATGACAGAATGGAGTTGTGTGGTTTAACAGGAGAAAGTGTTTTCAGAGCTATAAAGGAATAGGGAGATGTGGAAGGCCATGATTGCCTTTGTCCTGAAAGGACAAGGCACATAGAAGTCTTTTATTTTGCTTAAGGTGATATATTTTTAGATGCTAGTGAAAAGCTTGTTAGGTCTTATTTTTTTTTTTTTTTCCTTTTACTTTGTCATTTCACCCCAAACGAGGTGGGACTGCCACTAATGTGCAGGGGGTTACAGTGAGAGAAAAGACTGGATACAGTGGGGTATTGAAGAAAGGATAAAAATGAATAAGATTCAAGAAAATAAAAAATGGTAATTGATGTTGCATTTGAATTTTTAGAGATTGTAGATGTCAGGGAAGGAAGTAAATGTAAGGAAGTTTCATCAGTGGGAAGTGCAAGAAAAGAAACTGTTCAAGTAGAAATGGCAGTTGCATTCAACTATTTTAATGGTTAAAAGGCAGTACTGTATTCAACTTTCGAAGAGTTTCTTTCTTGTTTTTTTGTTTTATAATCATATCACCCCAAGAAAGGCATTTTATTGCCACTGTTTTGCAGGGGTTTACATAGGAGGAAAGTTAGGAGAAAGAGTGACAGATTATAGGGGTGTCAGGAAGTGGGTAAGAGAAGGATGAGAATACTGATGAGAGTGGAGTGGACAAAGAAAGGAGCATGAGAGAGAGAGGATGTAAGTTAGTGAGATAGGAGATGACTATTGACTTTACATTTAAATCCTTGGAGATTATAGCTGTCGGAGAAGCAAGTAAATAAAAGGGAATTCCACAGGTGGGAAAAGAAGCTGCTTGAGTAGAATTTGCATTTATATTTTATTGGTTTCACAGTAAAAGGGTAGGTTCAGTTGCTAATCTTGTGGCTCGAGTAAATTCATATATAGGGGACATCAGTAACCTAAGTTCATTGAAGCAGAATCCGTGAAAGTACTTGTAAAAAAGACACAGGGAAGCCACATTGCGCCGGTGAGAAAGTGATTGTATCTGAGCTGCCAAGTCTGGATTGATTACATTACAGATTCTCTGTTGGATTTTGTCAAGGACCCCTAGGCGGATAGCAGGAGGTTATGTGGTCTTATGTTTCTGATTTGATGGTGTCTCCTACGGTGTCGTTTATCATACAGTCTTTGATCCTCAGTGTAGAAATCAAATAAGTTACCTTCTAATATGGCTGCCTTTTTTTTTGTCTAACTCATTTATAGGAGAGTATCCAATTCAACAGGTGGTTTAGTCCACTTTACTATAATGCATCTGCCCAACACATTTGCAAGATTGGATTCTATTCACTCGTATATATCTCTCCATTAGATCACTCAAAAGCTTGGTCTTTCATTTGGACTGACTACACCAATTTACTTTATTTGCCAAATCACTTGCTATAACCAATATCCAACTCTAAGCAAGTGGAAGACGAGGAAAAAAGAACAATGCAAAATAATACTATGCAAACAATATATATAGGAGCCAAAACTAGGCAAACAACGATAATGAGACTCGACAAATATTTTCATGACTTCCACTCAAACAAGCTTTTTTCCTGGTGGCCCAACCCCATGAATTTACTTGTGCTACTACATTGGCAACTAGGTCCCACCCTTTTAGCATTGAAATAACTAAATGTAACCACCTCTTCTACTTTATCAGTTTCTTCTTATGCACTTCCTGCCTGTGGAACTCCCTTCCCTATACTTGTTTCCCTGATAGCTACAATTTACAAGAGTTTAAATCCTACCTCCTTTCTTTTATCCCTTCTTTGACATCCCTTCTACCATGTTAATTTTTTCCCCTTTTCTCTCACTCTAACTCTCCAAGCACCAGTCATGTTTTTGTCTTGCTTGGCATGAAACAATTCTAACACATCACTCAATAAATCATGGGTCCTGGGTATGAGTGTAAACTGCATCTGGCAGCAAGGCCTCTGATTGGGGGGTTGTGAGGAGCATGGAATCACCTCTTAATTGCTGTTGTTCCCAGGTCCACCCTGACCCGAGGTGGTAGCAAGGCCTCTGATTGGGAGGTTGTGAGGAGCATGGAATCACCTCTTAATTGCTGTTGTTCCCAGGTCCACCCTGACCCGGAGTGGTAGCAAGGCCTCTGATTGGGAGGTTGTGAGGAGCATGGAATCACCTCTTAATTGCTGTTGTTCCCAGGTCCACCCTGACCCGGAGTGGTAGCAAGGCCTCTGATTGGGAGGTTGTGAGGAGCATGGAATCACCTCTTAATTGCTGTTGTTCCCAGGTCCACCCTGACCCGGAGTGGTAGCAAGGCCTCTGATTGGGAGGTTGTGAAGAGCATGGAATCACCTCTTAATTGTTGTTGTTCCCAGGTCCACCCTGACCCGGAGTGGTAGCAAGGCCTCTGATTGGGAGGTTGTGAGGAGCATGGAATCACCTCTTAATTGCTGTTGTTCCCAGGTCCACCCTGACCCGGAGTGGTAGCAAGGCCTCTGATTGGGAGGTTGTGAGGAGCATGGAATCACCTCTTAATTGCTGTTGTTTCCAGGTCCACCCTGACCCGAGGTGGTAGCAAGGCCTCTGATTGGGAGGTTGTGAGGAGCATGGAACCACCTCTTAATTGCTGTTGTTCCAAGGTCCACCCTGACCCGAAGTGGTAGCAAGGCCTCTGATTGGGAGGTTGTGAGGAGCATGGAACCACCTCTTAATTGCTGTTGTTTCCAGGTCCACCCTGACCCGAAGTGGTAGCAAGGCCTCTGATTGGGAGGTTGTGAGGAGCATGGAATCACCTCTTAATTGCTGTTGTTCCCAGGTCCACTCTGACCCGGAGTGGTAGCAAGGCCTCTGATTGGGAGGTTGTGAGGAGCATGGAACCACCTCTTAATTACTGTTGTTCCAAAGTCCACCCTAACCCGGGGTGGTAGCACCTGTTAGGGTCTCAACTATAGGCAAATAGTTAACCTTCCAAACAGCGGTCAAAGCTATGAAAGTATAAAAATACACTTTTATAGAAATATGTATGTAAAAATACACTTTTATAGAAATATATCTGTAAAAATACGCTTTTATAGAAATATATCTGTAAAAATATGCTTTTATAGAAATATATCTGTAAAAATAAACTATTATAGAAATATATCTGTAAAAATACACTTTTATAGATATATATATGTAAAAATACACTTTTATAGAAATATATATGTAAAAATATACTTTTATAGAAAAATATACAATTTTAAATGAAAAATATTACCAACAATATTTTTGAAGAAAAAATTATTACCATAATTTTTGAAGGAAAAAATGATTCTCAGCAAAACATTTTTGAATACAAAAACTAGAAGACTTTTCCAATTTTCTAAAATAAAAAAGAATAAAAACAAAAAAAGTTCATAAAAATCTGACTAAATCAACCTTTGCACTATAACTGAACATTAAAAAATACCTTAAAACCCTCAACTTTTTGGCATTAAATAACCCACAGAGGTTGATATGCCATTAAACAAAACTCAGATTCTCTGTGGCATTTGAAAGACATTTTTGTGTTCTTTGGATTTGTAACCTACAAATTATGGATTTTTTGGAAAGAGATTTTGCCAGTTCTGGAACTTCACAAGTACAATTTTATGTCTTCTCCCAGATAATAATATAAAAGAAAAGAATTTAGGTTAAAACAAATTTTTTTTATTTCTCTTTGGAGATTCTTTAGCTCATCTCGGAAACATGGTCAGGTCCCAGAAACATCCATTTGAAGTAGAAATTTTTTTACTCAATTTTGTCTCCTTTTGCATTCCAAAAAAATGATTACTGCTTTTATCTCTAATTTCCAAGATGAAAACCAATTCCAAAAGCAAACAATCACAACAAAGCACATCTACTTTGCTTGGCAAAATCATCTCTGAGAGGCTGCAGTTTTTTTACTATCATCTGCTTCTTAGAATTCATTTACCACTCAAAATGTTTATCATAGCAACCAATCAGGATGCAATCTTGTTTTTTAAATACGCTCATCAATAAATAATTAATTTAACAAGTTTCTATTTAGTTTTGTGCTTGAATTAGAATTTATAATTTAAAAATAATAATTCTTTTGTCAGATCGCGACCATTAAACGTCTTTTTGTTTAAAAAAAAATTACTTTTTGTTAAATGCTTGTTTGTTTAGCAGCATATCAACTTCTTATGGTTCATTTAATACTGAAATTCATTTTTCTTGGAAGCATCAGTAATTTCTTTGATAAAAAAGTATTGCTCGTAATTTTTTTTTAAATGTATTTCTGGCAATTACTTTTTTATGAAAATTTCTGGTTGGTAATATTTTTTTCCTTTTTTTTTAATGTATTGCTTGTAATATTCAATATTTCTTTACAAAAATTTATGGCTGGTAAGACTTTTTTTTCTTTTTTGTAAATATATTACTTGTAATAATTTCTTTGTTATAAAAATATACTGATTGTAATTCTTTTACTATGACTTAGATATAACACATCACTAGCACTTTAGTCTATGGCTATATCATGTTAAATACACCGGTTCCCGTCCGATCACCCAAAGTTAAGCAACATAGAGCCTGGTCAGTACTTAAATGGGTGACCATTTGTGAATACCAGGTGCTGTAAAAGTAAGGACCAAGAATGGTTCACTGGTCCTTCAGGTTTGGGGGTTGGGTGCAGGGCTAACAACCCCACCCCGTAAAAAACAGTTTGTTACAGAAACAGCAACAAAAAGTTGCTGCCCTATGCACCATCTGGGTGTGATGGATAAATGATGATGATGACTAGCACTTTTACAACAAAAATGTATTTTTATACTTTGAGGGTTAACTAGTTACCATCAGGTCAGGGTGGACCTGGGCACAACAATAACTAAGAGGTGGCTCCACACTCCTCAAAATCTCCAAATCAAAGACCTTGCTGCCGGATGTAATTTTTTATCATACCCAGGATACTTGTCAAATACCATACCATGACATTGGGATCCTTTATACCTAGAAATCCTATTGACATATTAAACTTATTTCCTTAAAAAAAAATTTTGCTTCCGTTAATGTTCCTTCCAAGATGAGAGTTGGTATGAATTATACACTCCTTGATAGATGCATATCTAGAGTGAATAGTTGATCAATATATTAGGTGGTTCAGAAAATAATATCTGATTATAGAATCTGTTCTGGGATTGATGATGTTCATTGTATTGTAAATACTTAAGGGCTCCTCGAATATTTCTTGTGTGAGTCCAGGTAAATAACAATTAATGCAAAACACCTGGAATTTGGACAAAAAAAAAAAAGAATGCATGTTATTAATAAAAGGAATTATATGTGTATACAATGGAAGTCAAAGGAAAAGACTTAACATGCTCGTCTGTATATGTGTGATAAACTGTTTATGTGCATATCTGCAAGAGTTCAGGTAATTTTTCTTGTCAGAGTCCATCTTGTGCAGTTATAAATCTACCATTTGTTCACGCATTGAATAATTTTGCCATATTTGACTGGTGTTCCTGTAAATTCATCTTGAGATTCTTAACAAAAAATCCAAAGGAGGATCTGCAATATAATCAATCCTGACCTTGGCATCTCATCTTCAGTCAATTTCTCACTGATGTGGCGTAGCTTTCTTATTTCATCTACAAATATTTCCATGGCAACCATTCTTTCCTGTTGCCCCAACTACATGAATTTAAGCATGCTTCTAGATTGGCATATAGGTCCCACCCTTATACTGTTGAAATAGTTAAATGTAAATTTTCATTTCAACTTTAACAGTTTTTTTTCTCACACTTGTTACTTGTGGAAGAGCTTTTTGTTTGCTTGTGTCTGTAATGACTACAATCTCCAAAAATTTTAATGCATCTTCTATCTATTTAAATCCTGTCCGTCTTTTGTCCTTACCTTAATCCTTACTATACACAGTTTTTTCTCTCACTTTCACTCCATGTAGCCCCCAGTATATTAGTGGCATTTCAATGTTGGTTTCGGGTGAAAAATGAAATTGGCGACAACAAAAATGAACATGTACCAGTGGGGGTCACCTTACCTATGTAAGACTATATCTTGAAGAAAAGAAGAGAAAGAGAGAGAATATTCTTGTTTTTTTCAATGTCATCTAACAGACACTTTTGGCATAGTTAAATGGGGTCAATCCACAAATCCACTTATTCCTAAACTAATATATTTAATAGAGTAGATACTTCTGGATATTGCATCTTTATACTCCTTCTCCAGCTATTGAGGCTTATTTCTTCTATAGGTTAGGGTTTCTAGTCCCCAGTTGTGCCATAGTGGCATTATTACCTTACTTGGGATGAAATTGTTCAAAAAGAATTTAAACTTGCAGTTTCAAGTTGCACTTAAATTCCTACATTCTAGGCATCAAAGTGAAAATTTCATCATAACAATTCTCATGACAATATTTATAAAAAAAAAAAAAAGCACAAGGAAGCTACATTATGGTGATGGGAAAGTGACTGAAACAGAGATGCAAGGTCAGGACCAATAACATTGCAGATACTTCTTTGGATTTTATCAAGAATCTTTAAACACATAGCATAACACCAGACCAAATATGACAGCAATCTTTATCACGGATTAATTGTAGACTTATAAATACGTAAGATAGATTTTGGTCAGAAAAACTTTCAGTGCAACATACTGAACCAAGTTTTGAAGCAGCAGATCTAGTAATGGCTTCAAAATAATTTTTCTGCTTTATATCAGTGTCTTCACAATAAAGTACAATAAATCCCTTTCCTGCAGGTTAGTATCTGCCATGTTGATAGAAAGCAAAAAGGATTCTCTAAGATGATTCAACAAGAGCAGTTTTGTTTTGAAGGAATTAAAATTAGCAAGTAATTTTTACACCTGGTTGGCAACAGAGTGGAGGTCATTTTTGAGATCAGCTTCCAATTTGACCTTCTTGAACCGATTAGAATTACTATGCAGACAGGAATAAATACTTATCTCATCTCGTAACTGCTATTTACTGGAAAGGTCTATGAAGATGCCGACGGGGATTCGTCATAGGCACCACAAGTTTGGTTTCGATCAGATACTCTGCAGTATTGACTAAGCTAAATGATACCACCAACAGTCTTTGAAAATACATCACACACACGTTGTATTGCATGTTACTATATTTCTAAACTAGTTTGTAAATAGTACACTCTCTCTCTACTAATTTTTTTATGGTGACTGCTCTGATGAGCTTTCTCTAGTATCTTGACTACATGTATTTCCTCTAAGTTGACATCTAGGTACCACTCTTTTACTCTCAAAATAGTTAAATATAACTTCCACTTCTACTCTAACAGTTTCTTTTCTTGCACTTCCCACTTCCCATTTGTGGAACTCTCTTCCATTTGCTTGCTTCCCTGATAACTACTATCTCCAAAAATTTACATGCAACATCAATTACCATCTTCTGTCTCCTTGATTCCCATCCATCTCTTATACTTTCTTTGACATCACCTGTATCTTGTTTTTTCTCTTACTGTATCACTGTAACCTCCTGCACACCAGTGGCAGTTCTGCCTTGTTTGCGGTGAAATAATTATAATATATATATATATCATGGACTCTCCTGTCAATTTTGATGTATGAGCATCTAACTCAGACTGCCACACAAAGAATTGTTTAGAGTGGTGAAGGCTTGTCGCACCATCTACACTTTTTGGAACTGCTGATAACAAACAATTGGTGCAGAAGTTTGCCACAGATTGCATGAACAGCATACCTGAGTTATTTAACCCATAACTGGAGGGAAGGGACGGATTAGTACCTTTCCCAAGGGTACCAGTGCGTAAGTGAATGCAGAGTGTTCGACTGGAATTGGAACTCAGCTCACCGATTTCCTTTTTGAAGCCGACATCCACCGCACCACAATGCACATTTGTCAATAAACGCTTACAGCACCTGGTATTCCCAAGCAGTCACCCATCTAAGTACTGACCAGGCTCAACTTCGGTGATCAAGCGGGAACTGGTGTATTCAACATGACATGATGTTATATAGTTTATTTAATCTGACATATATATATATATATATATATGTCAGATTAAATAAACTGCAAATGTTGTGTCTGCTTATCTTTAATAAAACCTGTTCATACTCACAGATAATCTTTTGCGTATTATAATTGAAAGATGTCACAAATGAGCTGTAACATTGACAGATGTTATCAATTATTTCTCAAGGTATGCAAGCACTTTCAATCTCTTTCCAAGATCATCTTCAGGGGTGTGATTTAAAGTAACAAAAAATAACTGCAAAACTGTGTTTATAAAAATTACTGTAAGTTTTTTCCTGCTTCAAATATAACGGTTGACAAATTCCTGGCATTCATTAGAACGTGAAAGTTATCCAAAATGGAATTTTTTTTTATTTGTTGTGATGTCATGCGCATGAAAAAACTGTTCTTTTTACAAATATTTTAGAACATTACTACAGTATTCATAGCTGATTCTATTAATTGATGGCTTAATTGTTTTAACATATTTTAAGAAAATTTGCTGCCTAAATACACAAATATATATATATATATATATATATATATATATATATATAATTTATTCAAACTAATAATAATAGATTGTTTGGAGAATAATTCAGTTTTAGACTAAACATTTTTTGTTCTAATATATTATAACATTAGTAACACAAAAAATATTACTCATTCCTAATGGTTAAAGTGTTGGATATTTTAATTTTATATTAATATTGATTGGCTCAGTGGCTTGATCAGGATGAATTACCAGGACTCTTTCCAAAGTAAAACTTGTAACAACAAAAGATTATGGTAACGATCTGGTGATCTGACATTGTCTCCTCCATTACAGCTTTCTGGAATCAAACCAGAGCAACGCTGCTGAAGTTTCTGCCTTCAACTTGATGAAAGGCACATTCAGTTCAGTAAAATATGATTGGTCCAATTTATCTTCCTGACAATGCTTTGCCACACATTCCCAGTATGATGCTACAAAAGCTCACTGACTCGGGATATGAGATTTTGCCACATCAACAATCTTCCCCCAGTCTCTTACTACCAATATCTTAAGCATCTTGAAAAAGTTTTAAGCTAAAAGGCAATCTGTAAGAAAGAAAATGCAGAATTTGCTTTCAAAGATTTTGTGGCATCTAAACGTTTAGAGTTTTATTGTAAATACATAAATAAAGTAACTCGATGGCAAAAATCAAACCATCTCAAGGCAAAGAAACTCCATAAATGGGTTTCTCATGAACTCAGTGAAAGTCAGCGTTTGACGTTTGGAAGGTTGTTTAATGCTGTATTTTCGAAATTTGAGTGACCCATTTCTTGAGCCAACAATGACATTTATGAAGAAATAGACCCTTGATGACAATATAGGCTCAGTAGCTTGATCAGAATGAATCACCCATTTTCTAAAGTAGAACATGTAACAACAGAAGATTATGATGACTTTCTGGAAATTCACCCTTGGCCTCTCTATTACTGCTTTCTGGAATTGAATCAGAGCATTACTGCCAAAGTTTACTATAAAACGTATTTCTACTTGGAATGATTTTCGTAGCACAAATGACACTAGTATGAAAATCTCATTTTATGAGGTAATTTATACGTACTCCTACCCTTGCTGGTTCATTGAGGTTAAACAAGCAAATAAATTTCAGATGATTAAAGCCGAGAGCTACATTTTATTATCTTATTCTGAAAATAAAGTTCAATTTTAGAATAAAGAAATTTGCATTCTAATACATTATTTTAATAGTTACACAAAAATATATCACTCATTCATAATGATTAAAGTGTCGTCTTTGTTAATTTTCTGTCAATGCTTTTCGGAATTTAGCTTAAATCATTATATGTCCTTTACCTTGAAAAAAAAAAAGAGATGTATTTACTTTTTTTATGAGTTCAAGCTTGGACATATTTCCTAAACTGCTACCAATATTTACAGAGCAAGGAGTGAAGAATCCTCTTGTGATTGGACTAGTATGGGGCTGACTTCTAAAGTAATCAGTTATTAAATGTTAAAATAAAATTTGGCATGTAAAATCTCTTGGCGGGAGATAAAACTGCTTCTCCAAAGATGAACAATAACAAAAGAGAAGGAGGAGGAGACTAAGCAAGAGAGTGAATATATGATAAAGAAAGAGAAATACAAAATGTGGTAGGAGAAGGAGATAGATTTGATAGAGATTTACACTAGTCTTGGCTATGTCTGGTATAAGGCTACAGTTTAGATGCACCTATTGAAGATAAGACCGACTAAATTTGACCACTGGAGCAGGATTTCACAGACCAGCCTATTATCTGCTTTTATGCTTTAGAATATTTTTTCATGCTCTAATATGTTTTAATAGTTGGACAAAAATATATTCCGTTTTCCAATTGATTAACGTGACCTCTCAGTTAGTTCTATATCAACCTCTTTGATAAGTCAAATTGGCAAACCTGAAGGAGACTACCACCACATTTAAATTTATTTTTCATTTATTTTTTTACTTTTTTCAGCACAGTCTTATCGATTATTATATTGAGTTTCTGATTTTCAAAAATAATTTGAAAAGATTTAAATATCTAAATTTTAGGGAGGGGCTCAGTTTCTCATGCAATGTTATAGTAAATCGATCCTCTATTTTGGAACCACTCGCGTTGGGGTTGCTTTGTTTTGTTTGCTTTTTTGGGATGAGTTGTTGCTCTTGTTTCTGTCTTTTTCAAGTTTTCTTGAGTTCTTACGATGGCATCTTCCTTGGAAACTCTAAGAGTAGAGTGGCTTTATTCAAAAATTTCGCAAAGGATTCAGTTGTTGAATATGCACAAGCAAAAAAAGTTAATTGCACAGGATCGATTTAAAGTTGTATTGAGCCCCACTGAAATTGTTAAAAATATTGAAATTTTAGAAATTTTTTTTTGTCAATCAGAAAGTTCAGGCTTTAATCAATAAGATTTCACTGAAAAAAGTTTTTAAAAAAATTGATAATCAACCAATTTACAGGTGGTAGTAATGTCGTACTGGCAAGTGGTTCCAAAATGGAGGATCAATTTACTATAATGTTGTATGAGAAAATGAGCCCCCTAAAATTGTTTAAATATTGAAATTTTTCCAAATTTTTTTTTGTCAATCGGAGAGTTTAGGGTGTAATCGAAAAGTCTGCACTGAAAAAAGTAAAAAAAAAAAAAAAAGAAGAAAAACATGAAATTTAAAGAGGGTGGTAGTCTCCTTCATGTCCGCCATTAAATTAAAAGATTATATGCCCTTCATCTTGAACATGAAAAAACAGACGTATTCACTTATTTTTTGCATGAGTTGAACTTGGTCATAACGCTTCTCAAACTACTGCTAATATTAGCAGAGCATCAGGTGAAGGATCCACTTTTGATTGGATGAGACAGTTCTGGTTTCTGACGTTTTGTAGTCGTGATAGGAGTCCGAAAAGAAAGATAGTAGAGGAAAACCCTCCCAAAACCTTGTTGCTTCCAGTGGAGAATAGGCTACCAACAAGGGGGTTGTGGGTGCCTTTGTAACTTGTCTTTTTACTGGTCGGGGTGTTGTGGAGTAGTTTTTGCACTGAAGGTTATAATCGTGCTATATCAGTTGCTCATCGACTTAACATACCCAAAGTATACTTGCTTCCCTGATAGCTACAATCTCCAGGAATTTAAATGCAACATCAATTCCCGTCTCTTGTCCACTTGACTCCAGTCCTTCTCTCGTACTTTCCCCATCACTTCGTGTATCATGTTTTTTTCTGTCTCACTTTACTCTCCAGTCTTCACACTGGTATTCCCATCCTTCTCTTGCCCTTTTTTGATACCCTTACTAAATTGTTCATTTTTACTCTTTGCTCTATTCCTGCTTAAACTTTCACTCTTCTCTTTTGTAGCCTTCTGTGCATCAGTGGTGGTACCGCCTTGCTTGGGGTGAAATGATCAAAAAAAAAAAATTTACATGAATAGGTGAAAATAGATTTCTTTTTTATGATTACAAATGATTACATTGAGAGCATGACCAACTCTGATTCATTAAGCTCGTCTAAACAACATACTGCTTGATACAACATGCCCAAGTCTTTAACTATCACAACGAAGAGACAGATGAGGTTTCTGAAACATGTAGTGAGAAAGGAAGGCCTGGAGAATTTAATACTCACAAGAAAAAAAAGGTGGGGAGGAAAGAGCGACAGTAAAGCTGCGTGAGATCTACTTAATAGGCCTGAGCAAACAGATGGTGGAGTGGGGTTTGGGAGTGGCACCAAGAGGAGGAATTTTGAGAGTGACAAGAGACAGAGCCAAGGGGAAGATAAAGAAGAAGCATTAATCAAAGTTTATGCATAATTCTAGTATAACTTTTTATGACCCACTAATATTCTGTTTTTGATCGATATTTTGGGAAACCCTGTTTAGATAGGATGTGCATTGTGGTGCAGTAAATATCGGCTCGGAATGAGAAATCGGAGAGCCGAGTTCAAATTCCTGTTGAATTCATTGCATCCACTTATGCACAAATAGCCTTGGGAAAGGTATTAATCCATCTCTTCCTTTCAGTTATAGGTTAAATAACAGGACAGATTGGGTTCTATAGCCTTGGTCGGCAACCAGTCTACCGCAGAAAGCAATGGCAACCTACTGTGTTATAATCTTCTGTCCAGTCAGTTATGTCTCTTGCGAAACATGATCGCCCAAGTGTGTTTCACATATGGCACTTAACTGACTGACTGTTTAGATAACTGGAACAGAGGTCAATGGAGTTAGGACCTTTGTTATGACATCTTGAGTACCTTTTCCAAACATGTAAATGACAAAATCTTATTTTTGACAATCTTATTTAACAGATCCTTGTTTATGAAAACTAAAAATGTTTCCTATTCATATTCATTTTTCTTCATCTGAGCCACTCTTTAACAGCAACAAAATATAGCAAGTTGTGAAGAGCCACGATCATTCATGTCCTGAGGCAGCATGTTTATTTATTTATTTTTTTTTTCAGAGTGTCATGTTGTTTCAGAATGAGGACAGATATGTTTCTCAACAATTTCTTACCCCTCGTAGCTCTTATACAAAGTTTCTTTCTCTCTCTCTCCTATACCCTGTTTTGACAACCATTTACACAAGCTTGCTGGGTAGGTTGGTTAGTTGCTGCTTTTCTATAACCCTCTTGACTTCAATATGTCCTGTGAGTATTCTCAGCATCCTTCTGTAGAACTGTAATGGGACCTATCCTTTTTGGACTATAATGAACTCTTCCTAGTATTATGAATACCGAGAGAATATGCCTTTCAGGGTGGTGTTGAGTTGGGTTGAATCACCCCGGTCTAATACTTGGCAGTCAGACTGACGTGTAACACTCTTGTATTTGTTTTTCGTTTAATATATATGTTTCACTAATTCCCGAGTTCGAGTTTTTTTCCAGTCTTATTCTGGGTTCACAACAATTAAGAAGACAGAAGATAAAGAATGACATTTCATTTAAACTTCATTTAAATATCCATTTGGCATTACTTTCTACGGTAGACTGGTTGTCAGCCATGGCTACAGAAACTAATCTGTCCTCTTATTTGACTCATAGCTAGAGGGGGAAGAAATGTATTATATTATTAAGTAGTAATTAGTGGGGGATCAGTTTATTACTTCATAGCAATAGAAAACTGACCTCCCACTTTATGCCCAGTAGAACCCTTAATCATGTTTCTAACTGTTATATTCAGTCAGTCAGTTAAGTGTCATATGTGATACACGCTTGGGCGATCATGTCTCGAAAGAGACATGACTGACTGGGCAGAAGATTATCCTGAAGTAGGTTGTCATTGCTTTCTGCGGTAGACTGGTTGCCGACCAAGGTTATAGAACCCAATCTGTTCTATTATTTGACTCGTACGTAGATGCGGAAGATATGGATTATATTATTAAGTAGTAAATAGTGGGGGATCAGTTTATTACTTCATAACAATAGAAAACTGATCACCCAATTTATGACCAGAAAATGCCTTAATTATGTTTTCAGTTATTATATTCAGTCAGTCAGTTAAGTGCCATACGTGATACACGCTTGGACGATCATGTCTCGAAAGAGACATGACTGACTGGGCAGAAGATTATCCCGCAGTAGGTTGTCATTGCTTTCTGCGGTAGATTGATTGCCAGCTAAGGCTATAGAACCTAATCTGTTCTATTATTTAATCCATAACTGGAGGGAAAAGACGGATTAATATCTTTCCCAAGGGTATTTGTGTGCAAGTGAATGCAAGGAATTCAACTGGAACTTGAACTCGGCACCCCGATTTTTCATGCCCAATTCATATTCACTGCACCACTATCTATCTATGTATTATAGGACCTACCCATTTTGGACTATAATGAACTCTTCCTATTATTATGAATACTGAGAGAATATGCCTCTCGGACTGGAGTTGAGTTGGGTTGAGTCACCCCAGTCTAATACTTGGCAGTCAGACTGATGTGTAACACTCTTGTATTTGTTTTTTGTTTAATACATATGTTTCACTAATTCCCGAGTTCGAGTTTTTTTACGAATCTATTCTGGATCCACAACAAGAATTTTGTTTCTGCTGCTGCAAGTTTTTTCTTTGTCTGTGAGGAAATTGCCTTGCATTCAGTACCATATATGAGGACCAATATTCTATAACAGTTAAGTAATCTTTTCTTTGTTTTAACAAGATTTTCTCCTTTCCTAATACTTGGCTCAACTTTTGGAAAGCAACTTTCGCAATCATAATTCATCTTCAGATCTCAATTTTTCCATTCTCTGTAAAGACGTCCTAGATCTTTTTATACTTGCTTGATTTTGGTATCTCTAATTTGTGATTCTCATTTTGAGCTCTTCTTTATCAAGCTTTCTGTCTTTTTGAAATTGAGGTTTAGTCCTTTCTTCTAAGAAAAAAACAAATCATTAAGTTTGACAATGAATGCCTTAAGCTTATGATAAGAATGATGCAGTTCGAAGAGCTTGTCAGAAATTGTTTCTGAAGAATTAACTAAAAGCGGATTTTCTGCTCAAGGACGGAAAATACACTGGAAAAGCTTTGAAACTTGAAATTGAAGAATTAGAATGTTTCCAAGCCAGAAGCAGCATCAACCATGCATGATCTTGCGGAAAACTCATGGAGGAATCAATCTTCACATTTGATGCAGTAAAAGCAAAAAAAAAAAAAAAAGAAATCGGTTGCTGATTTTGGTGCATAAAAGCATACGTCTTCAAGTTGCAAATGAGATGCAAGAAATAATTGAGACAAAATTTCTTCCAGATGCTATGTGCACTGTGGTGCAGTGGATTCACTTAGGAAAGGTATGAATCCATTGCTTCTCCCTCCAGCTATGTGTTAAATAACAGGATAGATTGGGCTATCTATAGCTTTGGTTGGCTATAGGAATCTACTACAGAAAGTAATGGCAACCTACTGTGGGTTAATCTTCTGCCCAGTCAGTCATGTCTCTT
Organism: Ascarosepion bandense; assembly: GCA_037127315.1. NCBI lineage: Eukaryota > Metazoa > Mollusca > Cephalopoda > Sepiida > Sepiidae > Ascarosepion > Ascarosepion bandense. The sequence continues at coordinate 4,100,223 of JBBBDQ010000387.1, read as the reverse complement.
TTCAGACATGATCACCCAAGCATGTATAACGTATGGCATTTAAAAGACTGATATCCTCAGCATTTTTCTGTAGAATGACATTTCTGTTGTTTCAGGTTTCTTCTTCATTTGTGACAAAGTTGTCTTTATTCTTAATTTTTATCATCTCATGCAAGGGGGTAAAGCCACTAAGACAAAATGGGTTACTGAGTGTGAAAGAATAAGAAAACAGAAACCTTATTAAGGAAGGAGAACCATAGAAGAATCTTCTGCCCAGTCAGTCATATCTCTTTCGGGACATGATCGCTCAAGTGTGCATTTAACTGACTAATAGGAGAAAGATATTTTATTATAAAGGGCCTCTTTTATAGTAAGATGTTTTTGATAATGTGATTTATGTATGTGCTGGATGTGCATTGTGGTGCAGTCGATATCAGCTTGGAATGAGACATCAGGGAGCAGTGTTCAAATTCCAGTTAAATTCCTTGCATTCAATTATGCACAAATAGCCTTGGGTAAGGTATTAATCCATCTCTTCCCTCCAGTTATTGGTTAAGTAATAGGACAGATTGGGTTCTAAAGCCTTGGATGGCAACCAGTCTACTGCAGAAAGCAATGGCAACCTACTGCAGGATAATCTTCTGCCTAGTCAGTCATGTCTTGAAAGAGACATGATCACCCAAAGCATGTATCATATATTGCACTTGACTGACTGAATGAAAATTTGGAAACTTGATTAAGGCTTCTACTAGGCACAAAGTGGGGGATCGATTTTATATTGTTATGAAGCAATAAACTGATCACCCACTAATTACTACTTATGAATATAATACATCTCTTCCCCATCTAGCTATGAGTCAAATAACAAGACAGATTCGGTTCTATAGCCTTGGCTGGCAACCAATCTACTGCAGAAAGTAATGGTTACCTACTGCGGGATAATCTTCTGCCCAGTCAGTCATGTGTCTTTTGAGACATGATCGCCCAAGCGTGTATCACGTTAGGCACTTCATTGACTGACTCTGTTTCAGCCCTAATGATTTGGCCTGTTTCATTATCAGCAACACTTTGGTCTGAACAGTGGTTCCAAGAAATTTTTCAAAGAATTAATTTCTTAATAGTAAACATGTTATGACTGAAATAGATGCAAAAAAATCAAGGATCGTTCGTTCCCTTTCGTTAACAATGAAAAAAAAACAATTTTACTTGGCAAAGAAGTTGATTGGTGATATATATTTTCATCTTAATGTTTTATGTATCCTCAGGATCAAGGCTCTCCACGAATTCCTTTTCTTTGTAGCTCTTAACTTTATCTTTTTGTTATTTCTCCTAATCTCTGTTCCAATATCCATTTAACCAAGCTCACTAAGTATGTTTTTCCTCTGTCTCATGAGTATCAGATTTTCCAAACCTTCTTTTTTCATTATATTCCCCAGAAATCTCAACTATCTCTTTCTGATATTAAATATTAGTTTCCTTTTTGTTTATATTTTCTGGAAAACTTTATTGCTGCTCACATTTTTGGTGTAAGGTATCCTCAGAAAAATAACATTTCTGTTGCTTCAAGTCTCCACTTAAACTTTAAGGAGATTGTCCAGCACTCAATGCCATACACGGGAACAACTACCACATAGTGGTTTTTCTGGTTTCTAGTGAAAATTTTCTGTTTCATCGTACTCTGTTTAAATGTTGGCCAAAGACAAATCATTCTACAGAGAAGGCATCGAATTGTTAGAGAAACGTTGGAATCAGTGTATCACCCCAGAAGGAGACAATGAATAAAGTTGAATTTTGCTAAAAAGTTGTTGTTTTATTAGTTAAGTTCAAGATTTATTGAGTGATGTGTTTTGCTAGGCTATAGAATCTGGTAAGATGCAATGGCTTACTAGGACAGTAAAAGAATGGGATTCAAGTAGACGGAGAGTGATGATTGACATTCCACTTAAACTTGCTGATAGGAACGTTAAATGCCATAAATGAATTTCACAAGTGAGAAGTGCAAGTGAATATATATATATATATATATATATATATATATATATATATATAACTCCCAAAGGAGTGATAAAATGACACACCTTGAAAAATTCTCTATTCTAAAATGGCAGGTTACGTGAAGTTATTTTCAAATGTATTGAGTTTTAGTTCTTTGTTAGGTATGAATTTTTGGCAGTAGAAAGTTGCATGACAGACAAAATTAACGTGTTTCAGACTTAGTCAGGATGGAAGAAAGAAATTTATCAAAGACGAGCTGAAAGAACATTTTTGCATCAAGATGATGAAAGGTTATATTACAATCAACAAACGTGTATGAAATTTTGTCAGCATTGAAGAAATGCATTTGCTGAAGAATACTTATATTCCTTATACTTATAAAATATTGTCCTGGGCATGACGGTAAAAAGCATCTGGCAACAAGGCCTCTAATTGGGAGGTTGTGAGGAGCATGGAACCACCTCTTAATTGCTGTTGTTCCCAGGTCCACCCTGACCTGGAGTGGCAGCAAGGCCACTGATTGGGAGGTTGTGAGGAGCATGGAACCACCTCTAAATTGCTGTTGTTCCCAGGTCCACCCTGACCTGGAGTGGCAGCAAGGCCACTGATTGGGAGGTTGTGAGGAGCATGTAACCACCTCTAAATTGCTGCTGTTCCCAGGTCCACCCTGACCCGGAGTGGTAGCACCTGCTTGGGTCAGCTATAGGTAAATAGTTAACCCCAAAACTGGGGTCAAAACACTACAAAAGTATAAAAATACACTTTTATAGAAATATAGATATAAAAATAGACTTTTATAGGAAAATATACATTTTGGAAGGAAAAAAAAATTATTCTCAGCAAAACATTTTTGAATATAAAACTAAAAGACATTTTCAGTTTTCTGAAATAAAAAAGAATAAAAACAAAACATTTTCATTAAAATCTGACTAAATCGACCTTCTTGCTATAACTAAACATTAAAAAAACATTAAAACCTCACCTTTTTGGCATCAGATAACCCACAGAGGTTGATATGCCATTAAACAAAACTCAAACAAACAAATAAAAAACTCATAAAATACAATACAATAACCCTGAACTGTAAATGGTTCTTGGGTCTTTTATTAAATGAACATTGGTATCTAAAATAGGTAAAAAATGAACTTATAATTTTGAGGAGAAATACAACCACTGCTGTATCCTGGTATTGAACTCAAAACTCTAAGAGTAAAGTCACATGGCCTAGTGTATATAGACATTAGTTAGTTCCTGTGACTTGACTCAAAGAGTTGTGAGTTCAATACCAGGTTACAGCAGTGGTGAACAAGTAACTTACAGGGTTAGAGGGAGATAACTCATGACTGCCAAAAGAAGCTCTATGCAGGGTATGGAGATGATATACCCGAGTGATTGTAATAAAAGTTTTTGTTCGAAATTTTTAGCACCTGAAGAAGGCCAGAGCAAACAACGGTCGAAATAACATACAAATGGCAACAAAGATAAGGACAATAGTCCGAATGATGTAAATACTGTAAATACTACCTCATTTCAGAAATATACAAATAGAATGATTTATTATTAAACGTCATACAAATGGCAACAAAGATGAGGACAATAGTCTGAATAATGTAAATAAGGTGATTAAAATTGCATTTAAATTTATGAAGAACAGTGTTGGCTGGAAAGCATGGAGCTGGAAGAGAGTTCTGCAAGTGAGAAGAGCAAGAAAAGAAACTGTTAGCATAGAACTTAATAACAAAATTGAAAAATCCATGTGAAAAATGAAATTTACTAAACTCTACACTCAAACATTTAAAAAAAAAAATTAAATTCAAAATTTGAAATTTCAGCAATATCAGCCCTTTCTTTTGTGTGCCTGTGTAGTCATATCAACCTAAACATCACATCATACATAAAAGATGGATTTATTTTCCAAATGTTTTGATTCTCAGAAATCTGCCAATAATATTTTCTCTGTTCTGAACAAAATTCCTTCTCTTGTAAAATCATTCACACAAAGTAAAATGCAATATGGAATATTCCAAGCAAATCCCATTAAATCCAGGCAGGAATAAATATTTTGTTAAACAGTTTACAGGGCTGCAGACATTTTATGCCTGGTAGATAAAACAGATTTATATGAACAAATGAATCGTTAAAATGATTTGCCTCCATCAAAAGATATTGAGCAACCGAATAAATTTTTTAGCCATCGCTATCTTTCTATGTAAGTATTTTATCACAAATATCTATTTATAATGTGTGTGCATATATATATATATATATATATATATATATAATTGTGTTGCCCCAAGCATGGCATTTTACTGCCACTGTTGTGCAGGGTGTTACATTGGAGGAATTTTATGAAGAGTGAGAGGTTCCGGGGTGTGTCAGGAAGAGAGTAGGAGAGGAAAGAGATTACTAATGAGAGTGGGGTGGACGAGAAGAAATATTATGAGGAGTGAGAGGTTGCAGGGGGTGTCAGGAAGAGAGTAGGAGAGGGAAGAGAGTACTGATGAGAGTGGGGTGGATGTAGAAAAGCATGAGAGAGAGGATGTAAGTTAGTGAGACAGGAGATGGCTATTGACTTTACATTTAAATTTTTGGAGATTGTAACTGTCAGGTAAGCAAGTATATGGAAAAGAATTTCACAGGCGGAAAGTTCGAGAAATAAAGCTGCTGGAGCAGAATTTATGTATATATATATATATATATATATAGTAGCGGCCATAATATAAGCAACGGAAACAACAAAGATATAAATACGTGTATTACTTAAAAAGTAATGCATGATTAATAACGAAATTTTTACCAAATAAAGATTCGGGTACAATGCATAAATATTATACAAAGTTAGAAAAATTTACATAATAGTTTTTTTTTAAATAAATATTAAATTAAAAGTCAAGGAACGAATTGATTTCTCCTGTCTCTCTTTCCCTCTATCCATTCTGTGAGTATTAGATTCTCCAGGTGCTCTTTCCTCATTGTGTGTCCCAAGAATCTCAGTTGTCTCTTCTTGATGTTAAATAAGAGGTTTCTTCTTGTTTGAATCTTCTTCAACACCTCATCATTGCTCATATGCTTGGTCTGTGGCATCCTTCTGTAGAACTACATTTCTGCTGCCATGAGCCTCTCCTTCATCCTTGAAGAGATCATCCAATAATTACTGCCATACAGAAGGACAGATATCACATAGCAGTTCAGCACTCTTTCCTTTGTTTCCAATGAGATTTTCCCGTCTCTCAGTATTCTGGTTAGCTTTTGAAATGCATCTTTGGCCATGCCAATGCATCTTTGGATCTCAGTGTTGCACTTTCCAACCTCTGTCAGAATGCTTCCCAGATATTTAAATGTCTTTGTTTTATTTTAGTTTCTTCAACCAGTAGTTGGCATTTGGGGGATTTCTTACTCATCAGTAAGAGAATAGAGATAGGGTGTGTGTATCACTCATTCAGTAAAAAATGAATTTGAGCACTCTAGCTATTGGGCACGTAATGTGATATGCGCTAAAAAGACTGCCTTCTTCCACCGAATACCCCATGGCCCAGAGGTAGAGTCGCCGACTGACGGCAATTCAGTTGGGTTTTGAGCCTGGGTTATGTAGCAATCGGAGTCTAACCGTACTGATGAGCTGTGATAGAGCAAAACAGATCTGTCTGCGGATGACAATATATATATATATACACACACACACACACACACACACACACACATATATATACAGGGTTTTACAAAAGTAGGTGGACAGTAAATGAGAACTTTTATTTTGAGATTACAGATACAATCATATTTACGACTAGATTTATTACATTGACAAATGAATTTTATTGTGTACAAAAATACAAATACCATAATTATAATGAACACTGTTGTAATAATATAACTGATACACAAACCTATTTAATCTAATTTTGGATCACCCTGGTATAGATTATAAATCACCTGAAGATACAAAAAGGTTGAAACCTAAGTTGCAGAAATAACTCATTTTCAAATGACAAATATTCAAAAGCTCTACAATATAAATGTATTGAACACTTTTTAATAAAACTGTGTATTGGTTAAGTTAATCATGACTAAAAAATGACTAATTATATATATATAGATCCCATCATCTTCAGTCAGAATTCTGACAGTCGTGTGTAAAAAAAAAAAAAATCATTAAGAAATGCAGTTTGCCCTTACAGCCTGATAAGACTAATATCATCGAAACCTGGGTAGCTCTTTAATATAATATATATAGTGTATCGAGGCAGAAGATAATTTTCTAAACATGTACTGTTAAATATAACAGACAATGAATGTCTATGATGTTCAATCATCAGCTGTTTTAAACATCATATTTTGGCTTTAATTTCAGGTGAAAATAAAAATAAAAATTGTCCAACATTTGGATATTTTATTATGCTGGTTCTAAGCTTTATGTCCTGCTAACCTCTCTAAAGATGGTTCATGTGAGAATTTTGTACCATCAAAAATATATTCAAATATATATATATATATATATATATAAACTTACTTATAAATAGAACTTTGTGTGTGTCTGTTACCTGTAGATCTATGAAATGGCTGAACTGATTTTCTTGAAAATTTACAGTCGTACTATAAGCGTTTGCGAGTGTTCTTATCTAGGTTTTGTGTTGAGGCACCCCCAATAAATATCGATAATCAAAAAATCAGCTGATAGAAGTTGTCCGATTTTAATCAAATTTGATACACTCATAAACAAAGACATAAGAAATGATATTCAGAAGTTTCAAGGTTGCAGTTCTTATAATAGTGCATAAAATCGATTTTATATATATAAAGGCAAGATATTTGTGTGCGTGTCTGTTTATCTGCCTGTATATCTGTATTTTTTTCAGCCCTTTTATTTTAGTTTTTGCTTCAGGTTTGGCTCTAAGTAGGTATAATTGTAGTTCTTAGTCTCAGCCATGATACCATTTACTCAGAGGACTTATTTAGCCTTCAAAATTCAGTTTCCAACAAAACATTTGAGATTGATACCGGGAAATCAAAATTTGATCTACATCTACGGTTTCGCTTTAACTGGAAACAACTATTGCTTTTTAGTCTTTCATGCCAATGTTCAAAGAGTCTGAGCTCCAGGACCATGGATTAGTTTTAAAACTTTCATTACACCTGAGCAATGCCAGGATATACTGCTAGTATATATATATATATATATATATATATAGTAATCTGCATGCAATCCTGTTTCACTGTATCACAGCTCATCAGTACAGTTAAATATCTGATTCCTTCTGACCGAATTGACATCAGTTGGTGATTTTACCTCTAAGCTATATACAAGGCTTGACAAGGCTGCCTGAAAACCCACCTGTGCCAAGAATAAAAAACACATAACATTTTTGCAATGGCCCGGTTCACACTCCACCCACGTCTATTGAACAGGTTAAGAGGCTCATCCCTTGTTCCCTGTTTAGGATGTGGTTTCCGGCTTTCTTATTTCTTCCAATCTTCTCACTTTTTTTTTTTAATTGGAGTAGATAGATCTATCTATCACCCGGTTCACACTCCACCAACGTCTATTGAACAGGTTAAGAGGCTCATCCCTTGTTCCCTGTTTAGGATGTGGTTTCTGGCTTTCTCTTTTCCAATCTTCTCACTTTTTTTTTTTTTAATTGGAGTAGATAGATCTATCTATCGCCCGGTTCACACTCCACCCACATCTATTGAACAGGTGTTGAGGCTCATCCCTTGTTCTCTGTTTATGATGTGGTTTTCAGTGTTATCTTTTCCAATCTTTTCACTATTACGTAGCCCCTGCACATCAGTGGCATTACCACCTTGCTCGGGGTGATATGATTGAAAGGCATCCCTTACAGCATCAGCAGGCATTGGGCCAACATCTGGCCTCCCTTGCCTTACCTATGCCTGAAATTGTGGTGCTTGTCTCAGTCTTTACAACCACATGAAGTGGCATCTGCACCAACTGAGCTGACACCTTTAATACTATACAGCTGTTTCTCATCCGGGCGTATCATTCAGTTATTTCTTCCCTTGCAAAAATTTGCATCACTGACCATGGTTTGGAAAGTGCTTCACACTGCATTCGAGCAATGGTTCAGCAAGTGTCAAGTCGGATTTGGTCGATATCAAAACTACAAGCAAATAAAATCATGATCTAACATGTACATGTGAGATATCTGCATGTTTGTCTATCACATTATTTTTTTACTCAACGAATACGTTAATAACAGTAAATGCAATGAGGAAATTTCATTGCTGATGCAAACTGTAAAGAGGAACAATCATTTTGTTTACTTCATTACGAGAACGTACAAAGAGGGACAATCAACAAGTTTATCTTCATACCCTGTCTGGGTGCAAACACTGCTGGTGGTGCCAGGGGTGGCGGTCCAGCCATAGCCACTGAAACCGTGATATGACTTTTGGTTGGCAGCTGATGAAGACAGGGTATCACACATGCTCAAACATGTATGTTTAAGATTTATTTTTGGACATGATCGACAAATAATTTATATATAATAATAATAATAATAATAATAATAGTGATTAAAAAGAGGTGAGAATATTAAGAAATATAAGGTTAATATCATTATTCTTTTATTTTGTACCTCTTCAGAACATTTGCAATCATGGCTCTCCACAATTGCTTTTTTTTGAGTTGTAAACAAATTTACTTCTTGCTATTTCTCCTAAGCCTTGTTCTGTCATACATTCATTCAAGCTCATTTTTCTATGAGCCATATCCTTTTAGGACGTTGGTGATCATAGCTCTCCATAACTTCCTTTCTTTTGTAGCTTTTAACAAATTTTGACTTCTTGCTATTTCTCCTAAACCTTGTTCTGTCATACATTCACTCAAGCTCATTTTTCTATGAGCCCTATCCTTACAGGACGTTCGTGATCATGGCTCTCCATAACTTCCTTTCCTTTGGAGTTTTTAACAAATTTTGACTTCTTGCTATTTCTCCTAAACCTTGTTCTGTCATACATTCATTCAAGCTCATTTTTCTATGAGCCCTATCCTTACAAGACGTTCGTGATCATGGCTCTCCATAACTTCCTTTCCTTTGGAGTTTTTAACAAATTTTGACTTCTTGCTATTTCTCCTAAACCTTGTTCTGTCATACATTCATTCAAGCTCATTTTTCTATGAGCCATATCCTTTCAGGACGTTGGTGATTATGGCTCTCCATAACTTCCTTTCCTTTGTAGCTCTTAAGAAATTTTGACTTCTCATTTTTCTTTGAGCCATATTAGATCAGCACATAAGTTAATGTAAGAAAATCAATCTGAGCGTTAAGCCATAACTGTGTTTTGCCCCCATCCACTACATCACCATTCCTTTTTTTAGTAAATACCCAGTTCTTAAATAGACATCACATTTTGTAGCTTGCTGAACACTTTCTTTGGAAGTAGCAATAGAGTAGTCACTGGTGTGGCCTGATAGACATTAAAAACAATTGCCTGATAGACATAAAAAAAATAAAAAATAAAAAACAAGGAGTCTATTTCAAGCAGATAAAGCCATAGTGAAGTAATGGATAGCAGCTCATGTTGAAGAATTGAGGAGTTGAGTTCAAAGTCCAAACAAGTTTATTACAATCACTTACATGCTAATACCCTTGGGAAAAATATGAATCTATCTCTTATCCCCGGTCCTGGGCATAATGGTAAACTGCATCTGGCAGCAAGACCTCTAATTGGAAGGTTGTGAAGAGCATGGAAGCACCTCTTAATTGCTGTTGTTCCCTGGTCCACTCTGATCCAGAGTGGTAGCACCTGTTAGGGTCCCAGCTATGGGAAAATAGTTAACCCTCCAAATAGGAGTCAAAATACTATGAAAGTATAAAAACAGAGTTTTATGAAATATATACAAAATGAAAAATATTACCAACAAGAATGTTTTTGAAGGAAAAAATGTTACCAACAAGAACACGTTTCCAAAGGAAAAATGTTACCAACAAGAATATGTTTTTGAAGGAACTAATGCTTTGGTATTAAATGACCCAAAGGGGTTGATACGACATAAGACAAACCAAACCAAACCATCTCTTCTTCCCCAAGTTATGTGGAAATAGCAAAACAGATAGGGTTCTATATCCTTTGCTGGCAACCAGTCTTGGAGAAAGAAACTCTGAATTCAAAACCAGCTTGAAGAGAGTTAATAAATGAACAGACTGGGTTTGCGGCCGGTAGAAAGAAATACCAATCTACTACAGGAAACTTTCTTCCCGCATGCCTGTAGCCAGCATGGAAGTGTGGGCTCAAAAAATTAATATGAGAATAATATCTTTTGTTGACGCACAGTCTGCAACAATGCAATGCAAGAAACAAATGGTGTTTTCAAACATAAATGTCTACTAATGTTTGAAGCAATAAAATATGATTGATTAAAAAAGAAATACATTAATTTTTCTTTGGAAGATAAATAGATTTATTTTTCCCTAGAAGAACTGCTCCCTACCCTTCATCATGAAACTTTGATTTGGGAGATAAGTCTTTGAACTTACATATATACACTAGTGGCCATAATTATTAGGCCATCCCAGTTTTTAAAAAGAAATGATGTATTTCATACTATTTTTAAGTGGATAATTCTAAATGAAAATAGAATGGTTCTGTTGTCATTATTACTTTGCAAAGTTTTACAAATGAAGGAAGCAAAGATGAACTCATCCGAATCACCCTAAATTTATTGAGCCAACTGTCCTACGAAAAGAGCTTTTCTGTTCATTAATATAGAAATTTGTTTTTTTTTTTATTTGTATGAAAAGATATAGATGTGTGTAGGCTTGGATTTTCTGTGCAATCAAATTTTACAAAATCTGGCAATAGAGCCCATACACTCCTGCTGTTTACCCATAGATGGGGGGGAATAGAAATTCATGCTTTTCTCTAAGACGTTTTTGTGTAAGTGAACATGATAAGCTAAACTGGAATCCAAATTCATGTCTGCTATTTTTCATTGCAAGTTATTATTTATTATACCATCACGCCTCCAAACACACTGATACTCCCGGCCATAATTATTAGGCCACCCCAGTGTCTTAAAAAATGACATAATTCATACTATTTTTTTAGTATTTATTTCCAAGTGAATAATTGCAAATGAAAATTGAATGGCTCTTTTGTTAAATATTGCACAATAACATGTGAATCAAATGAATTTATAAATATGTAATAATTACCTATATTGCAGTTTCATCAATGAAAGAATGAAGAAAATTTAGGGTGATTCAGGCAAGTTCATCTTTGTTTCTTTGCCTTGTAAAATTTTGCAAAGTAATAATAACAGAAGAACAATTCTATCTTCATTTGGCAATAAATACTAAAAATAGTATGAAATACCTCATTTCTTTTTAAAAACTACAGTGGCCTAATATTCATGGCCAGTAGTGTGTGTATATATATATACCCTCGCTAGTATAATAAAAAGGACTGTGTATTTGTGTCTGCATATATATAGATATATATATATGTATTCCTCTCAGATATTTTGCCGTCATCTTTCAAGGTAGGGGTAGACTTGTTTGTATTGTGTGTGTGTGTGTGTGTGTGTGTATATATATATATAAACTTTGTAAAAGTATTGATTTATCTTTGCAGTTCACAAATTTATCATTTTTGGAATCATTTAACTAAAATTGATACATGATACATACATGTATATACACTTTATATGTGTGTGTGTATATATATATATATATATATAATCTTTGTAAAAATAAGGAAAGGTAGATACATGTAATTGAATTAAAATCTGATGAATGATATACTCAATGCTTTGAAATATACAGCTTTCAATAGATCTAAATGTTTATAGTCATGCAATCTTCTCATCAGAGAGAACGAAGCTGGCAGATGTGCTCTTATCAAGTACCAAAGGAATCTTCCAAAGACTGCCAAGACCATCAATCAAGCAGACATGACAGCAAGGACTGCAGCATCAGATCAAGAATGGTTCTGCAATGACACCCTAAAAACTACACACTCAGTACAGTTCTGAGGAAAACTGCAATGAAAATAAATAAAGGAATCAATAACCAGAGACTTAGAAAGAAGAGAGCAAAAATAAACATGTTTATTGTAAACTAGTAGTATAGCCCGGCGTTGTTCGGTGTAATGAAAGCTTTAAAACTAATCCATGGTCCTGGAGCTCAGACTCTTTGGATGTTGGCACAAAAGACTAAAAAGCAATAGTTGTTTCCAGTTAAATCAAAACCGTAGAATGAAAGAAAAATGAATGAATGTAAGTAAAATTTTGATTTCCTGGTATTGATATCAAATAAGTTTTTTCATCATAAACTGAATTTCGAAGGCTAAATAAGTCATCTGAGTAAATGGTATCATGGCTGAGACTAAGAACTGCAATTATACCTTCTTAGAGCAAAACCTGAAGCAAAAACGAAAATAAAAGGGCTAAAAATATACAGACAGAGAGGTAGATAAACAGACACACACGCAAACATCTTGCCTTTTACATATATATATATATGTTATCAATTTTCTGCACTATTGTAAGAACTGCAACCTTGAAACTTCTGAATATCGTTTCTTATGTCTTTTTTTATGAGTGTATCAAATTTGATTAAAATCAGACCACTCCTTCTATAACCCGATTTTTTTTATTATCGATTTTCGATATTTATTGGGGGTACCTTGACATAAAACCTAGCTAAGAACACTCGCAGACGCTTATAGTACAACTGTGTAAATTTTCAAGAAAATCAGTTCAATCTATAGGTAACAGACACACAGACAAAGTTCTATTCATAAATAAGTTTAAATTAGATTCGATAAGAAACTTTCATTTTTGCTGATTTTACTAGTATACATTAGTTGCTGTTTCAGACTGCGGCAGATTATAAACTAACATGACTTACAGTATTTACATTATTCAGGCTGCTGTTATTGTCGTTGTTACATTTACAACATTTCAGCCATAGTATACTTCGGCCATTTTGGGTGATATTTATTTGAATTTTGAACCAAACACATAGTTAATCTGTATGTTGGCATTTCTAAAGATTGTTTCAATGACATTTATGTTGATGACTCTGGGTTTGATCAAAAACTCAAAGAAATATCCCCTGAAGAAGGTGGACTTACACAACAGCTGAAACATGAATGTGACAATATAGATGAATCCTCAATAGTTTGAACAACGTAATTAGTACAAATACTTCATCACATTATAAACAACATGCTAACATGACTTATTTTCTGCCGTTTATTATGATGTTTACTAAGCTTAGTCAAAATCTGGATATCCTGCCACCTCTGTTTTGGTTGTCCCTGATGTCTTCCTCCAGGTATCATAATCTTGTCATTGTCCTTTCGGCCTTGGCCGAGATAGAACTCACTACACCCCTCCAGTATTCCCTGTGCATTTGGAACCCTGGCGCAGTTTATAGCGAAATTCATAATCTTGTCAAATAGCTGAATACTTGATGCTTCACCAGGGCTACCAAGGGTGTTTTTTATTGTGATACCAACACTGGATGGGTTGCCTCCAGGCCCCATCCTGTTATTTAACCCATAACTGGAGGGAAGTGACGGATTAATACCTTTCCCAAGGATACCAGTGCATAAGTGAATGCAAGGTACTCAACTGGAATTCGAACCCGGCTCACCGATTTCTCTTTCCAAGCCGGCATCCACTGCACCACAACACACATCCGTCACTGAAAGCTTACAGCACCTGGACTTTCTCAAGCTGTCACCCATCTAGGTATTGACCGGGCTTATGTTGCTTAACTTTGGTGATCAGACGAGAACCTGTGTATTTAACGCGATATGCCAAAAGCATAATCTAAAGACACAATTTAACAAGCATTGCACTAGATCTTTTAATGTGTAGATCTTCATCCATTATCTATCCTACATATCCTCAAAATAGTTACATCTTACTTCCTCTTTTGAATGCACTTGTAATGACTTAATTCTGTAAACCTTTACCTTGAGTGGCTCTTGGGCCTGGCATAGGGTGAACAATAGTCAGAGGAAAATATATCAGCATTGTCTTTCTGTCTTGTGAATACATGCCGATTGCTATCACCATTATTCAATGTTTCTACTCGTGGCAAGTTGTGAACAAACATGACATATTTCTTGCCGTTTATTACAATTTGTATGAAGCTTATTTAATATCTGCTGCTTATTAATTGGGAACTTCCAGAATTCTATTGTCCCTCCACCACTATTATGGTGTTGTTCTATGTTATGGAGTCCTATTTACAGTGAATGGACTCTTCCTCCATCAATAAATAATAAGCTGAGTGACTTCCGGGGACACAGCTGTGATGCCGTCAAGAGACAGTCATGACGCAGCGTAATTATACTGTTCAGAATTACACTTCTATCTGCTGATTACTAACACTTACTATTGTATACAGGAAGTCCCCCAAAAATGTAAACACATTGGCTGTCATTATTGTGTTCATGGATTGAATCTGTAAAATAAACACAAACAGTTTAATTATTGGCTATTTACAACTATCAGTAGGGCCTGGCATTGCTCTGGTATAACAAAAGATTTAAATTAATCCATGGTCCTGCAGCTCAGACTCTTTGGATGTTAGCATGAAAGACTAAAAAGCAATAGTTAAAGCGAAACCATAGACTGAAAGAAAAATGAATGGATATAAGTTAAATTGATTTCCTGGTATCGATATCAAATAATTTTTTTTTTGTCGTAAACTGAATTTTGAAGGCTAAATAAATCCTCTGAGGAAATGATATCATGGCTGAGATTTTAGTTTTTGCTTTGGGTTTGGCTCTAAATAAGTATAATTGTAGTTCTTACTTTCAGCCATGATACCATTTACTCAGAGAACTTATTTAGCCTTCAAAATTCAGTTTACGACAAAAAACTGATTTGATATCGATAGCAGGAAATCAAAATTTGACTTAGATCCATTCATTTTTCTTTCAGCCTACGGTTTCACTTTAACTGGAAACAATAATTGCTTTTTAGTCTTTCGTGCCAATGTCTAAAGAGTCTGATTTATTGATTCATGGATTAGTTTAAAAGCTTTCATTACACCCAAGCAACACCGGGCTATACTGCTAGTTGTTAATAATAACAACAAAGATGTGGCCACATCATCTAAATATAAATAATGATAACTCTTCATCCCAGAAATTCTCAAAATTCAGATGCCGTATTTTTTGGTTTTGAAACATTTCAACTGGAACTAAAATTTTTTAAGTCTATGTTGCTTGATCTAAACAACTAAAATATCTATATATGGTATATTTATATTATTGGTAGTGATTGGCACTCATGTTGATTTCAGCATACCATATGTTTTCTGAAATCAGCCAACCCAAGTCTTATTCAGTCTTTTACTGCAACTTCTTTGATTTGGCA
Source organism: Ascarosepion bandense (assembly GCA_037127315.1). NCBI lineage: Eukaryota > Metazoa > Mollusca > Cephalopoda > Sepiida > Sepiidae > Ascarosepion > Ascarosepion bandense. The sequence goes on along the minus strand of JBBBDQ010000387.1, from coordinate 4,084,895 downwards.
AAATAATTTGTGATATACAAAATCAGTCACTTGTTTAATTTCTCTTTGTTTATTTCAGCATACCTTATTTGAATTTCACCATATTTTTTTTTTGATGTTTAAATGGGGCCTTTCAAGTAATTTCTTTATCTTATTTACGAAGATTTAAATTTAAGTAATTTATGCCCATATAAAGAAAGGTTACGATGCTCCTTTGTTAAATAAGCTATCATTATTGCAACTGGGTGACTATATAAATATTTTTTAACTAAGTTTTTTTAATCATTTCACCCCAAGCAAGATGGGACAACTACTAGTTTGCAGGGGGTTACAGTGAGAAAAATAACTGGGTACAGTGGGTATTGAAGAAAGGAAAAAGATGAATGGGATTCAAGAAGATTGAAGATGGCAATTGATGTTGCATTTAAATTTTTGGAGATTGTAGCTATCAGGGAAGAGAAAAGACTGGGTACAGTGGGTATTGAAGAAAGGATAAAAGATGAATGGGATTCAGGAAGATAGAAGATGGCAATTGATGTTGCATTTAAATTTTTGGAGATTGTAGCTATCAGGGAAGAGAAAAGACTGGGTACAGTGGGTATTGAAGAAAGGAAAAAGATGAACGGGATTCAAGAAGATAGAAGATGGCAATTGATGTTGCATTTAAATTTTTGGAGAGTGTAGCTATCAGGGAAGAGAAAAGACTGGGTACAGTGGGTATTGAAAAAAGAATAAAAGATGAATGGGATTCAAGAAGATAGAAGATGGTAATTGATGTTGCATTTAAATTTTTGGAGAGTGTAGCTATCAGGGAAGAGAAAAGACTGGGTACAGTGGGTATTGAAGAAAGGAAAAAGATGAATGGGATTCAAGAAGATAGAAGATGGCAATTGATGTTGCATTTAAATTTTTGGAGAGTGTAGCTATCAGGGAAGAGAAAAGACTGGGTACAGTGGGTATTGAAAAAAGAATAAAAGATGAATGGGATTCAAGAAGATAGAAGATGGTAATTGATGTTGCATTTAAATTTTTGGAGAGTGTAGCTATCAGGGAAGAGAAAAGACTGGGTACAGTGGGTATTGAAGAAAGGTAAAAGATGAATGGGATTCAAGAAGATAGAAGATGGCAATTGATGTTGCATTTAAATTTTTGGAGAGTGTAGCTATCAGGGAAGAGAAAAGACTGGGTACAGTGGGTATTGAAGAAAGGAAAAAGATGAATGGGATTCAAGAAGATAGAAGATGGCAATTGATGTTGCATTTAAATTTTTGGAGATTGTAGCTATCAGGGAAGAGAAAAGACTGGGTACAGTGGGTATTGAAGAAAGGAAAAAGATGAATGGGATTCAAGAAGATAGAAGATGGCAATTGATGTTGCATTTAAATTTTTGGAGAGTGTAGCTATCAGGGAAGAGAAAAGACTGGGTACAGTGGGTATTGAAGAAAGGATAAAAGATGAATGGGATTCAAGAAGATAGAAGATGGTAATTGATGGTGCATTTAAATTTTTTATGATTTTGACTATCAGAGAAACTAGTAAACAGTAAAGAATTCCACAGGCAGAAAGTGCAAGAAATGAAACTGGGGTAGAAGTGGTGGTTGCATTTCACTGTTTGAACAGTAAAGGGGTGGGACCTAGATGTCAATCTAGTAGCGCACTTCAGTTCACATGGGACATATATGTATGTCACTCAAAGCCAAAAGAGAAATAAGGAAAGAAATGGGGAGAGAGTATAAGAAGATTTAATATCCGCATAGAAAAGGAGGAAAAAAAAAACAAATATATATATATATATATATACACACACTCTTGTGCAAATTAATTGAAACAAAATGAGTAATGTCTTCCTAGGATCTTTCACACTTTCCCAGATCATGTATACGTCATCTCTTGGCATTGTTTTTCTGTTCCGACCACATTTTCCTTTATGATTTAGACTGATGGATCCAGTTTGTTTCTTCACCTTAATGACATGACTGACAGTTGAAAGGTTGACATTATCCATGGTCTCTCTGTAAGGCTTGCCAGTGTGTTCGTGCAGCGTTAGAATTTTTATAGGCTTCCTTGGAGTAACGTCCATCGCAAAAAATGGCCACAGGACAACTGATCAAAAACAGATTCATATTACTGCACACCACTGCAAATGATTTAGTCTAAGGAAAAATAAATATAAATTACATCCAGCCACTTCAGTGGGTCAAAAACTGACCATATGGTTAAAGAAAGGAAATGAATGCAGTTGTCTCAATTAATTTACACAAGGGTGTATATATAAATACAGGGTGGGGCAGAGCAACTTGCTTATTTGGAATAACAAATAAAACAAAATTAATACTGATATACATGTAATTCTTTAAACAGCATCAATTACAACATACAAATTTTATGTTTTACAAGCTTTAAAGATGAGATCAGTCAGATGGCGTCCATTCTGCTCAGTACACTGGATTAATCGTACTTTGAAGTTTCAATCAACTCTTTCCAGCATATCAGTGGGTATGTTGGTAACAGGTTAACGAATGTTGTTCCTCAAGTAAGCCAGGGTGTTAGGACGATCATTGTAAACAATTGACTTCAGGTAGCCCCATAGAAAATTGTTGTAGTTCACCATGTATAACGCAATTTTTGATTCATCGTAATAACCATATCTGTAATTTATGTATGTTAATTTCCATAACATGTTTACATTTGCTGACATTATGATAGATTTCGTAGCAGATATGGTTATTACGATGAATCAAAAATTGTGTTATACAGGCTTGATTTAACTTCATTTAGACTGATGGTCATTTGGGGTTGAGAGGTCTAAGATGCACCAGATTATTTGGTGGCTTCCCCTATGTGGATAGGAGTCGCAGGTTTGAATCCTGATGAATGACACACATTTTCGTAACAAAAATTTATTTTAAATAATCAGGCCAGTAGAAATAAATATATTTGTGGTACAGTGGATATCGGCTTGGAACGAGAAGCCGGGTTCGAATTCCAGTTGAATCCATTGTATTTACTTACACGCAAATACCCTTGGGAAAGGTATTAATCCGTCTATTCCTTCCAGCTATGGGTTAAATAGCAGGACAGATTAGGTTCTATAGCCTTGGTCAGCAACCAGTCTATCACAGAAAGCAATGGCAACCTACTGCGGGATAATCTTCTGCCCAGTCAGTCGTGTCTCTTTCGAGACATGATCGCTCAAGCGTGTATCACATATGGCACTTAACTGACTGACTGTTTGATTATAAACAGAATATCTACTTAAATACGAGTACCAGTCAAAAATAATGTTCAAACAAATCATTTCAAATTGTCGGTTGTTTATAACCAGTTTCGTTAATCTTAGTTACTTTCCATAATATATATATATATATATATATTTGTAAAAATATACTCAGTCATGATCTGAGATTAAGGACAAGATGGTTAAATAAAAAGAAAACAAGAGGAAAACTTTATTTAACTCACCTACACATTTAGTTCTGTGATGGACTTTATCAAGGCAAAAAGACGAAATGGGCTTTATTCCAAATTATGTATCTATAAACATTTTCTAATCTCACCTTTACTTATGGAAATGATACTGAAACAGACTAACATACATCATAAAAATCCAAGGAAAACAGTTGAATTCTCTTCACTTTAACATATTGTGATATTGCGCTACACATGAAGGTGTTCTAAAACTAAAATATTCTGTTAAAAACTTTTTGAATGATTTGTGAGCATTTCTTTTATCGTTGCCAACACTTTTTGTTTATAGATTGTGGGACTTGCTTGTATTTCTATACATTTCACCCACATACGTAAACATATACGTAATATAAACATAATATCTACTTAAATATGAGTATTGATCAAAAATAATGTTCAAACAAATCATTTCATAAATAAATATATATATATATATATATATATTTTATAAAGGAAAACTCAACACTTCATATTAGTTATAAACTATAGCTCATTTCAATGAGTTTAATTAGCTCATATCATCAGACACTTTTACAATATTTCCTTTATCTGGTACAAAATTTCTGTCAGAATGAATCTTTTCTTAAAATGAAGAGAGGGATAATAATAATAAACATAAAATTACATTTATCCCTCTCTTCATTTTAAGAAAAGATTCATTCTGACAGAAATTTTGTACCAGATAAAGGAAATATTGTAAAAGTGTCTGATGATATGAGCTAATTAAACTCATTTAAATGAGCTATAGTTTATAACTAATATGACGTGTTGAGTTTTCCTTTATAAACTTCATATCGCTCTGGTTAACACCCATCGAGCTCTCTATATGAATTTTCCAATTAATATTTTATATTAAGGAAATCTTGTTGGATTATCCTCACCGTTTACGGACTGACACCTATATATATATATATATATATATAATTTAATGTGGAGAATTTTGTCACTTAACTGAGCAGTGTTATTTCAGTCATGTCCGTTTTAAAGTTTCATGAAGACATAATTGTGCTGTGTTCACTCTTCAGGGCTTTTGTTTTCTGCTTTAGACAAAGCATGCCATACCACTTTCACAGAGTTAAATCAGCCTCATTTCCTCATGTTTGTTAACTATTCCTTTTCATTCCCTATTCTGATATCTATTTACACAAGTTCTTGTTAAAGAAAGTTCTGCAATGCAATTGGTTCTAAGATGGCTACTTACCTTCAGTCAGTTTCTCATAAATGTGACGTGGCTTCCCTGTGTCTTTTCTAAAAATATTTTTGTGGCAACTGTGTTGACAAGTTTTTTTTTTCCCAGTGCAGCATCCACATGAATTTAAGACTGTACTAGACTGGTATCTGGGTCCCATCCTTTTTCCACGGAAATAGTTAAATGCAACCCACACTTCTACTTGAATAGTTTCTTTTCTCACGTTTCCCGAACCTTGCTTCCCTGATAGCTACAATCACCAAAAAATTAAATGCAATGCTAATTTCTATTTATCTTCTTGAATCCCAACCATCTTTTATCCTATCTTCATTGCCTTTGTACCCAGTCTTTTCTTTCAGTGTGCTACCCTGTTCACTAGTGGCGGTCTTGCCTTACTTGGTGTGAAATGATTTAAAGAAAAAGTTTACTTACTTGTTATTTTTTTTTTAATCATTTCACCCCAAGCAAGGCATTCCACTGCCACTATTGCACTTGGAGCTACATAGGGGGAGGTAAATAAGAAGAGTGGTTAGATATAGGAAATGTCAGAAGGGGGGTGATAGATAGTTGGGTGGGTGGGAAGAGTGTTTGAAAGAATGGAAGTTAGTTTGTTAGGAGGTGTCTATTGACCTTACATTTAAACTCCTGGAGATTGTAGCCGTCGGGGAAGCAGTCATGTGGAAGAGAATTCCACAGTCGGGAAGTGCGAGAAAAGAAACTGTTGGAGTAGAAGTTGCGGTTGCATTTTATTTATTGCCTTCTACATTTCTTGCCTTCACTATTTCGTCTAAGTATGAAGTTCTCCAAGCCTTCTTTCTTCATCAGTGGCAATTGTAGAACTCTGAAAGTGGTGGGGGGCACTTAGGGGGTGCCAAGATTTTTCTGAGGAACCAAACTCAAACAGCGTCCTTATTTTCATACTGCACAACTATTGTATACACAACTTAGAAATAGGGTTGAGTATAAGTATGTTACTTCACTAGATTAAATGGAATAACTTTTCATTCATAGCAATAGAATTCTAATATTTTTGCTCTCTTTTCTACCCTCAGTCTGTTGGAACACAAGAAAGGTTAATTTCAAAACAAAATCAAACGGTCAATACTAACATCAATACTAACAGAACAGTGTCATTTGTCTGCTTTGATTTTTTTTCTACTAAACTGTTTTGAAGCACAAAAAATAAATGCAAGAAAAAAAAATGCGAAAATAAAATAATGCAATGAAATCTATCAAAATGGCATGTGCACCACCATCGTACAATAATTAAATAAAATATTAATTTATGTTTTTGGTCAAGTCCCATTATACCATCAAAAAGCTACTTTAAAATAACAATTTAAATAACAATTCTCCATGACCCTAAATGAAAACAAAGACCCAGAGGGAAAATTGATGAAGATCAAATTTTATAAAAATTAGAGACTGATTAGTTTCATAAATTTTTGAAGTTTAGAAAAGTTGTGGGGGGAAAAAAAATTCTGGGATGGGGCCTTGGCCACTTCTGGCCTCTCGATAGAATAGCCACTGTTCCACATTATAAATTTTAGAAATTTCATCTTACTCTGATTGTAAGTATAAGCATTCTTTTTGTATCTATTTTTCCTAAACCTTTCTCATTACTCACATTCCATTCATGGTATTCTCAACATCCTCCTGTAGAACTACATTTCTGCTACATTTTTTTTTTGTCTGTAAGAAGACAGTCCAGCATTCACTGCCATATATGAGGACTGCTACTACATAAATGATAAAAAAACATTATCAGGGAGAAAGAACAATAAAAGAACAGGAACTAAAAAAAAACAAAAGACAATGATTGAAGATCGAAGTTGACTAAGAAGCAGGAATATAGTTTTGCAAGTGAGAATCGCCCGGTTCACACTCCACCCACGTCTATTGAATGAGTGAAGTGGCTCATCCCTTGTTTCCTGTTTAGGATGTGGTTTCCGGCTTTCTCTTTTCCAATCTTTTCACTTTTACGTAGCCTCCTGTGCATCAGTGGCGTTACCGCCTTGCTTGGGGTGATATGATTAAAAAAAAAAATTGTGAGAGAAAAAACTGCTTTCATAGAACATAGGATTTTATTTAATCATTCCACTGTAAAATGATGAGATCTCGTTAATCTTGGACTAAAAATTCAAAAAGTCTACCAAAGAGGAAAGTTCATTAAAACAGCTACCTAACTTTTTTTTTTATAATCATATCACCCCAAGCAAGGTACTTAACTGCCACTTGTGCACAGGAAATTACATAGAAAGAAAGAAAGAGCGACAGGTTATAGGGGTGTCAGGAAGTGGGTAAGACAAGGATAAGAATATTGATGAGAGTGGAGTAGACGGAGAAAGGAGCATGAGCGAGAGGATGCAAGTTAGTGAGATAGGAGATGACTAATGACTTTACATTTAAATTTTTGGAGGTTGTAGCCGTCAGGAAAGCAAGTAAATGGAAGGGAATTCCACAGACAGAAAAAAAGTGTGAGAAAAAAAGCTGCTGGAGTAGAATTTGCATTTACATTTTATTGGTTTCACAGTAAAAGGGTGGGACTTAGTTGCTTGTGGCTTGAGTAAATTCAAATATAGGGGGCACCAGTGAGCTAAGTTCATCGGAGCAGAAGCCATGAAAGTATTTGTAGAAGAGACACAGGGAAGCCACATTGCGCCAATGAGAAAGTGACTGTATCTGAGCTGCCAAGTCAGGATTGATCACATTACAGATCCTCCATTGGATTTTTTCAAGGACCCTTAGATGGATAGCAGGAGCACCCATCCAGATATGGCAGCAGTATTCAATGCATGGGTGGATTATAGATTCATATATATGCAGGATGGTTTCAGAGGGGAAAAACTTCCTGGCCCTGCACAGAGAACCAACCTTCTTAGCAGTGGATTGAGCTATGGATTCTACAGAGTCATTCCATTTGAGGTCTGTTGTGAAAGTTAACCTGAGGAGGCACTGTGTTTTGCTTTCAGGGAGACTAGTCTGATCCATGCTAATCGGGGGTAGGAGCAATTGTCTGTGATGGTTAATATTTTTAAAATAGGCACAAGCAAATTACTTGCTTAACTCGGGCATCATGAATTTGTAGTTCTCATCTAAGACTATTCATTTTGCTGACAGTCATATATTGTCTTCTTACAACTGACAGTTCATTCTTCTCATCCTGGGCATGATGGTAAACTGCATCCGGCAGCAAGGCCTCTGATTTAGAAGTTGTGAGGAGCATGGAACCACCTCTTAATTGCTGTTGTTCCCAGGTCCACCCTGACCCGAAGTGGTAACAAGGCCTCTGATTGGGAGGTTGTGAGGAGCATGGAACCACCTCTTAATTGCTGTTGTTCCCAGGTCCACCCTGACCCGAAGTGGTAACAAGGCCTCTGATTGGGAGGTTGTGAGGAGCATGGAACCACCTCTTAATTGCTGTTGTTCCCAGGTCCACCCTGACCCGAAGTGGTAACAAGGCCTCTGATTGGGAGGTTGTGAGGAGCATGGAACCACCTCTTAATTGCTGTTGTTCCCAGGTCCACCCTGACCCGAAGTGGTAACAAGGCCTCTGATTGGGAGGTTGTGAGGAGCATGGAACCACCTCTTAATTGCTGTTGTTCCCAGGTTCACCCTGACCCGAAGTGGTAGCAAGGCCTCTGATTGGGAGGTTGTGAGGAGCATGGAACCACCTCTTAATTGCTGTTGTTCCCAGGTCCACCCTGACCCAAAGTGGTAGCAAGGCCTATGATTGGAAGGTTGTGAGGAGCATGGAACCACCTCTTAATTGCTGTTGTTCCCAGGTCCACTCTGACCCAGGGTGGTAGCACCTGTTAAGGTCCAAACTATGGGCAAATAGTTTGACCCTAAACTGGGGTCAAAACACTATGAAAGTATAAAAATAGACTTTTATAGAAAAATTAACACTTTTGAAAGAACAATTTTACCAACAAATCATCTTTAAAGAAAAATTATCATTACACATTTTTGAAGGGAAAAAATTATTCTCAACAAAACATTTTTGAATACAAGACTAGAAGACATTTTCAGTTTTCTAAAATAAAAAAGAATAAAAACAAAAGAAATTTTTTTAAAATCTGACTAAATCAACCTTTTTACAATAATCGAACATTTAAAAAAAAATACCTTAAAACCCCTCCCTTTTCACATTAAATAACCCATAGAGCTTGATATGCCATTAAACAAAACTCTTCTCAGTTTGCTTTACTACCATCGCCAGAAGTTCCTGTATATTCCATTCTGTGTCTGCTATAAAAACTGTTTTCTATATATCTTGTGTTGTTAAGATTGTGTCTGTTATTTACAAATCCTGGCAAGATTTCTTTCTTTCTTAGGTTTGTCTTGCTGTAAAATTTGAGTTTGCAAAATAATGCACATCCACAAGCTTAATACAAAGTTTAAATTTTTGGTAAATGCCATATATCTGAACACATTTTTAATCATTTTATTTGATTGGGAGAGTGTAAATAGAAATCTATAAAACAAAAAAAAATGACAATATCATTTGTTTCTGACCTTTATTTGACTAGGAGCATGTAGATGCAAATCTGTAATGCATAAAAACAGTGACAATTTCATTTGCCTCTGACCTTTATCTTATATCCTTTGCCAGTAGATATCTTCTTTCATATTCTGTGAACATGTTGCTTTAAGTTTCTATATTATTGAAGATACACTTTCTTCACTAATTTGGTTTTGGGCATGACGTTAGTCTGCATCCAGGAGCAAGGGTTCTGATTGGGAGCTTGTGAAGAGCATGGACCACCTCTTAATTGTTGTTGTTCTCAGATCCACCCTGACCCGGAGTTGTCCCAGCTATAAGCAAATAGTTAAACTCCCAAACTGGGGTCAAAACACTATAAAAGTATAAAAATACATGTTTATAGAAAAAGATACATTTTTGAAGGAAAAATATATCCAGCAATATATTTTTGAAGAAAAATTGTTACCATAACACATTTATGAAGGAAAAAAAAATATTACCAGCAAAACATTCTTGAATACAAAACTAGAATACATTTTCAATTTTGTGAAATAAAAAAGAATAAAAACAAAAAAATTTTCATTAAAATCTGACTAAATCAAGTTTCTCACTATAATGAAACATTAAAAAAAATACCATTAAACCCCACCTTTTTGGCATTTTTTTTTTTTTTTGCAATTGGAGTAGATAGATCTATCTATCGCCTGGTTCACACTCCATCCATGTCTATTGAACAGGTTAAGAGGCTCATCTCTTGTTCCCTGTTTAGGATGTGGTTTCCGGCTTTCTCTTTTCCAATCTTTTCATTCTTATGTAGCCCCCTGCACATCAATGGCATTACCACCTTGCTTGGGGTGATACGATTAAAAAAAAACCCAAAAAAAACAAATTAAATAATCCATAGAAGTTGATATGCTGTTAAACAAAGCTCAAACTCTCCACTAATTAAAATTATCATTATTATAAAATATTATTATTATTAATATTATCATTATTATAAAATATTATTATTATTAATATTATCATTATTATAAAATATTATTTGATAACTCACTTCTTTAATTATTATTATTGAAAGCTTTCTCTCTCTCTCTCTCTCTCTCTCTCTGATCATTATTATTATTCATTATTATTGAAAACATGACTTATGCTGATCATTGTTGTTGTTATTATGATTGAAGGATGACTTTATCTCATCATTATTTTTATTATTACTATTATTATTGAAAACATGTTTTCTTTGATCATTATTATGTCATTTTCATCATAATTCGATTTCTGCTATGGTCACACTAACCTACCAAGTCTGAGGAAAGGTCTAAGGCAGGTCATAGTGGTTACAGTTTCTTTGTTTTTCTATCTGGTGTCACATAGACAAAGTTCTCGTCAATGTGTGGGCTGTACTTAACAAGACAATGTTTTTGTATAGCACATCGCTCATTAAATCCTGGGTCTCACATATAGATGGTCCTACTAATAAAAAATGCATATGATTTTTATGAAGTACTAACCTTCAAATGACATGTGACAAAATTTGTGCCCAATAGGATTATTAGTTTACAAATTACAGTTATTTAAGTGGAGCTACAGCTGCAAATTTTCAAAACAATAGAAAAATCTGAATTTCGTGTGTTGATAAAGCATTGCTTTCTGATGGGAGGAAAAATACTGTTCAAGCAAAGCAATGGCTTGATAAGTTAGTTGCACTCTGCTTCATTAGAAACAATGGTTAAGAGAGGGTATATTTTAAACGCAGTTGTACAGACACAAATGATGCTGAACGCTCAGGTAGCTTAAAATATATCTATTGCGCGGATTGCAGAGTCTGCTTCATTGTTTGGTTCTTTAGGGCAAGCCCATATTTTTTTTACTGAACTGTATAACCTCTTCCATTTTGGGTGGGATTGATTGTCATTTTAATTCCTTGTTTCCTGATTTGCTTGTAAAATTTCTTTGCATTGGTTTGAAAGATCTTGTTCTGTCTGTAGGATCTTGATTTTTTCTCATAGTGTCTTATGTTTTGAGCCTTCAGTTGTATTGTTTGCTTTATTTTTTCTTTTATTGATAGGACTTCGTTTTCATTCCTAATATTGTATTTTCTTTTGACCCTTCTGCCTTTTTAAATTTTTAGATTTCTTCCTCTTGACAGTTCATCAAGTACTGATCACTTCTAAGTTGTTTCGTTTTTTTTTTCTATATTTTTTCAAGGTTTATATTCATGTCTGTGAGACTGTCTTATTTGACTCTGATGTTCAATTTTTTTGTTGCTGATCCATATATTGCTTTGCTGAGATTTATATGAGTGTCTTCTTCATCCAAAATTAATTTGAGTGCTGCATTATAGAGTTTAATAGTTTTGAGTTCATTATAGTTTATTGGGTGTGCGTTGTGGTCCAGTGGATATCGACTCGGAACGAGAAATTGGAGAGCCAAGTTCGAATTCCAGTTGAATTCGTTGCAATCATATACGCACAAATACCCTTGGGAAAGGTATTAATCCGTCTCTTCCTTCCAGTTATGGGTCAAATAACAGGACAGACTGGGTTCTATAGCCTTGATCGGCAACCAGTCTACCGCAGAAAGCAATGGCAATCTACTGCGAGATAATCTTCTGCCCAGTCAGTCATGTCTCTTTCGAGACATGATCACCCAAGTGTGTACCACGTATGGCATCTAACTGACCGAATTACTTGTAACTAACTTAACCTATTAAAAAATACACAGATCATGTAATATTATTTATATGATTTCAAATAAAATTCAATGGATGCTAAGTAAATAATATTGTTTAGTTTTTACTAATATGGTTAATAGAATAATATTATTATAATTCGAAGAAGTAGAAAAAGAAGAGAAAAGAGGGGAGAAGAAAAGGACAAAGGAAAAATTGAAGAAAAAAAGAGTAACAGAAGGCAAAGGAGGAAGAAAAGGAGGAGAAGAAGATAAAGAAGGAGTAAGAGGAGAAAAGGATAAGAGGAGGAGGAGGGGAAGACAAAGAAAGAGTAAGAGGAGAAAAGAGGAGGAGGAGAAGATAAAGAAGGAGTAAGAGGAGAAAAGGATAAAAGAGGAGGAGAAGAAGATAAAGAAGGAGTAAGAGGAGAAAAGGATAAAAGAGGAGGAGAGGAAGACAAAGAAGGAGTAAGAAGAGAAAAGGATAAAAGAGGAGGAGGAGAAGAAGATAAAGAAGGAGTAAGAGGAGAAAAGGATAAAAGAGGAGGAGGGGAAGACAAAGAGTAAGAGGATAAAAGAGGAGGAGGAGAAGAAGATAAAGAAGGAGTAAGAGGAGAAAAGGATAAAAGAGGAGGAGGGGAAGATAAAGAAGGAGTAAGAGGAGAAAAGGATAAAAGAGGAGGAGGAGAAGAAGATAAAGAAGGAGTAAGAGGAGAAAAGGATAAAAGAGGAGGAGGGGAAGACAAAGAAAGAGTAAGAGGAGAAAAGGATAAAAGAGGAGGAGGGGAAGAAGATAACAGGAGGAGAAGTAGAAAAAGGAGAGAAGATGAAGAAGACAATGATAAAAGAGGAGAAGAAGAAGATGACAGAGAAAGAGAAGACGAAGAAGGAGGAGAAGAAAAAGGAGGATTCACATCATTATGTAAAAATATATCGGCTAAAGAATTTGATAAAATTATAAAATGTAGGGATCTGGAAATAGAATCTGCATAAATATCACATTTAAACACAGCCATCATTCAAATATGTGCGTTGTGGTACAGTGGATATCGGCTCGGAACGAGAAACCGGGGAGCCGAGTTCGAATTCCAGTTGAATCCATTGTGTTCACTTACGCGCAAATACCCTTGGGAAAGGTATTAATCCGTCTCTTCCTTCCAGTTATGGGTTAAATAGCAGGACAGATTGGGTTCTGTAGCCTTGTTCAGCAACCAGTCTACTGCAGAAAGTAATGGGAAACTACTGCGGGATAATCTTCTGCCCAGTCAGTCATGTATCTTTCGAGACATGATCACCCAAGTATGTATTACGTATGGCACTTAACTGACTGACAAACTGATGCATCAATATTACCAATATTACTGACTGAATGTAATAGAAATATAATTAAAACTTCTACTGGGTATAAAGTGGGGGATCAGTCTTATATTGTTATGAAGTAATAAACTGATCCCCCACTAATTACTACTTAATAATATAATACAGCTCTTCCCCTTCTAGCTATGAGTCAAATAACAGGGCAGAAAGTAATGGCAAACTACTACGGGATAATCTTCTGCCCAGTCAGTCATGTCTCTTTCGAGACATGATCACCCAAGTGTGTATCACATATGGCACTTAACTGACTGACTAAGAGTGATGAAAAGCTATGAATACACATTCATACTTAAACAATATTGTTTGCTTAACATCCATTTAATTCTATTTGAAATTATGAAAATTATATCACAGGATCCATAAATTTTTTCATGGGTTCAGCTATTATTTTTATTATTATTGAAAATACTCTTTTTCTGATAATCATTATTATTAAAGGCTCACTTATGTAATCGTTATCATTATTCTCAAAAACACACGTTTACTGATCATCCTTATTATTTTCAAACATACGCACCGTAGTGGAGGCGCTAGAGGGTGTCGTCAGTGTTGTCATTGCGTGGATCACCAGGGGGTTTTGGGTCTCTCAACATCATACCCTCCTCGCCACGCCGACCTGACCAGAGATGATCAGTTTCTGGTCCACCCTCAATAAGCGCTTTCAGAAGCTGGAAAAAATTTCTAACGTTTGGGCCTGGTACGAAACCTTGCAAATGCTTCTGATTGGCGACAGTCAGAGCCAGTTTCCATTTAGAGGCAAACCGTACATGACCTCGTCCAAAAATATGAAACAATTTACCTACTGAACGGCTATTAGAAAAGAAAAAAAAACTTGACTAAGAATTAATCACGATTCGTTTAAAAATAAATAAATATCTACAAATATATAATTTCAAGTCATTTCTAAAAAAAAATAGATATGAGGATAAAAAAAAAAATTATCATTAATATTGCAGATTAAATGAAGATTTCAGTTCGTAATTCCCTGAGTGTTGCTTTGATTGATATACTTTTGATGAAGGCTTGAAAGTTCAGTGAGTGAAATGTTGTAATAGCAACGACAAATGCAAGGTTAATAGTCCGTAGGTAAATTGTGTAAATAATGTTAACCTCATCCCAGAAAATCACACAGTTTAATTCTTCCTCTTTTTCTATCTAAGTGGGGGAATGATCGAGGTCCTGCAAGCAGGAAATTATCAAGATCGTCTGCAGAAAAAAAGATGGTGTCAAATAACTAGCTATTTTGGAAGCAGATGCTTTAAAGAACAAGCAAAATATTTACTTAGACTTAAATAAATGCAAGGCCTGTTTCCTTGTAAGGCAATCTTTTATAAACTGGACAACAGATGAACTCATGAATATGGACCTCAAAACATAACAATTCATAAAGCACTAATCACCAGGTAGATAATGAAGGTCTGATATCACCAGAACCAACACTGATCTAAACTTATTTATAAATGGAACTTTGTGTGTGTATATGTGTGTGTGTCTGTGTGTCCGTTACCTATAGACTCCGAAACAGCTGAACAGTTCTTCTTGAAAATTTACAGAGTTGTACTATAAGCATCTGTGAGTGTTCTTAGCTAGGTTTTGTGTCGAGGTACCCCCGATAAATATCGAAAATTGAAAAAATAAGGTTAAAGAAGGAGTGGTCCGATTTTAATCAAATTTGATACATAAAAGCATAAGAAAGTATATTCAGAAGTTTCAAGTTTGCAGTTCTTACAATAGTGCAGAAAGTCTATATATATATATATATATATATATATATATATATATATATATATATATAAAAGGCAAGATGTTTATGTGTGTGTCTGTTTATCTGCCTGTATGTCTGTATTCTTTTCAGCCCTTTTACTTTAGTTTTTGCTTCGAGTTTGGCTCTAAGTAGATATAATTGTAGTTCTTAATCTCAGCCATGATACCATTTACTCAGAGGACTTATTTAGCCTTCAAAATTCAGTTTACAACAAAAAATACTTATTTGATATCGATACCAGGAAATCAAAATTTGACTTACATCCATTCATTTTTCTTTCAGTCTACGGTTTCGCTTTAACTGGAAACTACTATTGCTTTTTAGTCTTTCATGTCAACGTCCAAAGAGTCTGAGATTCATGGATTAGTTTTAAAGCTTTCATTACACCCAAGCAACGCCGGGCTATGCTGCTCGTAATAAAAAATTTATGACATTATTCTGACTGTAAATAATTTAGACCAGTTGTAATATCAGCCTTCCTATTTGTTACTGACTTTTAGATAATTTCCTCACAGATGAAGAGAAAACTTGAGGCAATGTGCTTCTACAGAAGGATGCTGAGAATATCATAGACGGAGCATGTAATCAATGAGACTATTTCAAAGAAAATGGAAACAAAAAGCACAATTATACATAAAATTAGAAAGTGCCGAAATTTCTAGTACAAAAGATGAGGAAAGTAGACTTGGAGAATTTGAAACTTAAAAGAATATAATGAAGGCAAGAAGGTCAGAGGGAAACAAAAAATAACTTAGTGAACAAGCTTTTGTAAATAGAGGGCAGAACAGTGAATGAAAATTTAGTAAAAAGACTTGAAGAGGTTCATACATGGCCCAAGATCCACTCAAGGTAGATGGTTACTGATTGAGGATGTTTTATAGATATAACAGAAGGAAGTAATCAGTGCAGATTATGAGGATATGTAGGAGTTTGAATTGGGAGTCTGTTCCACAAAGCTGAGTATGTTGAGAGAAAGCTGTTTGAATGAAAATTTCTTTTTACCATTAGAATACTTCTTTTTCTATGTGCCTTGTCCCTTCAGGACATAGACGATCATGGATTTCCACATCTCTATCCCTGGTGGCTCTTAGCACGCCTTCTCCTGTTAAACCGTGCAACCCTCATTCCATCATCCACCTGATTAGGTTCTTCAAATACGTTATCCGTTGCTTTCCTCTGTCCCTTTTTCCCTCTATCTGGCCTGTTAGTATCAGGTTCTCCAAGCCTTCCTTTCTCATTGCATATCCCAGGAGCTTCAGCTGTCTCTTCCTGATGCTCAATATTAATTTTCTTTTTGTTTCTGTCATTTCCAAAACCTCGTCATTGCTCACATGCTCAATCCATGATATTCACTGCATCCTTCTGTAGAACCACATTTCAGTTGCTTCCAGTTTTTCCTTCATCTTTGATGATATTGTCCAGCCTTCACTGCCATATTGAAGAACAGACAACACATAGCAATCCAGTACTCTTGTCCTTGTTTCTAGCAAAATTGTCCTGTTTTTTAATACTTTACTCAACTTCTGGAATGCTTTCTTCGCCATGTCAATTCGCCTTCGGATCTCTGTGTTGCACTTTCCGTCTTCTGTTATAACACTTCACAGGTATTTAAATTTTTGTACCTGCTTGATTCTAGTATCCCCAACCTGTATTTGGCATATTGGGCTGCCCTTTTTACTGATGACCATGCGTTTGGTTTTCTTGCAATTTATTTGTAGTCCTTTCTTATTACTCTCTTCAGCTACCTTCTGTAGGAAGTCTTGTAGTTTCCTTTCTGTGTCTGCTATCAGCACTGTATCATCTGCATACCTTATGTTGTTTAAATTGTGGCCTCCGATGACAAATCCTGGCATAACTTCTAGGGTTCCTCAGAATAGTCTCGCTGTATAAGTTGAATAGATCCGGTGAAAAGACACATCCTTGTCTTACGCCCCTCTCTATATTTGTATATCTGCTGTCATTTCCAGAAATTTCTGGAAATGAATAATATTCAACTCTGTGTACATGACATGGCAGAGCTTAGCTGTAAATGTCTGAACTGTTTTTTTTTTCTTCTAGGTTTTTGCTTTCACAATCCAGAAAAATTTTCTGTGATTCAAGAAAAGATAATATGATCAACAAATCTGTCTGCACCCTAGCAATGTTGGGATCTTAACCTTTGCCAAAGCAAAAATGCTGGACAAAGTAGTTTACCAGTTCAGACCTTTACAGCTTAGACTTGCCATGTCATGTATACAAGGCTGAATCATCCTCATTCAGTCACCCTCTACCTTGAGTGGATCTCGGGCCATATATGAATTTCCTCAAGTCTAGTATCAATCATTATCTATGCTATCTATCCTCATAAGCACACATTACTGCTTTCTCTTATGTCTGTAAAACATCCTCATTCAGTAACCCTCTACCTTGAGTGGATCTTGGGCCATATATATGCATTTTAAAGAGTTGCTATCCCTTCATCTCCAATGTAGACCATCAGTTACTCGGCTTATGAACACGGTATGAATAAATGAATATTAAGAAAGAAAAAAATTCCGAAACTTATTTGATTGCTAATCTAAACATTATGATTTAATTTGCTGCCCTTCCATTGTCAATTAATCACTACTGATTGGTCCCCTTGTTTATTAACCAATCATTCTAGTGACAGCTGGCTGCTGTATTGCCATTTATTTTTATAGACCAATCAATGGTGCACAATGATTCAAACTCTCCAAGCAAGCAACAGTGTGTTGTCAGGTCACTTCAGCAGAGCTAAGGTCAGGATGAACTGGATTAGGAAATTGATAAACAAAATGTTTGGGTGATTTTTTTTTATCAAAACAAACGAGAGTTTCTGCTAATTGAAGATTATGCTGGCAATCTGAGTCACTTACAATGCATACATAGGCAAATCAATAAGTCTGTATCCTCATCATGATAGAAAGTATTAATTTCCCATAATAAATAATCTGCTTTGCTTATCAGTACACTTAATTCAATGTTGGTTATTAATTACATTGTTAGGAAATTCTGAAGTGAAACTCAAGGTATAACTATGTGTTAGCTTCTAATATTGATGCATCAGTTTGTCAGTCAGTTAAGTGCCATACGTGATACACGCTTGGGCGATCATGTCTCTTTCGAGACATGACTGACTGGGCAGAAAATTATCCCGCACTAGGTTGCCATTCCTTTCTGCGGTAGACTGGTTGCCGACTGTCCTGTTATTTAACCCATAACTGGAAGGAAGAGATCTATTATATTATTATGTAGAAATTAGTGGGGGATCAGTTTATTACTTCATAGCAATAGAAAATAGATCCTCCACTTTATGACCAGTCGAAGCCTTAATCCTGATTCCAACTATTATATTCAATCAGTCAGTTAATTGCCATACGTGAAACATGCTTGGATGATCATGTCTCGAAAGAGACATGACTGACTGGGCAGAAGATTATCCCGCAGTAGGTTGCCATTGCTTTCTGCAGAAGACTGGTTGCCAACCAAGGCTATAGAACCCAATCTGTCCTGCTATTTAACCCATAACTGGAAGAAAGAGACAGATTAATACCTTTCCCAAGGGTATTTGCGCGTAAGTGAACACAATGGATTCAACTGGAATTCGAACTCGGCTCTCCGGTTTCTCGTTCCGAGCTGATATCCACTGTACCACAATGCTTGTCTAGTAGCTTGAGTAAATTCATGCAGAGAGGACATGAAGGAGTTAAGCTCATCGGAGCAAAACTATTGCAAGACAGAGGAAAAGCCTCATTATGTTAGTGAGAAAATGACTGGAGTTGGGCTATTAATTTGGGATAGATTACAGATACTACTTTGGATTTTGTCGAGAAACTCAGGATGAATATCAGGGACACCTGATTAGATGTGATACCAGTATTTAATGCATGGGTGGATGGTAGATTGTATTCATGTATCTGCATATATATTTTAGATAATTTAGAGCTATGTACAAACTGATGTGCGTTGTGGTGCATTGCATATCAGCTTGGAACGAGAAATCGGGAAGCTGAATTCATTGCATTCACTTACACACAAATACCTTTGGGAAAGGTATTGATCCGTCTATTCCTTCCAGTTATGGGTTAAATAACAGGACAGATTGGATTCTATAGCCATGGTCGGCAACCAGTCTACCCAGAAAGCAATGGCAACCTACTGCGGGATAATCTTCTGCCCAGTCAGTCATGTCTCTTTCAAGACATGATCGCCCAAGCGTGTATCACGTATGGCACTTAACTGACTGACTAGACAGGCAACTAGGTCCCACCTTTTGATGGTGAAACCAATCGTATGTAACCACAACTTCTACTCTAACAGCATCTTTTCTCACACTTCCGACCTGTGGTATTCCTTTTCATATACTTGCTTCCCTGACAGCTACAATCTCCAAGAATTTAAATGCAATGTCAATTGCCATCTCTTATCTCCTTGACTCACATCCTTTTCCTGACAACTCTTGTATCTTGTTCTTCTCCCTTTCCACTCTATTCTAATGCAGTTCTCTTCACACCAGTATTCCTATCATTCTCTTCACCATACTACGACATCCCCTGTGACCTGTTCCTCTTTCTCTTCACTCTCCCTTTATGTAACCCCATGTGCACCAGTGGCAGTACTGTCTTGCTTGGGTTGAAATGATTATAAGAAATAAAATATATAAGAAAAAAGTCCATGAAGCTGTGAACATTGTGTTTAATATGTAGATTTATTGTTGTTATTATTATAAATATTACTTGCTTTTTGTATGATATACTAAGTGTCCATAATGGTATTCGTGTCACTATACATGTTTTATGTCTACAGTTGACTCTCATCAGGCAAATAAACTTGTAACTTTACATATCGAGATCTGTTTATATATATATATATATATATATAGTTTTAAAAAAAGTTTTTTGCAACTGTAAATATTCCACATAATCAGATAATTCATGCCTCCATGTGATCACATAATTTCATGTCTGCACATGATCACATTATCACTTCACTTGAATTTAAAAAAAAAAATTTTAACGTTTATTTAGTTCTTCAAAATGTCGCAACACACTTCCAATGCAAGGCAATTGTTGATGGTAAAAAGATTGTAAAACTGTAAAAATTTTACCCTGATGATGAACGATGATGTTCGAAAGTACTCGGTTAACATATGGAAAATATTTGTATAAATATAATTTTGAAATAAAAAGCCTCATTAGAAAATACGAGACAATACAAAAGAAAATCTGCAAGATTAAGTTGTTTTAAACTTTCAATACAATGTGTTTAAAAGAAAAAATGTTGCCTAAATAAGTGTGTGTGTGTGTGTATATATATATATATATATATATATATATATACACACACACACAACTTTAAAAGATACAAAGAAACAAAAACTGGCTACAGGAATAGTGACATGAATGTGGGGGAACATGATATTTGAGAAAAGAACACTTACATACCACAACAGATGTTATATAGTGACAAATAACAAACACGGGTGTATATAAAAATATATCAGTGATATTTTTATTAATGTACGATGTTCCGTGTGGTCTAGTGAACAGAGAGTGAGAGAGCGCTCTTCTAATGGGTTGACGTGGTGACGGGGGGTTCGACGGGAGTGCAGCCTCTCTGCTTAGCTCGTCTAGCTTCTTCTTCGACTTCTGGAGACTGTCTGGCTCTCTGCCCAGACTGCCTGTCGAGCCTGACTCCTGTCGAGGCTGACTGGGACTCTTCTGTCTCGTCTGTCGACTTCTGTGTTTCGAGGTCTTTATATATCTTCCAAAACCGGAACTCGTTTTCTTCCGGGTTCTGCCTCGATCCGCGACGCCAACTCGACGCCCACGTAATTCTCAGAGTCACCTGTCTGTTTGCTCTGAGCTATTTCCGCTCTGCCGGAAATAGGGTCAAAATGACATCCGCTGCTTTCAATGACCGAAAACACCCATGCTTCATCAGCCTTCTTCGGGTGGGGCCAGATTATTATATTACACAGATAAAAAGTTTACAATGATGCTTAACTCTGCAAGAAGTATTTGGATATTGGGCATTTTTCGGCTCGGAACGAGAAATCGGGGAGCCAAGTTCAAATACCTGCTGAACTCATTGCATTCACTTTACACGCAAATACCCTTGGGAAAGGTATTAATCCGTCTCTTCCTTCCAGTTATGGGTTAAATAACAGGACAGATTGGGTTCTATAGCCATGTACAGCAACCAGTCTACCCAGAAAGCAATGGCAACCTACTGCAGGATAATCTCCTGCCCAGTCAGTCATGTCTCTTTCGAGACATAATCGCCCAAGCGTGTATCATGTATGGCACTTAACTGACCGATATATAAATAAAAACTATATGATATAAATTAGAAACAAAAATAAGCTGAAATATATAAAAAAAATGAAATAAAAAGCGAAAAGACACAAGCAGACTTACAACAAAGAAGATAAAAAGTAGATAAACATCGATTCAATGTCAACACTGAAGAATTCTTAGATCGCAACAGCCAGTAATCAACTGAAGTTAAAGTTGAAACTGATAGCTCAGCAATTGGTAGGTGGTTTATATAACAGCCTGGGAGATTTCACTCTGCTATCTAGGCAAGTCTATTTTGTAAGTTCTGACTGGCTGATGTGCATTGTGGCGCAGTGGATGTTCCCCCACTTTCTTGCCACTATTCCTGCAGCCAGTTTTTGTTTCTTTGTATCTTTTAAAGTTGTGTGTGTGTGTGTGTATATACACACACACACACACACACACTTATTTAGGCAACATTTTTTCTTTTAAACACATTGTATTGAAAGTTAAAAACAACTTAATCTTGCAGATTTTCTTTTGAATTGTGCATTGTGGCGCAGTGGATATCGTCTCGGAACGAGAAATCGGGTAACCGAGTTTGAATTCCAGTTGAATTCCTTGCATTCACTTACGCGCAAATACCCTTGGGAAAGGTATTAATCCGTCTCTTCCCCCCAGTTATGGGTTAAATAATAGGACAGATTGGGTTCTATAGCCTTGGTCGGCAACCAGTCTACCACAGAAAGCAATGGCAACCTAGTGCGGGATAATCTTCTGCCCAGTCAGTCATGTCTCTTTCGAGACATGGTTGCCCAAGCATGTATCGCACATGGCACTTAACTGACTGGCTGATGATTCCAGTGTGGATATTGTGCTCAATAAATATCAGCATGATATCCACCTATGGTGAGAGAAGAGAGGGACATATATTGAGTTACAACCCTGTTTATTTTTGTCTGCTGCCAACTGGACGCTAGTTAGAAACATCCTTGCATAGGTGAGTCTCATGCTCTTAATTGTTCAAGAGCATTATCATTGTTACCGCTCTCCTCTAATTTTCAGACCAAAGTGATGATATTCTTAATACTTGATATAATGCAAAAATGATAAAATCGGTCAGTCGGCTATATATACCAGGACTCTGGAAATCATTTATTTTTCTTCTATGAATTTTTGGAAC